>CVMT01000006.1:885927-916494 GCA_000985935.1 Talaromyces islandicus | reverse complement strand
AAAAAAAGAAAAAAAGAAAAAGAAAAAAGAAAAAAGAAAAAAAGAAAAAGAAAAAGAAAAAGAAAAAGAAAAAAAGAAAAAAAGAAAAAAAGAAAAAAAAAAAAGAAAAAGAAAAGAAGAGAGAAGAAAAAAATAAGAAGAAGAAAAGAATAATGCATGTTCCTATAGCTTGTATAGAAGACCCATAGGGTATGTTGATCGAAGCAAATCTATGACCTCTAAGTGAAAAGGCAAATTCAATCGAAAGGGCCATGGGACTTATAGCGGAGCTATAGGTGCCACCGCGGCTACCTGTGCCGCTTCTTCTTCTTTCTTTCGTTTTTCTTCTTTCTCCTTGGCACTCATCTCGTTGTAAGTAGCCTCTCTAGCTTCTTTCATGGCGATCTGGCGGATCTGCTCGTCCTTTGGCAGTGCGTCGAAGTTTTTAACATCTTCGTCCCAGGTACGGATACAGTCGCTGTTCCAATTACAACGTTCAACTTCGCCATACATCGGGTGATTGTATCGTGGATGGGTACTCGGCCACATCGAAGCATGGTAGTGGTGTTTTACCAGCGCCGTGCGCGCGTCGTGGTTTCCCGAATCCGAGTGCCCCTGGCCCGCTGCGAAGGCTTCCACAGTCAGAACGAGAATTCTTCCTACAAGCTTGGATTCGGCAAGATTGTGGAAGGCCTCCCACGTCACTTTCTGGCCAGTGCGCTCACTCATTTCCGCCAGAACAGCATCAGTGAAAGCAGAAGGCCCTGTCCCGCTGATAACCTCGTCAAAGTCCAGTTGGATATGAGATATCGACACTCCTTGCTTGCGCGAGATCCCTTCGAGCCATTGGAGAATCCCGTTTATCAGCCTCATTATAACTGGCAACTCGGGTTTAGCCATGAAAGTCCATTGACAGAATGACCGAGATTTAGGCCCCAGAATCGGATGGTCGTACCACTCGGGCTCGTCGATCTCAACGCCAATGACAAGATCGACATCTTTTGCGTCGTAGCGGTCTGGAATAAAGCGGTCAATGGGTCGCAGAGCTTCGACATCAATATCGGTGTACACGCCGCCTTCGACGTACATAACGAGATACCGAAGGAGGTCTGCTTTGATAATCTTTGCCGTGAGCGATCGGTACACATTCACTATGTCCAGTCGATTGAGGCCCATTGGGCCAAAGTGAGTTTCCACATAGTAAAGATCATTTCCATCTGTTAATACCTCGTACCGATGCCCTGGGTTTTTTTGGATCCATGTTCGGGCCACCGAGAGATCACGTTCTTCAAAAGCCAGCGGGTCAACCTTCCAGGTCTGCCAGACTTTGCGTGGAAACTGGCCTGTCGCTGGGTTTGTTTCATAGGCAAGGTTTCTTTCAATTCCATCGAACGACCCTGAGCCTGATAGATAGAAGATAAACAGAATACACGCAATACATAGCGGATACATCTTGCGAATCTGTTTCATCTTCGTCTCTCCTCCGAGGACAACAGACATGTTGGCAATTTCGAGATTAGAAACACAAAGTACCTGGAAAGAAAGGGACAGTCAACCGTGTGAATTGGTAGCATCTCAAGAAACAAAAGGATGATGTAGAGGGAGAAAGACTCCACATTGGCTTGTCGATATGAATTAGTCACATATGCACTTATGAAGGGACTAGGCGGGGTACACCAAAGGGACAATGCCAGAGGCTGGTCGGAGAAAGCTTACTGTGGATGGGCTCGTAGGGAGTAGTCTACCCGGACGGTCCATAAACTAACTCATCACCAGGGCAATTTCGACCGATCTCCTGCTAATTCGCAACCTGTCGTGATAAGCAAAGAGGCCGGCCGCTGTAACCCCAAAGCCGAAGCATGTGGTTACAGATGGTTGCCCCCGTGGAACTTCTTCCTCGGTCCTGGAGCCCACTTGGTGGAAGAGCCAGGATAGCCTTTCATCTTCAACGCATCCAGGAGGAATACGTGTCCCCGGTTATCTCTCGTCGGGGATTGGACGGGTCCTCCAGGGGCTGCATTTTTGCGTCTAGTGGAAAAGGCCATCAGTGATGAAGTCCTTCAATCTCGGTATGCAGTGTCACAAGCCAGACAGCCACAGTGCCAGTCTACTTGAAGCGTTAGCAGCCCCGTTCCCAGGTCTCTTCACCTATGGTTTCTTGCCAGTTTCTTGGCCCTCCGCGTGGCAGACTGACAAGAAGAATGATCCATTTGTTTATTTCACCGTAGAGGGTGGCTGTTATCCATGGTTAATGCGACTGAATAGAATCCGAGGACATTGTGATGTCTGGGGAAACCGCGGGGGTGGAGAGCGTCTGAGAGCAGCAGGAACCCCCGCGCATCCAGCCACGCCACACACTCGCGACTCAGTTATTCAACTTACCCTGCCGATAGTATCGGATCTGTCAAACCAAAATCTCGCAATGACAAGCCCTGTTGTACGCCTCGAGCGCCACCCACCGTTGTGTCCCGGCTTTCGTGCTTTCTCGCATGTGACAATGCGTGAACAACCGTATCCGCCGGCTTTGCACACAACGGGATGCGAGGAAGATACAAGTCCAGGTCACAAACTTTTCTAGACTCGGAACAACTGGTCAATCAAATCAAAATGTTAGTCAGCAGAGACCACTGACCCTTGTACAATCTCTTGACATTATTATTCCGGCAGTGGGCCATTTTGTGACTAGGTCGACCTCCAGATCCCAGCAATAGTCACCAAACCAATGTTACCTTTCTATTTGGTCCACTGTTGTCACCCCGCTACTGCTTTTCCCAGACTATCGGTTAATTAACTCGCGTTCGTGTGGTAATTGACATTGAGAGGAAATCCGACCCCCCGCCCTAGACTTGCGTTCATATACGATGCATGAAAGAAGTACTCGTTCCTGACGCTTTTTCTTCTACAAATTCCGGTATATCAACCGCAATGCCGACAGAAATCAAAGGAATTCTAGACAATGAAAAGTTATGGAAGAAGACCGCGCACACTGAAGGCCATGACTTGAGAACTGCGCTCTTCTTTCGCGCTCTCCGCAGTCTCGGTGAGCTTTTCCGGCCCACCTACTGGGCCACCAGCAGCGTCAATGGCAGAAAACTTTCAAGAACGGCATATCTTGACGGCTTGCGCGGATTTGCTGCCTTGATGGTTTACTGGCTACATCATCAGTTGTGGGCACACGAAGACTACCAGATGAGTCAGGCTTTCGAAAACGGGTTTGGATGGAATGGACACAACTATTTTGCCGCACTTCCAGGTGTTCGCATCTTTTTCTCTGGAGGTCATTTTGCCGTGACCGTCTTCTTCGTGATATCGGGCTATGTGCTCTCAGCTAAACCGCTTTCACACATCCATGCTGGCGAATTCGTCAAGCTGGGTGAAAATGTAGGATCCGCTCTATTTCGTCGATGGCTGCGGCTCTTTTTACCAGTTATTGCCACTACTTTTATTTTCATGACTTTGCTTCACCTATTCGACGTAAAGACATCCATATTAGACAAGGCGCCCACATATCACGAGGAAGTTTGGAATTGGTATAAGGAATTCAACAACTTTGCCTTCGTCTTTCGATCCGGCGGTGAGCCCTGGTTTAGCTACAATTTCCATGCGTGGTCAATTCCGATTGAGTTTCGTGGTTCAATATTAATATACACTTCCCTCATGGCTTTCTCCCGCTGCACGCGAAACACACGACTGCTGTGTCAGCTCGGTTTGATCTCGTATTTTATCTGGGTTGCAGACGGCTGGTTTTGTGCGCTGTTCTCTTCCGGCATGCTCCTATGCGATCTTGACTTACTTGCCGTCAATAACAACTTGCCTCGTGTCTTTTATTCAATGGAGCCTTACAAACAGACAATTTTTTATGGTCTGTTTGCTGTTTCCATCTACCTCGGTGGTGTACCCAGCCGGGACGCTGATTTATCCAAACTGCGTGATTCGTACGGATGGGGATATCTTTCATATCTCAAACCACATGCGATGTGGGACTACAAATGGTTCTTTTTGATTTGGGCTTCATCTTTTCTCGTCTCCTCTGTGCCACGAATCTCTTGGCTCAGGGCTTTTTTCGAGACGCACTTCTGCCAATATCTTGGCCGCATCTCGTTTGCTTTCTACCTTGTTCACGGGCCTGTACTCTGGCTCGTGGCCGACAGGTTGTATGCCGCGGTTGGCTGGTCGCGCGAGTGGCACCGAGCCAACACACCCGGTTGGGTCAATTGCTTTCCGTTGCCAAAAGGCGGACCCTTGGGCTTGGAGCCGAGCTTTTTGGTTCTGCATATACTCGTGCTACCTCTGACGCTATGGCTGGCAGAGATTGTAACGCGAGTGTTTGATGACCCTAGTAACAATGTATCGCGGTGGTTGTACAATAAGACCCTACCCCTGAGATAGCGGTGATGTTTTGGTTTTCTTTCTACTTCCTGTCAGACCTTTAGGAGACCATTTTTGTTGGTAATAGATTTTTTTTTTTGAGTAAAAAAAGGTATATAATAGAGCTTGGGTAACTAGGTGGCAAGATCAGAATCCTGAGATTTCTGAAAATGGCAATTGGAGATTATAACTGTGCCTTCCAAGACAAATTATGCATTCTAGCACCAGAATACGATATAGCAGAGTGGGCCGGGCAATTCTATTTAAATTCAAATTTCGCAATTCTCAAACCCGGAGCTGTGCTGTCCTAGGGGCGTGGTAAGGGGGGTTACTAGTGTTGGGTGGCGCGGGGCTTCTGCGTAACATTTCCTAATTAATCAGATTTGAAAAGGATGTCCGTAGCACCCAAGTCCAGCAGTGGCTTGTTCTAAACCTCCATATCTTTTCATTGACGTCGTTTCAAGAAGAAACAGCCATAAAAACAACAGGGAAACCAGTTTATGATAAACTCTTTTTCTCGAATGTTGATAATCAGATTCGAAACTCTCCCAGTATGCTAATCAGAGGAGCAGTGCGGCTTCTACCTCTGATTTCTCTGGGGTTGGCTGCCTTCTTTGCAATTGCACGGTACAAACGTCATGTGCTGCTGAAGTCGTGGACGTTTAGGTACAGTCAATGGGCCAAAAACGTGGTGATTCCATTGGAGATATCGACGGAACAGAACGCATCACCAGAAACCGCACAGACTTGGGATCAGTATACGACTGGCAACGATGAGGATCTTTACATCGATCCGAGCAAGATTACTCTGCCACCACAATCACAGAAACTACAAGGGAAAACCCCGGATTTCTCGACCATTAGTAACACTCACAATGAAATATTTTCTCTCTCGACCTCCTCGGGCAGATATTTTCCAATAATATTTGGCAAACACGAAACTCTTAATCCAAATATTATCCCGCACCCTTCGTCGGACAACAAGTGGATCATCGTTGCACAGCAGAAAGCCGAGGATGACGTCGTCGCCTATTCGAGGATTAGTATCCAGCTGGTCTGTGATGCTGTTTTCCGTCCCTCAGATGACGATGATGACGACAGTAATCATGATTACAACTACTTCAGCGGCAACAACGGCAACGGAAAATCATTAAAATGTGTCACGTCGCCTGATATTCTCCCTATTGCTGCAACAAACTCTGGAGACCGATGCCAGGCCCGCTGGGAACCCCTGAATCTTAACGTCGGTCCACACGATGCTCGTCTCTTCTACGGGCCAGAGACGCCGTATGTGATCTACGGGTCAAATTCCCAATATACCTGTTTTGGCCAGTGGGTACATGATTTCCGCATGCTGTTTGATTGGGGCCCCTCCCTCAACGACGGGGTTGCAAGTATTGGTGGAAGCAACGACGTCTTTCGTACACCGACAGAGCTGTATCGGCCAGCCCCATATGGTGAGATTGAGAAGAACTGGTTTGTCTTCTGGGACACGAATGGCGATGCCTACGTGCATTATGACGTATGGCCGCAACGCTCATTTGCGAAAATTGAAAGTCAACCAAAGAGTCACTTTCCCGGAGAAGACTTTACGGATAGCAATAATGTCGGCCCAGACCTAGCCAATTTGTCGAGTACGGCAGATTCAAATTGCATGAGCAAATATATGCCGGAGATACAAGATTCCAGCAACGAATTCATCCACCAAGCCACCAACTCTCTCTCAATCACTTTGTGCAAACGCTCCGAGCTAAATTGCCAACCTTCGGATTTCAACACTTTTATATTTACAATTTTTCAGAAGAAGGTCCATGTCGGGGTCGCTGGGAGCTCGTACGAGCCTTATGTGATGCTCTTTCGTCACACTGCTCCGTTTGAGTTGCACGGTATCTCGACCAAGCCGTTTTGGATTCATGGCCGAAAGCCGCCGCAGCAAGAAGCAGGTTTCCGTGAGATGATGTACGTGACTTCAATGAGCTGGATGAACCATGGCCAGAAATACCATGGCTACAGCGATGACGCCTTGTTCATTGCATTTGGAATCAATGATACTCAGACTGCTGCGATCGATGTTCGAGCAGGCGATTTGTTAAAGGACATGGGAATATGTATGAATAGTTGATCTTTTTGTTGTAAAGTTGATTTATTACTTGTTCTGGACCTGGCCGACGGGCAATCCGATGGATCTGGAAAATTGCCCTAACACGCGGAGGATTACCGTAAATGGAAATCGTCCCGTCACTTATAAGCTTTTTACATGCAACGATTTCGACTACTTTTAATGTCCTTGACAGCTGCAAAATTTAGTAATTAGTAGTGTATACTACATCATGCCCGTTGAGACACATTGGTTTTCTGGCCTGTTGCTGGATTTTGACGGTACAATCATCGACTCAACAGAAGGTAGGTGACCTTTCTGCGAAACCATGTTAATATTCACACTAACATTGATGCCACAGCAATTGAAAAGAATTGGAAGCAGTATTTTTTTCAGCCTTTTTGCGTGCTCGTTACACGTGACTGATTACAGATAGGATCGGCGAAGACATTGGCATAGATCCAGATGTGATTTTGTTGACATCGCACGGACGCAGAAGCATTGATGTTTTTGCAGAGCTTGATCCCTCCAAGTCAAACTGGGACTGTAAGTGACTCCACTTTTACGGAAAGACTAGCCTGTCTTTTTGTTGTTTGCCTGCCATAGGCTGCTGCTAAGAGTCTATACTATTTAGATGTCTGCCAAATGGAAGGGAGAATCCCTCACTTGTACGGGCAATCCGCCACTGAGATTCCCGGTGGAAGACACCTTCTAGTGTCACTTCATGAGAAGAAAATTCCTCACTGTATTGTTACATCCGGAACAAATGGTTTGGTGACCGGGTGGCTGGAAATACTCAAACTGCCACGACCTGATCATCTGGTTGTGGCCGAAGATGTATCCAAAGGTAAACCTGACCCTTCCTGCTACCTAAAAGGCCAAGGAAAGTTGTCAGGATTTCAAAATGCCGATAATAAAGATTTTTTGGTGGTGGAAGATGCACCGGCAGGAATCAGGGCTGGACAGGCCGCTGGCTTTAAAGTGGTGGCGTTGACCACGACGCACACTTTTCAGCAGGTAAAAGATGCTGGTGCCGACTGGATAATAGACGATCTTCGAGGCTTGAAGGTTCTTGGTCGGGACGAAAACAGTAGAGTCAGGATTGGTTTTGAGAATGTACGATTTCGTAAGGATAAGGCAGATATACTCTGAGTGCCATAATCTATTTGCAATTTATGGATTATTTTATTGAAAAATAAACAAGTCGGATGTTGTCAAATCCGTGCCAAGAACATGTCCATTTTGAGAACCGTTTTTTATAGCATATATAGTACACATTTTTAATCAAGGTAAACTCACCACATGCGAACTATAAGCACTATCCATGAGTATCTACCCTACTTGTAGGTCATGTCCAATGTTATACGTAGTTAGATTTTCGGAGCATATACGGACCAACAGGGTGTTTAGTGCATGCTACGTCATTCTAGCGGTGGAGAGCTCCAAGAACGTTCAATGTTACGGGGATCCCTCTTCTATGGCCCGCCCCTACTCGGGTTTCGGATTTAAAGGAATAAATGAAATTTATTTAAATTTTATGAATACGTAGTGGAGCTTTGATTTGGAGGTTTGTTCTAAAATACCAAGAAGTAGTAGAGGTGCCTGTCTACCCCGATTTTATGATGAAAAGTATTAGTTTATCGTCAAGGTGGCGGAGCTGATTGAGCCGGATTGTTTATAATCCGAAATTAAATAATATGAAACATACATGTACTGCTAATAATAGCATCTAGAAAATGGCAGTACATCAAAGCAGGTGTGATTATTTGTCCCGACCAACATAAGCTAAATAAATGAATCTGTTTCTTATTTCTTAACTTCTTGTTTTGTTGTCTTTCTCATGTGACCAGAATCCAACATCTTCTGCCAACAATGATTGATGCCTATCACTATTAGCCCCTCTTTTCCTGCTGACGACGCCAAGAGTCCGACACGGGGCTGAGGCTGAAATACTGTAGTAATGCGTTATAACCGAGTGCCTCCCTCTGTCGATACAAGTATTCCTTCTTTTATTTTAACCTATGTTCTCCAACACACTTGAATAGGCCGTTTTTAAAGAAAGAAAAAAAGAAAAGAAAAGAAAAGAAAGAAAGAAAGAAAGAAAGAAAGAAGAAAATTTCTCCACGCCAAAATGGCCTCACTCGGTGAATACGTCCAAAAGATGTATCTCGCGCCGCGCGGAACAGCGCAGTCCGCCTTGGGGCCCAGCCTGTATGTCACCAGCCTCATCTATGCTATTATTGCAACGCTGCTACAATATGTCTACGGCCAAGTCTTCGTCACACTCGCTGCTGTTGAAGACCCTAATCCGACTATCTACACGCGTATTGATAGCCTCGCTACTTCTGAGGATCCGATCAGTGATACCGGCAAAAAGCCCGTCACCAGCTCTCCAAGCAACACAACGGGGTATCTCCGGGCCCGTGGCGGTTTTCTGTCTTGTTTCCGTGGCTTCTGGGTATTCCAGTTGCTTACTACTGGTGTATTCCTTATCATGTTGCCATTTCGTCTTCTAGGTCCAATAGGGTATTTCTTGGGATCAGTGATAGCCATGGCCCTTTTATCCAACGTTCAGGTTTTATGGGTCCACGTTGTTATTTCGAAACCATCAACAAAATCACTTTGGTCTCGCCTCCCCCCCTTCCGCAGAACTTTGACCAGGATTGCTTCGACCGTGTTTTTGCGCACCGTTGCTGTTCAGATTGTGTGGCGGATTATTACTCCCATCATGACCACCATTGTCACCGGTCCACTTCCGAACAGCGGTAACATATATAAATATACGCTTGGGAATATTGGTCTCTTGAGCCTTGGTCTGGTAGTATCTGTCCTTATCCAAATGCCTGCCGAAGTCATATTTTTCCGCGTGGCTGCATCCATGCTATCAGCCGACGAAGAACCTATTGTTCCTTTTGATCGCACTTTTGGCGGCAAAGTAACCCCTGAAATTCTTGGAGGCTCTGGCAAAATTGGAATCGTTGACGCCTGGCGTTCCTTCAGTAGAGAGTCGCAGGTACTTGTTATCAAGGCTATCGTTTGGAACTTTGGTATTCAGGTGGCTCTGTTGTTTGCGTTTGGAATCGTCTTTGTCCTGGAGACCTTGATCATATAAATTGGTAGTTTTGCTCCAGGAAAATTCCTTGGTGCCGCATACATATATGTAGGCACTCTGTCGTCCGACCCTTTTCTGTTATCTGAAACTACAACTGGTATCAAGTGATGTGTTTTGCCTGGATTTTTAGGAATCTATATTGCCGTCAGGTACTTAGTCGAGGGGGTCCAGGGAATCATGAGATTAGGATAGGCTAAAATTAATGAAAGAATGATTATATTAACACCAATTGATGAATAACGCTCTAGTTCTGTTTTATGCGTACGTCTTGCACAGCATCAATCTGGGCCAGGCCAGGAAAACAGCGAGGGGCGTCCAACTCCGTCCCCCTGGAATAAAAAGAATAACTACACAATGGGCTAATGCAGGCATATAATGGGTTTATGTTTCAATTATTTCCCTGTTACGCCACCTGATGCTTGCAAGATAAAGGTGTACCTTGTTGTTCGCCACTGCGTAGCATGAGTTCGATCTAACACACCGTTTGTCAGTCTGAACAATAAAATAAAATAAGAAAATAATACGGGTTTTCCTCTTTCAAGTATACTAGGGGCTTACCAATTCAAGGTCTGCGAGAGCAGCCTCGGGTTCCTGCTCTGGTCGAACAGTTCCAGAAACAAGGCTTTCTCCCCAAGCTCTAATTTCAGGTGGCACTCCCGTTCTTTCGTTTGGAACTGTTCTCACTTCTTCCTGGCCATCACGAGATATGGTCACCTTGTCAACCTGAATTTGAATCCACCCTTTCTCACAGGCAATTGTCCATTCATTTGCACGCAAAGTAGTGCCTCTGGATATTTGGTAAACGCCGGTGATGCCAGACTTTGTCCGGAGTATAACGTCCGCGGTATCAACCGGAGGGAGATATTCCTGAATCTGGCTAGTGAAAGCAGATACCCTGGCGATTTCATTTCCGGGTTGCGAGCCAAGGAGAAGCCGGAGCCCTGCCATATGGTGTACACCGCCGTCAAGGATATAGCCACCTTGATGGGTTGGGTTTCTTCGCCACTCAGTGACTATCTCGAAAGCATGCGAGTCAGATATAATAGTTGAAGCAAAAGTAAAAGTAAGAGTACCATACGGTTGAACTTCCAATTCAATGGAACGCAGCTATGATGGCGTCCCTGAAATCCAGTTATTTTTCCAAGTGTCTTGATCTGCTCAGCTGCAAATTTATAACTGGCTAGGAAGCGCCAATTCTCCGCGATCGCCCAGGTTGGTCCCTTGACCTCAGAGCGGTACCATTGAATCAATTCCTCTGCTTCTTTGACATTTTCAGCCACGGGCTTTTCAGACAAAACGTGTTTGCCGGCCAACAGAGCAGACTTGATATAAGGGGGCTGGTTTGCGATTGGTAGTCTAGTGCCCAGTTAGTGGTTCTAGTCATGATCACAGCATCGATCTTCAAGACGCACGATACAACAATAGCTTGGATATCTGCGCGCTTCAACAGTCCGTCAAATCCTTCACCCGATTCGTCTGAATAGAGCTCGACAGGAGTGGTAACGGCATCGGCGATGGATTGAGCAGACTTGAGAGACCGTGAGAAAACGGCCTTTAAGACAATGTTTTTGGCAGCTTCAATAGCAGGCTATCAAGATATCAATATCAGGTGGTCGCAAGAGAGCCACTGCATGAATATGTTGCCTACAGCATGCTCTTCTCTAGCCCAGATTCCTGTGGATTTCACATGTTAACCAGGTACCAGCCGCAGAGGGTTATCTCCCAAACTCACCTCCGCCAACAAGTGCGACTCCGATTGACATATTGGCACTAGTCAGATATGTACAGCGTTGTCAACAATCGAACGTTACGAGTGCAAGTTCCAGGCGCAGTCGATGAAAGCCTCGACATTTAAAATCGAAGAGCAAACAGTCGACGTGGGGGTGCAAGATGTGATGCAGGACGGAGACAACCCCCGATACCGGCTTCTCCGCAACGTACCCATACCCCGCATCTCTAGGAAAAGCTTCATCGTGGAACTTTCCGCAACTACATTTGAAGGGATATATAGGTCATCTGCCTACATACAAGGTCATGACTATAGGTAGAAGAAACAGCAGGCCACTACGCTACCAAGTCTCGTATTCCTTATGTAACCACCAAGTTGAGGAATTAAATAACACGGAAAAAAGTGTCACAGGTCCATACAAATATCATATAAAGATGCATCAATATAGTGCGGAACTAAGGAATTGTATGGGTGCGTAGTTGAAGTAAGGCCAATCAAGACCAGCGCACTGGATGCACTGGATGATTTCAAGTTATTCACGATGATGATGAACAACATTGAACTATGCAGCACACAAGAAGGTAATACATGAAAAGGTTCACGTAACACGGGCTTTCTACTTGTCATCTGATGTGGGCTTTGAGAAGTGAGGTTCTCATGCAAGGAGAATATACACTATACATCAATAAGGTCTAGTCTATCTCAATATATACATTTTACCAGCTGACATTCAATGATGGCGTAAAGTTGAATATTCGCTTTTATCTGAAAATGATACTGTCTTTCTTTGCACCAATCGACTAGCTAATCGTATAATGCTCTTCAAGGCTCGAGAGATCTCCTATGCGAATTTCAATCTTCAGAATACCCGAGTTCATATTTAAGTATTCTCAAAAGCGCGTCCTTGACTTTTTTGTAACATAAACAACCCCCGCGGGTCAAATTAAACTGTCGCACGGCGTTTTCAACCTTACTGATAGAACAGGTAAATAGCACCTTCTCTCGTTTCGCATCATAGATTTTCCACGACCAAAGGTATTTGCAAAACCTCTCAAGTGGATCGTGATAGCAGAACTCGCAGCGGCGATTTTTCCGCACAGAAGCGAGGAGTTTGAGCACAAGGCGACGGGTGATCTTGACTCTAGTGGAATCGATCTCCTCTAAGCATCACATTAATGTTCTTCCTGCACACGTATTTGATCATGGAATATCCTACCGATTAAATCTTCGCTACCTGGTAAGAATGGAGAACAAGGGCGCTCGTTCATAGTCCTGACACTGCGTTGTTTAAAAAACTCCGCCCCCTCTTCATGTTCGAGTAAGCGAAAGGCCCAAAGGGCCTTGAGATTGTCTTTGAGAGATAATTCGTCCTTCTCGTTGCCATACATGATCCGTTCTGTCCAGATTTCTGTGTATAGAGAACAGATTTCGGCACATAGAAAATAATCCATGAGAATAACGAATCGAACTAGCTCCTCTATGCTCACAGTCCTCGGAACCTTCTGGCCATAGCCATGAATGACATTCATTAGTGTCACCATGGCATCGAGATCAAACTTCTGTATTTCATACACCATCACTTTCCCAGGCTGCCGTGGACCACACCACACTTCACTCAGGGCTACCCTCCAATAAGGCGATGCTAATGAAAGATGTTTTGAAGAGACTCTCATCTGTACTTTTTCTTCGAGTTGTTTTTGAAAGTTATTTGCGGCGTAATTGGGCGACCTGCCAATGGTTTTCGCCTCCCAGTGCTCCTTGTACACATCCAAGCTCAGTTTATCTGCAGGCCGAGTCATGTGTGAAAATCGCCTTGGTACGTAATCACAACCTACAACGGTATAAGGATTATCAGCGTTCTTCAAAAGAAGAATAACGTCTCCTTCTGGGTCAAAAATGTATTTGCTATCCATTTTGAGTCTTCCGTCGCTTAACCGTCGTCGAGAAAAGGATCCGAGTGGGTTCAAGAGTAGAAAGACGCATATATGCAAACATGTAAAGAAAACAGGTATACAACGATGGAAACAGTAAAATAAATACAATGCTAAGTTTTACGTTTCAAAACAGTCTGTGGAATAGACCTGGAAAGTGTGAAAAAAAAAACTATATAAGTTGGTAGGTTCAAAACCTCAATTAAACTTCATTCTATGGTCACCGGTTGGCTGGCTTTGTCGGTCCTGGAGCCCTCTTTGGTAGGTCACGTTGAAAAAAGAGAAATAAGGTGAAAGAAAAATAAATACCTTATTATGTCAGCTGGAAGCGGTGTGTCCCTCAAAGCCATTATCTCCTTTTTTCCCCTCATCCTAGTTGACAACTTCGGCACTCTCTCCCCTCTGCATGAACAACATGCTGAGGGTGCCTCTGTCAGAGGTGCGTTGCACTGCAGTCGACCATGAGCTCACTGATATAGGAGATGCCCTGATTATCCTGTTGAACCCTTGCACTGAGATTGCTTCAGAGTCACCTTCCCCCGCTGCCTTGACTCCACCGCCTCGAGGAGAAAAAAGACTCAAAGTGAAACTGGAGGAAGGCAACGAAAAAGTCATGTATCGCGTTGCATCACACTGTCTGGCTCAAGCTTCTTCCTATTTTAGGTGTATTTTTAATGGCATCGAGGAGGATGAAACTTGTCCATATCATGCCGACTTTGGAATTCGTCTTGAAATATTGCAGGAGTGGGATCCTGCTGCTCTGCTGGCAATCTTCCAAATTTTTCATTTCCAATTCAACAAGGTTCTATCCCCGATAGCTGATGTGGATTCTTTGGGCAAACTCGTGGTCATGCCGACTATATCCAGTGCTTGTATGTACTGAAGCCGTTGGCTAAAACATGGATATGTGCTTTGCGGGGGCCGTGGAAGTTAAATCAAATCACTCCCCCTGGTGAAATTATTCCCAGTTACGTTTCCGATCCTACCAGCGCGCGAGAAGCGACCATTTGGACCTACGTGTGTTGGAGGTTGTCACTGGGCGAATATTTCAAGAATGCTACCTTTTCTCTCATTTTGAATGCCAAGAAGCCGGTTGACCCCCTAGGACTCCCCTTGGACACTCGAATTATAGGTATATTACTACATATATGCCGTTTATTCTATGGCAATGATAAGCCAGTGGCTAATAACGGATCTTTCTAGACGCTTTGAATAAAGAGCGAGAGGAAAGACAGCAACAATTCTTCCATAACCTGGCAAAGACAGTCTCGAAACTCACTGGCATCGCAGACAAGGACGAACTCAAAAATCAAGGGAGACTGTTCTATATGGGGATTTTTTGTCGACATTGCATACAAGGACCATAAATGGCGTTGTGAGGCAAAGCGGCCGTATGACGGCGAAAGTCTCAAGGAGAACTTGATCAATTTTTTGGCAAAAAAGAAAGAGATCACAACAAGATACTATAGGAAAAAATTTTTCCTTTCAGACAGCCTCGGAAGCTATGCTAGTGCCATGGATGTGTCTATGGATCATCTTGGCTCCTTTGAAGGATTGACTCTTGGGGATTATTTGTAGCATGTAGAATTAGGGGAGAGGGTTTCCAGGGGGCTGTGACTACGACTGCAGTGTACTGATTTTCCCAAACAGCGTCTTTTGCCAATTTTATGCAGATATGTATTACCAGCGGCCTTGTTAGCAGTATCGTACCCTAAATTTCCTCATTGGGAAAGGGCCCACGTGACCGCTTCCCCGCAGTTCTGCTCTCCCTCGGCCCGCGCTGATCTTCTCCGCCAACTCTCTGACCGTCTGGTCTAATTAGTGTGTCTGGCTTGGTCTGTTCGACTTGTGCATTATAAGACCCGAGTGCTGCCGCTGTCTTCCGCAGAAGATGGAGCTCTTCTACGTCTACATCCCGCTGTGTATTTGTCTGGTGTCTTTCGCCGTCATCATCTATCACAACTAAAGTGATTGATTAAGCTGGCTGTCACCCCCGCCAGTGTTACGTGTCCCCCGGCCTGTCCTCTATCAAGATGTCGGAATTCCCAGACCTACCGTCTTCCTACGCCGCGCTTCCTACCAAACACATCAAACTCTCTCACGTCCCGGCCGACTCGCCTACCCCGACCAAAGTCATCCTCGTGACTCTCTATCGGCCAGAGAAGCACAATGCGTGGATCTCGGAAATGGCACGGGAGCTGGAGACCGTGTATAAGCAATTCGACATCGACGACCGGGTCCGCGCGGTCGTGCTGACCGGATCCGGCAAGATGTTCTGTGCGGGCGCAGACCTCGAAGTCGGATTTCTCACTGGCAAGGCCGCAAAGGACGTTGCCGACCCGGGCGGCGCCAGGGATCACCGCGACAGTGCCGGCTGGGTGACGCTGGCCATGCACAACTGCCGCAAGCCGACGGTGGTTGCCATCAACGGGTCTGCCGTGGGTGTGGGCATCACCAGCACGCTCCCCGCGGCCATCCGCGTCGCGTACAAGGATGCAAAGATCGGATTCGTGTTTGGCCGGCGCGGACTGATCATGGAAGGCGCCTCGGCGTTCTTTTTGCCCAAGTTGGTTGGACACTCGCGGGCCATGCATATTGTCACGACTGGCGGTGTCTATCCAGCCTCGCATCCGCTGCTAGCAAACCTGTTCTCAGAGCTACTACCGACGCCAGAAGCCACTGTGGCTCGCGCGCTGGAGCTTGCCAGCGACATTGCTGAGAACACCTCGGTCGTGGCCACTGCGCTTATGCGAGACTTGATGTGGCGAACGCCCGGCAGTGCCGAGGAAACGCACCTACTAAACTCGCGGCTGATTTTTGATATGTTTGGCGGCACAGATAATGCCGAGGGCGTGGTTAGTTTCTTGGAGAAACGCAAGGCAGATTTCAAAGCCAGTTTCAATCGTCCAGAAGACGTGCCGCCTGCGTGGCCGTGGTGGACGCCAGTAGGCCTGGGAAAGTGGCCGCGCAAGTCGAATTTGTGATGTATCAAACCATAATGAAAGCTGCTAGACATTTGAATACATATGTATTGCATGATCTTTATATCAATTGATATTATATATGTATATAGTGTATTTTGATCTTCATGGTGAACTGACACTACAGTAAACCAGACACTGAGTTCAATGTACCAGACATGTCAACTACACAAACGAAAACGGTATATTAATACAAATACTTAAAGCCAACCTCGCCATCGCCCGTGGTCACTCTCCTATGATCCTCCTCTCCCGAGGCAATCTTGCGCTTCGTCGCCATCTCCCCGCGCAGATAAAACATCTTTACCACAATAATAATCTGCGAGACGCATACCGCGCCCAACGAGAACGAGTTGCCCAGCACATACGGCTTCGTGCGGTAAATCTGGCCAGCCACAATACCTGCCGTATTGCCCATGGTCTGCTGCAGACCGACAGCCACAGCGCGCCGGTGATGCGGCGCCACATTGACATTGAGCCAGGCGAGATTCAGCCCAGGACCCAGATACACGGCGACAGCGCAGAGATAGGTGGCAAAGTACTTGACGGCGTTGTTGGAGACGGCAATCAGCAAGACGTATCCGACTATCGAAAAGATGTTTGCGCAGAATAGGAAGACGGCAAAGTGCGAGGTGCGGTCTGCGAAAAACGCGACGATGGTGAAGACAATCGCCGAGAAGATGTACACAGGCACGGTCAGCGCGTTGCTGTGCAGGGTGTCGTATCCCATGCTGCTAAGAATTGAGGGGAGAAAAGTGCTGAAGCCGTACAGGAGGATATCCTGGCAGAATTGGATTGCGCCGCTGGGAAAAAAAAAAGAGTTAGTCTAGACATGTTGCTGTTATAAAGGAGACTCACCTAAAGTACAGTTTTGGATCGCGGATCTCGATCCAGAACTCGTCCCAGGTAAACTTCTCAGCGCCCATGTAGTGCCGGCGCTGCTCGTTGCGCACCTGCATCATCCACTTTTCTTCCTCGTTGAGAAAGTATGCGTTGCTGGGGTCGTTGGGCAGGCCGAACCAGATCCACACGGCAATGACCATGCTGAAGCAACCTTCGATGATGTACACCCATCTGCAACGGTCAGTAAAGTAAGACGAAAGAAAAAAAAAGGCACAGAAAAATACCTCCAACCAGCTTTCCCCGCCACGCCATCCATCTGCAGCAATCCATAAGCCAATAATCCCCCGACAGCCCCCGAAATAGCAGCACAGTTCATCAGATATGACACCCTCTTAGCCTGTTCCTCCCGGCGATACACCATGGTGAGATACAGATTCAGGCAGGGGAAGAGGCCGGCCTCACAGGCGCCGAGAATGAGGCGCGTTACGTACAGGCCGCCAATGTTCGAGATGAAGCCGGTGAAAATGGTCGTCAGCGACCAGACAATGCACAGCAGGGTGAGCAGGTTGCGCGGAGTGACTTTCTTCATCAGCATGGCCAGCGGTGTCTCGAAGGTGACGTAGGTAGCATAGAAAATCGACACGGCCGTGGCGAATTCGGTGGTTGAGGCACCAATGTCTTGGGGGAGGCCGGCGATTTTGACGTTTCCTAAGCTGTCCGTTAGTATCTGTCTACACCTACATATGGCAGTGGTAGAAGGGGGCGTACCAATGTTGCTCCGGTCCAAGAAGCACGACAGATACGAGAACATAATCACCGGCACAAAAGCAATATCCAGCTTGGCCAGCAGCTTCTTCTCCTTGACAGGATCGAGCTGCACGCCGGTCAGGTCAGAGCCACATTCGACGCTGACGCCGACGTCGCCAACGTCTGGCGCCTTTTCGCGCTTCTCGTCGCTCAGGTCGGACTGGGATGGCATCTTGTCATGTATAGGCAATAAGTGTGTTGGGGGTAAACAAATTGTCGACTCCACAGACACAGTGGAAACAACAGCGGTCGTCCATTGCAATAAATACTATAAAATTAGTACGTACGAACTACTGAGTAATAGAGACGCGCAGCTGTCCTTGATAGGAGGCTTCCCCACACTCGAGCCGGGAGTGAGTCTTATCAGTGCACGCGCGGTCCCCACTGATATGCACGCGAGATAACCAGAACAGCGATAACTACCTGGCTTAGTGTGGTCACTGAATGTGAGGAGCAACGCCAGATAGCGAGACTCGCAGACTTGCGACCTGAGGGCCCCGCTCGGCCGGCCAAGGAGAAGCCGAGGCGCTAGCCCGGTCTGGACTGCGCAGAGGTCGGAGTTGCTCCGTCGCTGTCGGCTTGTCGCTGGTCGAGCCGAGCATGCCGACAGTATACTTACTCGATACTACAACTAAAATGCTACTAGCTACCACACTTCTACACTTGACTGAACTCAATTATTATTGAGTTCAATGGCTCAACGACTCTAGCTGTCTTCATTCTCGACTAAATAACCTCTAGGTATATTATTCTAAACTTGGCTGTCCGCCATCCTGTCGGTTCGGTTGGTCGGCGTATCTACCGCATCGTCACCTGTACACACAGAGACACACATCGTTAGCAACGAGTCACTTAGAGTGAAGCCTCTGAGTCGTATGATTATGATTATCAAACTCACCAGTTCTTCGGCGCTGGTCGGGTGAATCGCCACGCAGCTATCAAAGTCCTGCTTGGTCGCGCCCATCTTGATGGCGACGCCGAAGCCTTGCAGCATCTCGCCGACGCCTAGTCCCAGAATGTGCAAGCCGACCACCTTTTCCTCGGGGCCGGCGCAGATTATCTTCATTTGAGTCGGGTTCTGCTTCTTTTCCTCGACGGGAAACACGTCGTAGAACATGTTGGTGAAGCGTGTCTTGTACACCTTGATCTTGTCGTCTCCGTAGCGCTCGCGTGCCTGAGGCTCCGTCAGGCCGACAGTGCCGACTTCCGGGTGCGAAAAGACCACGGTGGGGATGTTTTCGTAGGATAGTTTGGCTGATTTGAGCTCTGGCGGGCCAAAGAGACGGCTACCAAGCTGCCGACCGGCGGCAATGGCCACTGTACTTGTCAGTTAACCCGAAAAACTAAGAGAGTACGCCTCTTCTAAGACCAAGGCTCTCCTTACCTGGCGTCAGTTCTGCCTGGCCGGTAACATCTCCCAGCGCATAGATACCCTCGGTGCTGGTGTTCTGGAATTCGTCCACGATGATATGGCCGCTGTGAGTCTGCTTGACGCCGGGGATCTCCAAGTTCAGCTGCTCAACTTCGGGAGCCCGGCCAACAGCCCACAGGACCTCGTTCACCTCGTGCTCTTCGCCATCGACACCGACCAGTTTGAGCAGCTTGTCGGCACCCTTGCCGTCCTTGAGCAGCTGCACCTCCTTGAACCCCTTGTGCTGCCTGTGCACCTTGATGCCGACAGCTTCGTACCGCTCGGTCATGGTCTGCTGGATGATGGGGTCAAACTTGCGCAGAAACGTGTCGCCGCGAATGAACATGTGCGTCTCGACACCAACGGCAGCCAGCACGCCGGCCAGCTCAACCGCAATGTATCCGGCACCCACCACTGCCCATTTCTTGGGGAGCTCTTCAATCTCAAAGAATCCGTCGCTAGTAATCCCGTGCTCGGCGCCTTGCACGTTCTTTGGAATAATCGGGCGTCCGCCCACAGCGATCAGGATGTGCTTGGCCGTGTACCGCGTCTTCTCGGACCCGTCAGGGCCCGAGGTGACTTCAATAGTCTTGGGCTCGACGAAGCGGGCATGGCCATGCACCAGATCGATCCCCTCGCGGTTCCAGTTGTTCTCGTAGGCGCCGTTCAGGCGTTTGATAGTCGCATCGCGGATGCGCTTGAAGTGGCCGTAGTCAATGTCGATGTCTTTGGGGATCGCGTAGCCGTAGTGTCGCCCGGCGTGGATGTTTTCGCTGATTGAGGCAAAGTTCCATGTCATTTTTTTGGGCACGCATCTAAACCCGTCATTAATAACATAAGACATTGTTATTATTGTTATTAATATTTTATAAAAGGTCGGGTCCATACCCAACATTCACGCAAGTCCCGCCCGAGCGTTGGCTTTCGACAATCAGCGTCTTCGCGCCATACCAGCCGGCAGCTCGCCGAGCACTACCGCTGCCACCGCTACCACCACCAATGACAATATAGTCATACGTCTTGACCTCGACTGGCGCCATTGTAGAGTACTGAGATCTCGCGGTACGGACAAAAGACGACGACGACGAAGGGACAGCAGAAAGCTGGCGGGACAACGAAGCGAGACGCGGGAGAAGCGGTGCGGAGGTTCTGCTGGTGGTGGTCGGATCCAGGGTTGCGCCTCCGGGTACGGCGGATGCAAACTCTTTTCTCCTGCTAGCAGCGCGTGTCGTGAGCCAGCGTGTGGAAGCAGCTCGAATTGCCGGTCTGGATATGGTAGTCGTGGTTGTTGTGCTCGTGGCGTAGCAAGGCAGAGGGGAGCAGCGCGCGAGCATGCCGCCGACGACGGGGGAGGGGCACGTTGGGGGATGAATATATACTACACGTGAGCAAGACGGAGCGAAAGACCAACGGCAGGACTAATTAGCACATGTATCAGCAATGATAATAACTAATCAGGCCGCCGTATTACACAACACTCGGCGCAGGGAGGGGCTTGCAGGTCCTGGTGATTAGGGAGTGGAGAGAGCAAATCCTTTTTCCCCCTGTCTCCAACGAGTTAGCCCGGTCTTCCGCCGACTTCTAGATGTGCCCATTGCCCATAATTATTAATATTAACGGCCTGTTTTTCGCTGTTCATCGCATACCGGATTGTACATAATTATATACCACGCTGACAAAATCCGTCCAAGGTTACTAATCTTCGTCAGCTCGTGATGCTGCACAAAGTGCGTCGATTGCATCCGGGCTGGCGGGGCAAACGTCATCCACCACGCACATTGCACGATGATCATAGAATAACAATCCAGATGTATTGATATGTACACAACATTGAACGGTCTATTGATCTATTTAGTGTTAATTCGAGTAAAAACCAGATAAAGTAAAATAAAATAAAAAAATCGTAGTGTTGCCGCTCGTGTATCTATCTATCCATGCAACCAATATATACAGTACTCCATACGTAATATAACCATGACCAGCCATAACACATCGAAAAAGGGAATCTCTCAACGTAACAGTCGTGGAATATGTAGACAGCACATGTCCGCTAGAACATAACCAAAATGTAAAATGTAAATGCCAGCCTATCAGGCTCTGGAGATGGCGTCCGCAAGAGGTATATGATGGGTAGCGATTCCATGAATACCACCGGTCGATCTCAATAAAGAAACAAAAGAAAAAGAAACTTCGTATACTACATTATACGGCAGGATACATTCGCCCTGACTCTTCCAGCAAAGGGCTTCCCCCGACAGCATCAAGCGGAGCAGCATGCAGTGCTGGCCTCTCATCGGAGCTCGATGCTCCCCCTAGACGGCGCTCCAGGGCATCCGTCACCCATGCCGCTACTTCAGCATCGTCGGTCGCATCCGGCGAAAGCTGAGAGGAAGCCTCTTCGGGAACATCGGTGTCTCCGTCCGTCGCCGTCGGGGGTACCATCAAGGATGTAAGCCACGGGTGGCGGAGAAGTTGCGCATAGCTAGGACGATTGCTCGGGTTTTTGTCAAGACAGGCTCGAACAAATGCATGGGCGTCGTCCGAAAAGTCATCCGGCAGGGTAGGTGGCTCGCCGTTGACAATTTCCTATAATAATTGTAAATTAGCCGTACATCCTAACTTGTACCTGGTTTGTACAGGCTGCACTCACGTGTAATTGACTAAAGATGTTGTTGTATGTCTCGGGGGGATATGGATATCGCCCGCGGGCACACTCAATCACCGACAAGCCCAAGCTCCAGATATCGCTCTGCACACTATAAGTTCCACCATTCGTCGCCCCAGACTGTTGCATGCCCCCGCCAGCAATGCGTTCGGGGGCCATGTAGCTCTGGCATCCAATGTTGGTCTTAGCAATGCTCGCAACCAGGTTGCCGCTCACTCCAAAATCGCAGATTTTGACCTGCCCCCGAGTATTGGCGAGAATATTGGTGGGCTTGACGTCCCGATGAATGATATTGTGATCATCCTTCAATGTCTTAAGACCCATCACCGTCGACAGAGCTACTTTGCGTAGGATGTTCTCAGGCATTCCGTCCTTGTATAGTCGATCAACGGATCCACCGTCCATGTACTCGACACAGATATAGACCGCGCCTTCTTGGAAAAAGGCGCCATAGAAATCAATAATAAACGGTGATACACATCGGTGGAGAATCTCTAATTCCATAATAATTTGAGCAAACTTTTTCTCGTCCAGCTCTAGCCTGATCTCTTTCATGGCCATGACAACCCCGGTGAGGTTGTCCTGTGCTTTTCTCGTTGGTGAAGTAACATCTTCCAGCCCCGGGGGCCGGCTGACGATGCCCGACAGACCAAGACCCCGTTTTCGCAGGTGAGGCCGGCTATGTCGGACTTTGTAGACGGTTCCATAATTGCCCTTGCCCAGCTCTTCGAGTCGATCGACCTCGTCTAGGGATATACTGAAACTTTGTCCGGACGAGAACTCGATGCCTCCGCCGTGGATAATAGCCTTGTTCTTGAAGTTCAGTGTACCGGACTTGGTATCCAGAAATTCAGAGTATTTGCTAAAGACTGAATCAGTTGGGTTGCTGTTGGTCGGCTGGGCGGGGACCTGGGTATCTGTGGTCGGAGGCGTGCCGTTGATGGGCGGGGCTTGAGCATCAGACAACTTGAGACCTGGTTTGAGTCGCTTGGCGGCTAAACCGCCTGGTTTCTGCCGCGGTTGTACCGACGGAGCTGATGACCAAGACGGTGGAGGCGGTGGTCGTGCTATAGGCCCTCTCCCAGGCACACCTCCGACAATCGGGCCAAATGGGATCCCATGCGGAGAGTTTGTTCCGGGAGTTGCTGGCGAAGCTGGTCCTTGGTTTGCCGATGGAACGGTCCCTGTCGAAGCAGCGTGTGTGATACCAACGGGAGCTCCCTGCCTCGACAAGGAGAATTCCTTCATTCGAGCCATGAGGTCTTGGTTCAACCCAGCTGATTGTCCGCCGATAGAAGCTACTGGGCGCGGAGGCGGCACGCCTCCTCTGCGAGCAGCATTCAATTGGCCCAGAGGATTTGACGATTCACTCATTTTCCCAGGTGCTCCTGGTCGTAATGAGGGGACGGCGGCCCCAGACTGTTTTGTGACTGTTGGCGCTGATGCTGCCGGCGAGGGAGGAGTCTGCGGTTCGTTGTCGGAGCCTGGCGAAATGGCAACGTCCTCCACTATTGGGGCTTTCTGGTCGGCATCCATGGCGAGGTTGAGGATCAAGTTGCACAGCAATGGTTCTCGGGGAGAATTCGCAGTTTGCAATCTGCGATGCTGGATGCGTTCCCCGGGAGGGCGCAACGCAACAATCTGGCCACACGCCCTTTTCTTGGATGCGACGAGTCGGTAACAGTCCGCAGCAAGGCGGACAAGTGTTCGTCTGTTCTAATGGCGAACAAAATCGATATTGGTTGCGGTGACTTGACAAAAAAGAAACGATCGATGCGATGCGGGGCTGCTCCTGGAGTCGTCAACGATGAGAGCGCGCAGACAAGGGGTAACCTCGGAGTAGATTCAGCAGCGATCTGGGTACGAGGGAGTAAATATCGGTAATAGTTCTAGGGACAAAAAACAACAAGAATGCTGGGGATAGACGAGTGGTATGGACAGCCGTGGTCGGAAACAGGAAGGAAGGCGAACGCAAAACCGACAATAAGGAGCGATGGGAAGCAGTGGAGCACGTGGGAAAAGAGAGCAGAAAGCACGCGGCCAAAGGAAAGACGGAGAAACGGGCGATCTGAGGGGAGAAAGAGAGAGAGACAGAGAAACGATGGGGTCGAGTCGAAGCTAGTGCGAAGGTGGGAACTTGGGAGCGCGTTGGGAGCGAAGCCAGTACTGAGCGGGGAGGCGACGATTAGGCCCGGCGCGGGAGAAGGTACCGGCGGGCCCTGTGGCTACGCGAACCGTGGTTTTTGTAGGGACTGTTGGAGATTTTTTTCTGTTTTTTTTTTTTTCTTTTTTTTTCATCATCATCATCATTATCATAATATTTACTATTATGATGCTTTTCCAGGTTTTTGGCCCCGTTTGCCTGCAGCTAAAGACTACGCAGGGGTTAGGGTTGGCCTATAAGGCTGTGAGATATTGGGCTTATCAAGCTGTGGCAAAGTTGGGAGAAAAATCACGCAAAAAAGCAATACTAGCACTGATGATGGTAATTCGGTGGCCTAATCAATAGGAGGAATGTCAATAAATATATACTCCGCATGTATAAATACATATGTATGATACAAAGCTGCCTGGTCAGGGCATCTCGATCCGTGCGTTGTCGATCGTCGATCGCTGTTTATGTGGCTTGGTAAGTGTGCACAGCCACGATCCATGCTGATGTTCTGTTTCCATTCCGGTTAATTAGCTTCAAGCGCGTGTTTCGATTCAAAGTCGGCACATTATTATGCAGTGCATGCATATAACAAGATTTATAATATTCAATCACACTTGCTGAAAACCTAGGTTTACCAGCGATCTATATGCTGGCCTCCTGCTTGGCGGGTGGCGGCCCATCACCCTGACCCAACAGAATCGACGACTTTTGTTCATAACCTTCTGCAAAAATGATAGTACGTACTACTGTATGAACTAGGAAGTAACTAGTAACTAGTAGTACTGAAAACTCTCCAGCCAGTTGCGCACTGCCGATCCCCGTGTGTCGATGACGTTATGCAATCACAGCGTGCTTTCTCACCATTTGCTCGCACGAATTACCCGGCCAGTAAGCCGACAAGGATCGGCTGCGCAGGACTTGATTTCTGGCCATGATCAACGTGTTGGTTGCGATTGAACTGGTTATGCCTATTATTCCTGTTTATCGAAAACATGGAGTATCACTGTCATAGATACTGATCCGGGGAGTGCGGACATCCGCAATTGGCCACAATGGCGTCAACGACCCGCGCGTCGTGCGCTAATGGCGCGCTCAGAGTGGCCGCGGGCGCACATTGGCGCCAAGCGATACCGCCAGGCGCGGCCAATCACGCGGCTCTGGCGCCTGCAGGAGTACCCGCCAAGCCCGCTGCACACAACGTTCATTGGCTGCCAACCCCTGTTTATCGCGCGGACCGCCAATCAGGCGCGCCAAGCCGGGTCTAGACCCGCAACGTCAGATAAGGCTTGGATGATAACATGACACTAACATAGCAGCCTGGAAGCGCGCAAAGGCAGGAGCACCTGCTCGGCTCTGCTCTGCCCTTCTCCTCTACAACTCAGGCTATCGGCCTCGTCTTGCTTGCTCCTTCTATCGCGGTCATCCGTGCATGAAGTCGCCTGGGGCGTCAAAAAAAGAACGATAAAACATGACCATTTTCGCCTCGCCCACCTCGGTGCGCGCCCTGAATGACTACTTCTCGCCTTCCCAGGTCGTCGCGACCGCCGCCCCTCATGCCAGCCATCCGAGTTTCTTCCACCTTGTCCTGCTTGTCTTCGAGGCTGTTCTCGAGGTCATCTGCGTCGCTTTGCCGGGCTATATTGCCGCTCGACAGGGCATGTTTGACGCCGAGGCCCAGAAGCTGGTCGCCAATCTCAATGTCATGCTCTTCACCCCGTGTCTAGGTACGCCGGTGCTTTGTCAAAGCGATGGGAAAGTTAGGAAACTAACTGGTGGTTTTCCTGTCTAGTCTTTACCAAGCTGGCTTCCCAGCTCACTGCAGATAAACTGACTGAGCTCGCCATCATCCCTGTCATCTTCGTCGTCATGACGAGTGTCTCTTTCCTGTGCTCTTCTCTCGTCTCTCGACTATTTCGATTCAAAAAGCGGCAGTCCAACTTTGTGATCGCAATGGGGGTAAGAATGGCATCATGCTGTCAGACTATTTATTGGACCCAAAGCTGACAACGTTTCCAGGTGTTTGGAAATGCCAACTCACTCCCTATTTCCCTCGTTATCTCCCTGTCGCAAACTCTGTACGGCTTACATTGGGATCGCGTGTCAAATGATAATGACGATGAAGTGGCCGCTCGCGGTATTCTCTATCTAATGATATTCCAGCAACTGGGACAGCTGGTCCGCTGGACTTGGGGCTACCATGTGTTGCTCGCGCCCAAGGAGCGCTACGCCGAGGAGGGCGATGGACACTCGATCCGGAGCGGCCAGCAACATTATACGGACAATCCCAACCAGATTGACCCAGACGAGCCTCTGATTCGGACTAAATCGTCGATGGAAAACGGCCTCACAGCCACCGCAAGTCACTCAACTTACTTTGAGTCTGGCACCCAGACCCCTGTCACCGATCGCGTCCTCTCTTATAACAAGCTTCACGGTCTGGATGGTCAACGCTCTCGTAGTCTAAGCGATCTAGACCGCTATGAAGACGACGACAGTAGTAACTCGGAATCATCGGATGAAGACGCTCCACTGTCCATTATCGGATCGCCACCTAAGGGCCCATTCCTGCCTCGCCAAAGCTCTACTGGCAACATCCTGACCTTTCCCGACGTCGAGGTGCGCCGACCAGACGGAGCCGCTGCTTCTGGCCTCAAGGGAGTCTGGTATAGGTACAAACGATCAGCGGAGAGATCTTACACCCGTCTAGCCAAGGCTACCGACAAGAAAAAGAACACGGTCTATGAAGCGCTTCCGTCGTCGGTGCAAGAGGGCCTTACCGTTTCAAGCTCCTGGGCAGGACGATTCGTCCGTGGACTATGGGATTTCATGAACCCACCCCTGTGGGCAATGCTCGTGGCGATCTTCGTAGCCTCCATCCCGGCTCTGCAACGCCTCTTCTTCGAGGATGGCACCTTTGTGCGCAACTCCATCACTCTCGCCATCGACCAAAACAGCCGCGTTGCCGTACCTCTAATCCTTGTCGTCCTTGGCGCCAACCTCGCGCGCAACACCTTGCCGGAAGAAGCGCAGGATGAGGACCACGACCCCAAAGAGGAGCGAAACCTTATTATTGCCTCGCTGATTGCCCGAATGCTCCTTCCCACCTTGATCATGGCGCCTTTCCTGGCTCTTCTGGCCAAATACACTCCGATCAGTATCTTCGAGGACCCGATTTTCATCATTGTCTGCTTCTTGCTCACGGGCGCCCCGTCGGCGCTGCAGCTGGCGCAGATCTGCCAACTCAATAATGTTTATATGGGTGCTATGTCGAGATTGCTTTTCCAAAGCTACGTCGTTTGGTGAGTCCTTTATTTCTCCACAAGGTATACAATTTTCTAATGATGCACCAGGATCCTCCCATCTACGCTGGTTCTCGTCATGTGTGCCCTCGAAGTCGTCGAATGGGCCAAGGCCACCACCTAAGCCAAGCAAAAAGTGAAAATGAAGCGTCCGCCTTTTCTCTCTCTCTCTCTCTCTCTTTCTTTTTCGGGGTTCCTCTTTCTTTCTGTGTTTCTTTATTCTCTTATTATGTTTGATATTTGTAGCATGAGCGCGGAGCGTTTCCCTCTTTTTTTTTTAATGTTTATACGTTTACAATTTAGGATACTGTAGTGTGATACCTGGGTATATCGGTCGGTTCATGGGTTACGAATCAAGGCAAAAGAGATGATGGGTGGCGTTTATATACTACTTTACAAGTACAATTCGACGCGACATTCGTGATCATCTTAACTCTATTTTTATCGTAAATACTAGTGATTCAGCACTGTTGGCTATGTTTCGACGTAAAAGGAAAAAGGTAAATCATTAAACACGACATTGTAGATCCTTCGTCGCCGACAGCCAGGGCTGATGCGCCGTAGAGTCGTCTCCGCTCATGACATCCACAATCATAGCCATCCCACCGGCCAAATGCCACATAACATGGCAATGGAATAGCCACACGCCCGGGTTATCTGCGCGGAAGCGCAGAACTGCATACCCTCGTCGCGGGATCTGGACAGTGTCACGGAGCACAGCCTGGCTGAGATCGTAAGGGTCTGCGTCTTTATTTCCGGCGGTGATGCGGGATTTTTCGTCCCAGGGGTTATATGAGCCCCAGCCATATGTCGATTCATGCAGCGCGAGAACGTAAAAGTTGTGGCCATGCTGAAAACATGTATTTTAGTAAAGGGATTGAACCGAGGAGCGGGTGATACGAACCAGATGAAATGGATGGGCCCCTTCGTCGAGGTTATTTACAATTAGATCTACCCATTCTGGCTCTGGCCCTGTCGTAATGGCAAGCTGATGTTTGTCCCATTGCTTACGCGCAAGACCAGCGAGTGGATATGGCGGATCGCTTTGCACTTTCCAGGTTGTTCGGTTGAAGAAGCCATGTGGGATATTGGCTAGTCGGGAGAGTTTCTCAACTTTGGTGTAAACAAGATGTGTTTGCTGTGCTTTTGGAGGTATCAGCGCCCGAACAGAGCTGGCCGACGGGATTTTTTCTATGTTAATGTGCCGGATTTCGTCGCGGTCGGATGCGACCAAGGATTTCTCATCGGCATGCTTTGGCAACTTTATCACAGGAAACGATTGCTTTGGTTTGAGTGATGGGTTTCCGATTTTAAAGTCTCTGTACTAACTGTTAGATGTATACTTTTACGGGTTGATAGTATGTCAACTTACGACTCATCCAGCTTCACAGTCATCAAGGATGGTCCCGTTGATTTCTCCTGTTTTGATGGTCGTAGAACAACATCCATGCGTTGGCCTGGGAATAATATTCCTGCAGACGACTTCTCTTGCTCATCTGGCTGTGTTTCCACAGATACCCCGCCATCAAGCGTAATAACTTCCAGGGCTTCTTTTGCAAAGCTAACCGTAATCCCGGCAAGAGACCTAAGAATCAATCAGCATATGTGCGCCTGTGAACTGAAGTACTATGCTGCTATACCCTGTGTTCACAATCCTCAATCTATATGAGCTTTTCCCATCCAAAACCACCGGCGGCACGTCAGTAGCGTCTCCAACACAATCTATAGGCCGGCCCGGCATTGCCATGGAGCAATCGAATCTACCAGCCCCATTCACCAGTATGGAATCTGGAACTGGCTGCCCAGCGTTAGAAAAAGCTGCGTTCAGACGAAGTCACCCAGTCTCACCTCGAACCCCATTGATCCCCACCACAGGTACCAGCTGGCCACATCTCGCGCTGGGCGATGATACCAGTCTCCAATCAGCAACAATAGCTCTTCATCGTAGTCATAATTCGAGCTGTCCGCTTGGGCATCATTTATTTGCTCCTTGGTTCGTCCGAATCTATCGGGAGACAGCGTGGTAGCAGGCTTGTGCACAACCAATCCTCCATACAGGCCATCGACTCTCTGCACACTGGAATGGGCATGGTACCAGAATGTGCCGCTTTGGTCGGGAGAAATGGTAAAATTATACCAAAAGGACTGGCCGGGCGGGATGCCGCATTGGGTGACTCCGATGCTACCATCCATGAGGTTTGCATCTCTCATCTCGAGACCGTGCCAGTGCAGAGAGATCTCGTCGTCTTCCAGATCATTGTGCACCAGAATGTTAAAGGAGTCCCCTGATCGAGCCTCGATGGTCGGGCCAGGAAACAAGTCTGAGCGAGCACATCAGCTTTGGTGCCACTATATCTTAGTCGACGAGAAACAAACCATTGATTAAAAAGACAGTTTTCAAAACACCATCAGGGCGTCGCTGCGCAGTAGTCACCCGCCAGGCCAGTGTCTGCGTCGTCGCTGTACGGTAGGCATGAAGCTCCGGGTGCAGCAGCGCATTCTGCAGGATTCGAGAGTCGACATGCGACCACGACGCCTGGCCTGAGTCTGGACGGCGATGAGTTGTTGGGATCAGTAATGCCACCTGCTCAGTGGAGGTGAAGAAGAGGCGCGCAAAGAGCACGAGGCCCGCCACAAACGGCAGGAGCAACAGCAGCAGCACCGATCGCCGCAACGGGAAAGCAAAGCGCGGCGTGTTTGCTCTCTGCGTTTCCTCGCGATCACGCTCTGCGCTGTCCAGCGGCACCGACACATGCCGTTGGCGAATCTCTTTGCCGTCCATGGAGGGATTGCTCCATGAGTAGCGATGAGGCAGACGTGAGGCCTTTTAATCTGCGAGCAAGACCAACTACTACGATGCGTCCCCGCTCGTCACTTAGTTAACTACTCCTTACTCCCGCGTGACTCGATGTTGCAACCGGATAGGCCAGTTCTGTTATGCTGCATATGGAAAAGAGAGAGTTGACAAGCACTAACTATGGTTTATATCTCTTGATTGAGGCGAGAATAAACCGCTGACAGAAAAATAAACGAGGAAAATAGGCTTTGTCGGAGCTTCCCTTGTGAGGTAATGAATGCATGTAAATACATACAGCTGTAAATACCCATGTAGCACCTTGAGTTGGCTTGAATTGATCAAACTAATGCCAGTAATTAATATCCATATTCTACTAATCCACGTACATACTT
>CVMT01000006.1:767853-884770 GCA_000985935.1 Talaromyces islandicus | reverse complement strand
CAGCCCGTTTATAACTTTAATAATTAAAATTTTTTTTAAATACGTGTTCTGAGCCAATCGGAAGATTCTGGTCACGTGCCGAGCCAGCAAAAAAAAAGTCGACCCGGCTTATCTCGAGATTCTCCGCGTCTCTCCACGGGCTTGTTGCCATCCATCAACCTTTACGACTTTTTATTGCCTCGCGCCTCTTGCGCCTTCCATCTTCCAGTGCTCCGCCTTTCCATCTCGACTCTATATACCCCCAATCGCCTTTCTTATTAACACACACAATACACAACACACAACACCATGGATCACTCGCGCGATCCCTGCCCCTGGGTTGCCCTGAGCGACTTTGGCGGTGCTTTTAGTATGGGAGCCATCGGCGGTGCTGTCTGGCACGGTGTGAAAGGTTACCGCAACAGTCCCTACGGCGAACGCCGGATAGGTGCCATCACAGCCATCAAGGCGCGCGCCCCCGTCCTCGGCGGAAACTTTGGCTGCTGGGGAGGACTTTTCAGCATCTACGACTGTTCGATCAAGGGAATCCGGAAGAAGGAAGACCCATACAATGCCATTATCGCCGGTTTCTTGACCGGTGGTTCCCTCGCTATTCGTGGCGGCTACAAGGCCGCCCGCAACTCTGCTATTATGTGTGGTGTCTTCCTCGCTGTGATTGAGGGTGTTGGTATTGGTTTCCAACGCATGATGGCTGATAACACAAAGCTTGAGGTATGATCATTTATTTGTTGGTTGAAAAGAAAACAAAGAAGCTAACTGAATTAATAACAGCTTCCTCCCCCTCCTCCATCCGACCAGAAAGCTCTCGCCTAAGAAATTCCTCTTTATCCACCAACATCGACACATCTTTCTTCGATCTCTGTCTTTATAACAACGTCTCTCTTCCTCGGTGTTTGATTTGGGTCATCATTCTTAAACGACATAGCATAGAGGTTCCTGTTTTATTTACTCGCCTTTTTTTTATCCTCAACCATACCACCTGTGTATCTGGAGTATTGTATTATTTTTTTTATCGTGGACGACGGGTTCATCATTATTATGGCTGGTTCCAAGGCCAGCGTGTCTGTTTCTTCTTTTTTTTAATGACTGGCTGGGTGGTTAAACAAAAGAATTTTCTCTACTCATCTTACAGAAAAAGCGTTGAAGACGGGGACCGGACCGGACGGGACTGTGTTGGATTCTTGTACATTAATGCATAGCTGACAAGCATAATACGTATTTTGCATATCTTATTTCACAGTCTATTGCATTCCTCTGGAATATTTTGGCTTAGGATCTTGGCTCTACAATAATAGCTAATATTCAAACGTGACTTGCGGTTGTTCCCCACACCTTGATCTCGGCATGATCTCGGCATTTTCCGCCAGAGAGCATAATTAGTAGCATTGTCAACATGGAAAAGTACATTAATTAATAGACTATAAGCACGTATGTAAGTATATGGACCTTGATGTAACCCTTCAAACGCCCGCCACGGACCCGCTTCAATTCTTGTTAAGGCAGTCCAGATGTATGCTGGTAGACTACGTAGTCAGTACCGCATGCGTCACTCCCTGCTTGGCGATTCTTTGTCGTAAATTTGCCTCCCCAGTTTTCCCTACCTCCATTACTGCCTTTCTCAAATTCAGATCTTTTTTGTGAATAATAATTTTTTTCAAAAAAATTTTTTGGAATTAGAAAAAAAAAAAAAAACCAACGTCCACATCCAATCTCTTTAGCCGGTCAACCGTCATAGTACTACTAAGTAAGCATCATGCTAGCGCTCCCCCTAGCGTCGTCCCATTCCCTGCGCTGGTTCGCTAGATTTCCGTATCTCGCCTTCCAACCACAGAGCATATCGCTCCCCATCACGTGTATATCCCATAATCTCCCGCTATGCATTAGCACAGTCCTTGGATGACTCCGCACATGGAGTGTAACGTAGACTCATAAATTGGTATGATATCGATTAGTAGTGCCCTTGCAGGTATTGGACAGGAGGAGTAGTAAGCTGTACCCCGCCAGATTAGGTGCCAGGACGAAGAGACCGCATTATTGATAATGGATTTCTTCTCCCCCTCCCCCTTGTTTTCGGCTCTTTACTTTGTCTCCCTTGGGTAGCAGGTTGACTTGGTAAAATTCATACATATCGCCCGTCATGGCTTTCGCCCTGGGTGTCACTCTGAGCTTGGTACTATTCGGAGCCAGCCCAGTCCGCGCCGGGCTGGAAGAGATTGACCATGTGGTGCTCTTCATGCAAGAAAATAGAGCTTTCAACCATGTAAAGACATTCTGATCTCTTTTTTTGGGGTACTGTTCAAAACTCATTTCCTTGCATAGTATTTCGGCACCATGTCCGGCGTGAGGGGATTCAACGATCCTAATGTTCAGGTAAATCCGGATGGACGATCCGTATGGTACCAGTTAGTCCATCATTTTATTTCTCCCCAGAACTTACATCTTGTTAACACACAGACAGGGAGGTTACCCCGAGCCTGTCCGACAAAACAGACTATCTCCTCCCCTGGTATCTGAATTACCTCGGCGGAAACTGGTCGGATGCGACCCAATGCATGGTAGCCGGCGACAACGGCTACGAGTCGAACCATGCCGCACTCAACGGCGACCTGAATAATCACTGGGCAACAAATAACACCCCGTGGAGCTGGGGCTACTTTAAAAGAGACGAGCTTCCTGTACATTTTGCCATGGCTGAGGGTTATACTATCAACGACATGTACCAGGAAGGTCAGATCACTGCCACAAACGCAAACCGTGTGACGTGGGTTAGTGGCACCATTAATGCCCCTGGCAGTCCGATCAACCCCAATGGAACAGGCGGAGTTTATATCGATAACAACGAGACTCCTGGTATGACATGAAAAACTCCTGTTTTCTCATCATGACAAAGGTAGTAGTAGATGGCTAATAGTAAGCACAGGCTGTGAGACAGGCCCAGGTGGCGATTATTCCTGCTACCCACTGACCTGGGAAACGACCTTTGAAGTTTACGAACGCCTCGGAGTAAGCTGGCAGGTGTGGCAAGACACAGACAACTTCGATGACAACCCAAACGCCTGGTTCAAACAATACCAAGACGCAGGCCCTGGTTCTGCATTGTATGAACACGGAAATTCGTTTCTGTACACGCTGGACAACTTTACTGCCGCCGCGGCCAATGGTACGCTCCCCATGATCAGCATCATCGTTGGACAAAATGAGTTGTCGGAACATCCTCCATGGATGCCAAAAGATGGGGCCTGGCTGCAGCAACAGATCTTCAATGCAGTTACCAGCAGTCCAAAGTATAATTCAACTGTGTTGCTTGTTTCGTATGACGGTAGGCAGTAGTCCCCTATGTAGCCATTCTGGAACTTGTTGATCCTGATTTTTTTTTCTATCAGAAACTGGCGGTTTCGGTGACTCGGTGACTCCTTTCCATTCTCCAGCCGGAACTACTGGCGAGTGGATAGAAGATCCTTTGGGGAAATTTGGCCAGCTCTACACAGGCCCCGGATTTCGCGTCCCAGCCTGGATCGTGTCACCATGGACCCGAGGTGGACGAGTCTTCAGTGAGCGGTGCGACCATAACTCTCAGATCTTGTTTGTAGAGAAGTGGCTCGAGGCCAAAGGATACAGCAACTATGAGCTGGCCGGCATGGGTCCCTGGCGTCGCGAACACATGTGCGACTATGTCAATGCTTTTGATTTTTCTAGCGTGAGTATCACGACCCTTCAGTCCTTTGGGAACACTGGGGCTAACAGTAGATTCATAACTAGCCTGACTACAGCATCCCCGATGTCCCCGTGGCCGATACACCCCACCAAGACGCAAGCGGTAAGTTCGATGGAACATCGCTTTGTCTGGCGACCTACGCCGAACAACAACCAGCTGTTCCTTATGGAGAGCAGACGTTAGAAGACGCGCTATTCTTTGAGGATGGGTTCAAGGAGGTTGTTGGTTATCTGACTGAGGGCCGCTACCTGACCTTTGAAATGAATGGCTTTGCCCTCAACAACCCATCAGCGAATGCGAACAGCAGCGGGTTCGTGACCATCAGCGACGCGACTTCGGACCACAAGAGCAGAAATCAGCGCTGGGTCATCCACTACTCTCAGGGCAGCGAAAGCGGGATCTTCCGCATCTCGAGCGCGCTGGACGGCCGCTGGATTGCCCAGGGAGGGATTCTCGTGCCCGCTGCAAAGGATAGCCTGGCGGCCGACTTCAAGATTGCCTATCTCGGCAACGGCAAGGGTCACACTATTCAGTATGCGCTCCCGAATAAAAATAGCTACCTAGGCATCGGAAAGGACGGGCATCTGAGCAACGAAACCGGTATCCCCAGCGGGTTCAAGGTCTATAGTGTCTCGTATCACAACTAGACTGAGTTAGTTAATCAGGGATATATAAATAATACAGCGAATGCACATACGTACATGCATTATTTTCCGATATAGCCAAATATAGAAACCCAACCGAGGAATCATGGCCACGGCATGACCTATTGATGTCTAATCATTGATATCTAATGCTGATCTGCCAAGGCCGATCGAGCAGGGGCTTGGCCAACCAGGGCGCAGATCGCCTGTGGATGGTGCTGTTGCTGGCTGAGGTCTCGCTGCATGCCGTAATTTGCCTTGTGTGCTGTCCGCTGCATATGCATGTCGAGAGGCGGCTCTCATCCACACACAGAAACGTTTGTATATATATCATATATCGATGATATACATCCACGGGCACAACTTGGTCCTCTGGCGATAGCTCGGCCGGATGCGGTGGGGCGCGTTAAACCTCTGCTCGGCAACGACCACGGCGGTACACTCACTGACTGGTCTCTGGGGACACTGGAACTGTCAGAGGCAAAAAAAAAAAAAAAAAAGGACGTCTCGTGCCCACTCACAATTCATACCCAAAAACTAAAATCCACAGCCGACCCAGTTTCTGACTCTCTTTTTCTTTCCCCCGGCTCAGAGTTCAATTTTGGATCTGGTTGCGCTTATCAGTCTTTGATGTGCGTGCCTTATCTCTCTCTGTTTTGCTGCCTGGTCGCTCGCTTGCCCCCTTTCGTGTGGCTTCGCTACTATCGCGCAACGTCGGCTATCGCCTGCATCAATCGTCTCCGCGAAGAAGCCTGATTTTATTGTAGCATTCTTCCAGCTGAGCCTGCTGTGATTCATGGGTTGGTGCTGGGAGTGTTTGGCACTGCATAGAACACGCTGAGCCGAGAGTAGAGCAGAGCAGAGGAGGACAGAACAGGAAGGATGCCGCCTTCCGTCCAGGGTGATCGCGGAGGTCACGAGACCACCACGCAGTCCGGTACGTGATATGTTCTTCTCTTGTTCTTCTTGTCTTCGAGCTTTGTATACTGTGTATCACTGTCGTACCGAGCTACATACAGTGATTGGCGCCTTCACGCTGTCCTATCACATGTCACACACACGTCTAACGTTGTCTAGACGACCTCACCCCTGAGCTTTCGGCTTCGCAAGAGCTCTCACATCCTCAGAGCAACGGAGACCAGGGTGCTGCTGCAACCACCAAGGAGGTCACTACTGCCACAAAGCAGTACAGAGCCCCTATTGCTAGGCGCATATCTGCCAGGTCTCCGATATTGCAGCCATCGCCAGTCTACTCTCTTCGCAGTCAAATTTCCACTCTGCGTCTAGATTCTCAAGATGATGACGAGGACGTCCAGAATAGTAGCAAGTCAGAGCAAGTCTTGTTCAGCCAGGTCCTAGACTGGTTACGCCAGGAGCAGGGAAAGCGCACTGCTGCTGACACTGGCACTGGCAGCGACAGCGGCTTTTCTCTGGACGAAATGCAGCAGCATTCTTTCCGCCCGGACAAGGGTCTGGCGTTGGACCAGCTAGAGAAGATTCTACACCATTATGCAACGACCTCAGGAAAGGAGCCGGGAAATGTTCTTGCTCGTCAGCCGTCAAGGCGACATCGCCATACCCGCTCCAAAGGGCTGAGGCGTGGCTCTGGATCCGAGTCCGATTGTTACGATGAGACTGGCGTGCCCAGTGTTGATGCTATTCTTGATAATACGAAGACGTTAGGATACAACGGGGGCGCTTCGTCAGAAAACCTCCCGTCCGGTTCTGAACCTCAGAGTCGGGCGTCAAAGGAACAGAACCACTGGTTGACCTTCAAATCGGAGATTCTACGCCTTGTCCACACACTTCGTCTGAAAGGGTGGCGGAGAATTAGTATGGACAGCTGTGCTGATATTGAAGTGACTCGTCTGAGCGGTGCCCTCACAAATGCCGTCTATGTGGTGAAGCCCCCGAAGCTCGCACGCCAGGATTCAGAAAAGAGTCAGCAGCTGGTGCTACGTCGACCGCCTCCGTGAGCCTGCCCAAAATTCCAACGTTTAATTCCAGGACTGACAAGACAGGAAACTACTACTTCGTATATATGGTCCACAGGTGGAGCATCTGATTGACCGCGAAGGTGAACTACAGATATTACGTCGACTAGGACGAAAGAACATCGGACCGCGTGTTTTGGGCACATTTAATAACGGGCGGTTCGAAGAGTATTTCAATGCACATCCACTGACTCCTCGAGAGTTACGAGTCCCTGCAACCTCACGACAGATCGCCAAGCGAATGAGAGAGCTTCATGACGGCATTGAACTTTTAGAACACGAACGCCAGGCTGGCCCGTTCGTGTTCCGCAACTGGGACAAATGGGTAGACCGCTGCGAGCAAGTCATCTCCTGGCTCGACGGAGAGATTCTGTCGGGTCGGACGGACCGCCCAGAAGCCTGGCGCAAACGAGGATTCGTATGCGGTGTACCCTGGGCAACGTTTCGAAAGGCTGTTGAGAACTACCGGATCTGGCTTACTGATCATTCGGGAGGTATGAAGGAGATCAAGCGGCAACTCGTGTTCGCCCACAACGATGTAAGCACCAACCACACTACGTGAAAAATATATATATATATATTTTATTGACTTTATTGTAGACGCAGTATGGCAATCTCCTCCGCCTTGAACCCGAGGAAGAGTCGCCTTTGCTTCTTCCAGCCAACTCGCACAAGCAGCTCATCGTCATCGACTTTGAATACTCGTCGGCCAACACTCGTGGCCTTGAGTTTGCTAATCACTTTACTGAATGGTGCTATAATTATCATGATGCGGAACGGTCGTGGGCATGCAATACACGCGCCTATCCAACACCCGAGGAACAGCACCGATTTATCTCTGCCTACATTTCCCACCACTCGCAAGTTGGCCCTGGATATTCTCCACTTGTTACTCCAGACATTCCCCCTTCGTCCATCAGCACCCCCCGCCTAGCCCCTTTTTCATTGGATGCGCCTGCCGTGGCGACAGGCAATTTATACTCTGAGCCCGATCGTTTGCATCATGACGACTCCTTTGAAGCTGAAATCCAGCATCTCATGCGACAAACTCGACTATGGCGAGTCGCCAACTCGGCACAATGGGTTGCTTGGGGTATCGTGCAAGCCAAGGTCCCAGAAATGGAGGATCAGGAACAGCCATCAACACTACTCAATAACAACCATGATAACAACAACACCGACAACACCAACCACAAGGAATCCGAACAAGAAGACGCGGAAAGTGAATTCGATTATCTCGCCTACTCCCAAGACCGGGCTCTGTTCTTCTGGGCCGATGTCCTGGCCATGGGCCTAGTCCGAGAGGACGAGCTCCCGGGTGAGCTTTTGGAAGTGATCAAATCGAAAATTGTGAATTATTAGCTTTATTAGCTTTTTCCTATCTCGTGTGTATACGGCTGATAGTGACATAGCGACAGTTTTATTTGCTTGTGATTTTCCATTTCAATGCATAGCGGATATCCATCTATCTACTAAGCAGTTGTTACCTTGACAAGTTCTTATTGGAGAATTTATACCATTGTTCCTATTGCACGCCCTGTTCTCACACTAAAACTGGATGGTCCCAGTATAGATATGGTTGCCAAGCACCAGCACACTGACCATGTACTTGTCAGATCAACCTTGATTGGAGCATTTAAAGTCTCTTGATCCAGTTTCTTAGTTAAATGTGGGGGGGAATAAATCTCAGGCTAGAGACTCTGATCGATTTCCTCTCATCCGAGTATATTCAATTGAAGAAACTAGTTAATGATCATGGTATCATCATCATCATATCAAACTTTCACACACAAATAAAGAGCATGGTACAGTCATGATTGATCCGGTATGAAGATAAATCCTTTTTTTAGAACCCTTTCCTCGCCTCGGCTCTCCGCCTCGTCTCTTTCTTCGCAGTCTCAATCCACTCATCATATTGGCCCTGCTGCACTTTTTGATCGACAACACCCTTGAGCGTCTCGCCAATAAAGCCGACAAAATTGCACCGCCGCAGCGAATTCTCCCATGCCCACGCTTTTCGTTTAGATTTTTCCCGCTCTAGCAACTCCACATCGCCAATTTCCTGTGCCCGATGTCTGAGGTCGCGCACAGCCGCCATCAGATTGAACCGTACTTCGCCAGCGGGGTACCGCGCGATTCGTCGCTGGAGCACCTCGATAACCTTTTCCGGGAAACTGTCGCTGTCGCAGGCGCCGTGACTGATGGGGAAAGGCTGCAGGCCGTCCAGTTCATACAGCTTCCCGTTCACAGGCGTGTACGCGATAAAGTGGTATACATCGCCATCCTCATCCTGCGATGTGCGCTGAGTCTCGTCGACAAAGGGGCTTGCGCGCGCGAAGGCGTTGTGTGCAGTGCGGATGGCTTCCGAGTTGGACAGTGCCTCGCCGAGCAAGTCCGAGGGAAAACCCTGGGTGAATGATTTGAAAGAGGAGAGCTCGTTGCCGATTTCGATGGGGACCGGGGTGCCCGATGCCGGTGTATCGTGGTTTAAAATCACGGAGAGGATTGCCTGTGTGCCGCATGCGTTTTGGATCGTTTGCGCGGCGAAGAAGAGGCCATTTTCTGTGGCGGCGTGTTGGTCGTAGGTTCCGTCGACGGGCGTTGAGCAGTCGCGCGACTGGCCGCCGATCCATTTGAAGAGGAAAATGACTCCATATACGGGGCTATATAAGTTTTAGTGTTAGTTTTCCGTTAATGAGGATGCATTCTCACCTCAGGGAGCGTATCGTGTCGGCATCGAGAGATATGAGCTCTTCAAACTGCACGCCTTTGACACCGAGATTCTCGATCAGAGATGTGAAGACGCCCTGTTGCAGTATTTTCGTTAGTATGCGCTCGTATTTCTCCTACGCTGAGAATCTTACTTCGTCGGACTCGATGGTGCTCCAGCCTGCACCGTCGGCCATATTGTTTGTTCTGTGGATTCCTGAAACTAGCAGGTAGGTACTGTGGAATCAATCTCGCCGCCAGGTAGCAGTGCCAGTGAGGAGCCGGTCAAAAAAAGGTAATCAAAATAAAAATATGTCAAAGTAAAGAGGTATCCCCAAGCAGCTCAATTGATATTTTCTCCACAGATAGCTGGCTGTGATGTGTTGTTTTTTTCGTGAAAGAGCTGACTGATGACGCTCTCTTGGCTCGTTTGTTTTAGCTCGGGCGGCCTAGAACCAAACAGGCAATATTGAGCTTCGTGTTTGACAAACGCTGCAAACAAGCTACTATACTCTAGTATACTACGCAACAGTCTTCGTTACGCTAGATCGACAAGTTCACGCTATCCATGCACATCATGAACCAAGATCCAGTGCGAATGACAATTCCAAGGCAGCAGTAATGAACTAGACCCCACGTGCGTCCATCTGTTACATACAAACTGGCGATCAGCTAACTCAACCTCATTTCAAGATCGTCTATGAAGCTACAAATACAAGGAAAGTCAAAAGAAAAACGAGTCAGTGTGAAAAAATAGTAGAGTTTCATGTTGATATCAAGTAATTACATTAATCGAAGAATAGGCCGGGAAACAGGTATCGCCACCTCTCTAAACAAAAAACAGAAAACATGAGCCCCGATCGCCAAACATTCGTATCCACAATTCCAAAAAAAAACCCCCCTAATTATCGTAGACCACAGAAATTCCCACAAATTGGTATATATACACAAACTCGTATGTAAGTATTTTTGAGATTAAATCCTCCATTCGAAACGAAATAATAAAAAATAGTCATAAATGGAAACTTCACGTCCAAAGTTGAGGCGCAACCGCGCCCATTGGCATAATGGGCGACCCATGCATGAGACCAATATTCAAGGTTGCAGATGCATCAGTGGGAGGCATCTGACGATGAATTTCATCGCTATAAGGTGAAGAAAATGCTGGAGATGGCTCTAGCCCTCCTGCTCGGCTATAATCCGACAAAGAATCATCCCCACCTTCAGAGGAAAGTGGAGAGCTCACGTAAACAGCTGACAAGTTCGGGTGCGAACTGTACATGCCCTGGCCGTGAAAGGGGGAAGTCGGGACTGCAAACGTCGACGGAGAATGGATGGATGGAGTGTATGGTGCTGTTGTCTCGTAGGTGATGTCTTGGAAGTGATGGTACGGGCTCGGAGGTGTCGTTACAAAATGATTCATTGGCTGCACGGGTTGCGACCATTGAACACAGCTCTTGTAGTCGGTCATAATGTGGCGCGGAAACTCCATCAGGCTAGCGGCCAGCTGCACGGAAGGAGTATATGGAATTGACGATTTGCGCGCCAGCAAGATCGCATCGATATTTTCAATTGGGGTTATCGCCATACAGCCCAGATATGAGCCTTCGATCTGGGGGAACAGGGGCTCGAGCGCCAGTGCCGTCGAATAAAACTGGGCTAAGATGGACAAAGCCTCCAGATCTTTATCTCCTCTCAACATCTTTGTCGGTAACCAAAATAGCCAGGTGCGCAAAGGCTGCAGTCTTTCAAAGGCTTTCTCTGGTGACTGAATGGGCATGTCGTTGCGCAGTTGCCTGACAAAGGTAAGAAGCTCGTATATCCTTTCATAGTACTCAGGGATATGTTGGACTAGTTTTTGGATCATTTGCAGATCCGCAATGGATGCATCAATGCGCTCGAGGTCGTCGCCTTGATATCGCGTAGCGCCAGACAGATATGTGGGGTTGAATGTCATATTATTGAACGAGCGGAGAGCCCTTTGGTCCTCAAGAAATTGCGCAATATCCGAAGTCTCCTTCCAATATGGGTGCATGGAATCAAGCACCGATGACATGCCCTTTTGCAGGGATGCGAAAGATGCCCAGTCAGTGGCTTGCCATGATAAAAGGATAGAGGCGGTTAGTATAGCGTCGCAGTTTTTCTTCGAAAAGGTTCCAATTGCATTCTGCAAGCCTTTGAATGCTACTCCCCGGTGGCGGTATGATAAGGCTTCGGTTTCTTTGCTACCTGTCAAGTAGGCCAGGTGTGAGGCGGAGAAGGCAAGGACAGAGCTCATAACAAAGTCACTTGTAACAGCGATTGCGAGGATACTAGTGTTCGTCAAGTGTTAGTTATTTCTACTTCACTGCGAAAATGTATAAGAGAAAGTGCATACGATGGCATCTTCGAAGCCCAAACGGTAGTTCCGCTTAGACCTCGGCGGTGGAAATCGATTGAAAGGCCGGAAATGTGGTGGATGAGTCGGAGGTCAGTCTTTGAATAGCGATACCAGTCACTGGGAGGGCATTGTGATAGCTCGCGGAATGGAGGAACGCCGTTGAATTGCCAGGCCTCGATTTCAGCCTCGATTTCAGGGGTCATCAACAAATTAGGGACACTTGGACTGCGGGGAGTTTCGTCGCGGGTGACCTGAATATCCATATAGTCGCACCTGCAATTGTGCTTGGTACAGTTGCGACTAAACGCCGGTTAGAACAGGAACTCACTGTCAAGCGCACATGGGAAAATGACATACCATTGAGGAAAGGTCTCATCGCATCGAATATGCCTTCGCTTACAGGTTTTGCAACCATTGCGCGACTTGGTATGGCTTCTGCGGGGTGGACCGCCTCCGGGGCCAGGCATCTTTCCTTGGTGACAGGTTATAGGCAACGAACTCAAAGAGAGATAAAGAGGTCGATGTAGAAGAAAGAAGACGATAGGCAGGCAGAGTAGGCGTTTGTGATCTTGTTGGAATCCAGTTACAGGTGGCGAGGTAGGCGTATATCAAGTTGGAGGAAAGGCGGGGTGGGAGGCTGAAGATCTCCTTATGTATTCCCACTTGGTAGCAACAGGAACAGTTTAGATGGAAATATATAGAACTGTTTAGTGTGATGCAACGGGACTTCAGGTTGGAACAAGATCCTCAGCAGGCGCAGCGTTCTGCTGGGATACTAATATAACGTCGTGGCTGCAAGGGTCCAGGCAAACACGTGTTTGGCGAATACGAGAATATTACTTCTCGAAGGGGGAGCCAAATAAGTCGCAGAACAGGGCCCTATTTTCAGATGGTTTCCGTTTTGAGACAAAAAGCCAAGGCATCAAAGCTTTTGGTGTCAGGTATTCAGCTGGTGACTGCTCTCGAAGAAGGGGCAGTGTTGACGATTTGAAGGAGGGGAAAGAAATAAGGACCGACCAGGATGGCAGCCTCATAATAACAATAATATTGACTACAGACTGGGCGAGACCCGCAGCCGGAATGGGGTCACGGCCAAGTGATGCTATGCTGCTGGTTTGTTTCTAGCGGATCAACAAAGTAACGAGAGCAGAACGAGACCTCACCGAACAGGCTCGATGGACCTTTAGGCGAAGCCAAGACATGCGGCATAGCTTGAGCCTTGTTGGCTAGCGACCGTGCCTTTTTTTTTTTTTTTTTCTCCATTTACTCTTGGCATACTGATCCACCCCGGTCTCAACCCAGACGGGGTACGTTGTAGGCGAGGAGGGGGCTATTCTGGGCACCTTGTTTTTCAGCTACCCAGCGACCATGTGGCCTGTGTGAGATGGGGCCGCTGCTTGGGGAGAGACCCATGGCCGCCATGGAGCCGTCAAGCGTGTCTGGACCAGTAGATCTCCTCCCTGGGGAATGCAGACTTGCATGGCAGACAGGGAGCAGACAGGCCAGAGAAGAGGGGCGATGAGATGCAGGCGACCGCTTGTCAGCGTCTCGCCTCCAGACCTGCGAGATTGGCTGCAAAACGTGCCCAAGGACGCCAAGTCACATGGGAAACATAGACGGAGGACGCCGCGCCGGCGAAAAGGCTTGCATCTTGGGACGTGATGATCGATATTGGACAGCGACAGCGGCAGGGACCGATGGGGAACGCCAGCAGCGAGGACCAAAGGGTGCTAGCGGGAGCTGCAGCCGACGGGGGAAGACACGCGCGCTTGTCTTCTTTAGGGACTAGTGGCTTGGCGCCAACCGTTTCCGCGGGATGGTGATATAATCGGATCACCATATCAAAACTACAAACAGAGGGCACGCTTTTATTGTCACATATCATTATTTTACCACAAGGACTCTGTATGGAGTACATTCCTGCATGAGTGTCCTCGCCTATGGAGCACTAGTGTTTCAAGACAGAATGCTGACTAGACAGCGTGGATCTCCCCAATATGGATGTATAGCGAGAGGACTGTACCAAGACGGCAGGATAACGCGAATACTACGGTCAGTTCTACCTGACTCATCTCAACATCAGTGGTGAGATTGACTGAAAACTCGGACCATGTCTTAATCTTATCACTATAGCACTGCTACAGTACAAACCAATATCGAAGGCACAGAGTGCCAAGTACGTAGTACCTAGTACTCTGTACTACAGTAGTAAGAACCAGTAGTCACGGAAATGCAACTTGCAAGGGGCCAGGCGAGGTTCAGCTGGCAATGGACTGACCTGCCGAAAACAGCAGCGCTAGAAGAGAAAACGGAAAGTGGGCTACTCGCTTAATAACTGAGCCAGCCCGAAAAGGGCGATCGGGGCTCCACAGCCCCTACGTCCATTGGGCCGAAATGGCGCTGTGACGTGCCGCGGCCTGGGGCGCAACCGCCGGTGGTCAGCCAATCATACCGACCCTGGTGGTAGCTTCGCTGCTTGCACCTCGTCTAGGCTTAGTGCGTGCTCTCTGTGGTTGAGCAATGGGCTGTGTGGGGGCGACCCTCCCTTTAGTGCGTAGCTTAAATTGGCGCCCGTCGAGCGTCCAGGTTGGCCCCTCCATGTGTGATAGTATGTTGTGGTATGTACTGCTAGACTGGTCACATTCCAGAACACCATCACAACCCTGCAGGCACACCTCCTTGGGGTGGTGGACAACAGGCTGAAGAATTCGTTTCTTTTTTCTTTTTCCCTTTCTTCTTCCCCCCCTGTCGAGACAGGTAATTTACCTTTTTTTTTTTTTTTTTTTTTTTTCCAAATTGCGCCCTACTGAAGTCTATTTTACCCTTTATAGCCTCATTACCTAAAACTTTAATAAATAACAATAAGAGCGATGTATCCATTTCCGCTGCTCCAAGCTTCAAACTTTCCAAGTAGACAGCGGAAAATCACATCAACCGTGGCACCGTCCAACGTCTTAGCAGGTTAGTAGAGCCATCCCGATGCATGCCGAAAGCCAAATCGATTAGACCACGATCTCCTACGCGAATCAACTGCCACCTGGGACCCGCCACGCCAAAGAGATTAGTCTCGCTAAGCAGAAGTTTAAGTGTGTAAAAGATAACCCGTCATTGGGCACAGGCGGCAGATCAGGTGATGCTCATGTCGTCAGTGACTCAGTGCCAGTCAAAACCAGCCAGAGGCGAAGGAAAAGAAAAAATTACTGTACCAAAAAGCGATCTGGATCCACCAGTCAACCACGTTGAAGGGAAATCAATGTCCCAATCACCGTCCAGAAGGCAGCTGCCAAATCCGGAAAAGACTGTCTCCACCCAACCATTGCTGGTCTCATTACAGAGTACGTACAACAATACAATAATTAATATACGTACTGACTGCCAACAATGTATACATACAACATTATTTACCCCAGGTATCCCCCATTTGTATTTTATAATAAATTGACAGTTTTACTGTTGTTAAAGCCGAACCAAACTTTTTGTTTGCTGGGTACAATAGCCAGGAAGAAAGGCAGAGCGTAGCTGAACGACGGGCGGTGACTAAACTAATTTCATCAGTCGCGCCCTTGGCATGACAAGAATTGTGTAGGACAGCAAGATCTGGTAAAAAGGTGCGGCTCGTTACCAAAGTCTTTGATGGGCCATGAGGTTACTCAAGGGCTTGGCAGTTGGGGTCATCCTGGACTGCGAGGGTACCGTACCCGACGGGACTAGATCAGCCCCGTCCATCTACCAAGGCTTCCTTGTCATTATTATTTCTCCTTTTGTATGACACTAGAGTCAGTAGCCATTAATTATTGCTTATTATTCACTGAACCAATATTTTATTTGTCGATCAATGGCTATTGGCCCAACAAACCATGTCAAACGGACCAGGGATTGCACGACAGGAAATGAGAAGCATCTCAGCCCCCAGACTTTCAAGGAATTTTTTTATTTTTATTTTTTTTTTCAAAGGGATTAAATGATACATGTAGGTTTATCATATTGCTACAATGTGAGCTTTAAGAAAAGCCTTATGACATGTGGAGTACGTATATACCAGAGCAATCACTACGTGGATAGATTCCGCTGTAAGATACGTAGATGGATGGAATGCTTCACATGGCTGCCTAGACTATTAATCACGAACCCCGAGTACCGAGTAATAACTAAACTTGGCCAGGGGATGATGATTGATGAGCATCGAGTTCAAGAGAACCACATAGCGCGGGTATGTTCGATTACAGTAATAATAAGAGCGACCCAAGAAATAAAGGAAGATGGACCCGGGCTAATGGTACGTTCAAGGATTATGAACCACCAGCGCAACTTCAACGCAGATCGCGATAAAATGGATATTAATGATGACTCACCATCATCGTTATTATTTTTATTATTTAATATTATGATTGACGCGCCAATTCTTCAAAGCCACGATGGAAATAACTTAAAATTCAAAATCCGGAGTGCATACCGGCTGAAGGCCAGAATTTGAGAGAACCAATATGGACGTCACAAGACGCTTTTCTCAAAATGGAATATTGTCGAGCAAAAACGACCAGGTTGGCACTCATCTCTGATCACCGATCGCGCTGAGAGGAGATGACACCCAACCCCCCCTCCAAGATCCACCAATAGAACGAAAGGTATGAGCCCAATTGGGAATTGCCTGGACAGAGCCTCACAAAAAGGGGTCCTCTAATTAATTCTCTTCTAACCAGCGCGAAACACGGAGTATTGCCGACGCTGTAAGAATCATATTCTCAAACACACGTGGACCGCTCGACCTTAAGGGGTTGGGGCCGTTACAGATATTCAGCCCAGCACGTCCTTGGGGTCGGCTGCTGGTACTATCCGAGCTGAGCAAAAAGCGAACAGCCTTGCATACGCTCAGCAGCATTGTGAAAATCGCGATGCTATAATTAACAAAGTTGTAATGTGGTATAACATGGATACGTGCTCCGTAGACGTTGGTAACAACCGGTGTCAATATGTAAATCTCCAAAGTCTAGTAGCGGAGCGGAAACTAGTAACTAGCCCTCTGCGCTAACGGACTTTGTGACCCAGAGAGTGGAGACCTGGCACGCTTGGCGAATCAATGCCCGAGCAGATGCCAAGCTAGCCTAATACAGTACTAGCAGCAAATCAGGACACGGCCCGAGCCCCGCCTTGCGCCACTATTGGCCAGAGCGGCACACACCCCACTATCTAGCCATTTTTTCGCAGGAAAGTAATCAAACATGCATCTTGTCCAATCTTAATCTGCACCTTTTGAGTAGTACAGTACCTTTTGTCTCTCCCTCTACAATCTATCTGGCCCCGAAATCTATGCTTGCAGATACGGTATCATACCGATGCTGACCGTCGATCGAATCAACAGAACTCCCTCTTGGCCTCTGGCCCGGACCGCAACCGTAGCGATGGTATCAAACCCCCCAATTAGTCCAGGTTAATTAATTCCCTTCTTTCAAATTTGGTTTCTTTTTGCGAGGACTCGGAGGACACTCGTCTGCTGCGACCGATCCTCCCAGGGCCCACAGCCAATAAGTTAGTTGTGGAAAAGCGATGTCCGAGAAAAGCAAAGTTAACAGTAGTACGTACCCTGTTCGTCCTCTCGAGTGTCCACCCTCAACGTCTTGACAATCCCCCACGCCATGCCCGCTTGCCTAGTCAGGGCCGGTAGGCCAATTACAACAGGATCGAGCCGAGCAAGAAGCGCCTCCTTGGGACCTGGAAGACCGCTCGGGAGGTAACGGCGAAAATTTCCGTATCTGGGCAAGGCGCAGCAGTCCCTAGTACTATTGTTATATTCTATCTCAAAAGATGGTTAATAATAATACTATAATATTAGGGCTACCGCAATAAGGGCTCCGGAGAGTTAAGCATAACCCGCGGAAATACGAGAAAACAGGAGGCAGTAAGCTGCACATCAACAGCTGAAAACAAGCAACCTTAAAAGCAAGAAACGCGACTAGCAAACTCAAAAAGATAAAAAATGCAGAACGTGCACATGGCTTTGACCCAGCGGACTGGTGACGATCTCCTGCAGCCGGCTGGTACCATAGCAATACGTAGTGTATTAGTTAACGAAACATGTGCTCCGAATGCCGGACTGAGTTAGAATGGCAGCAAGGGGTCCCTTTTTCCTAACTTTCCACAAGAGGCAATCAATCTGCTGCTCCTTTTTAGCTTTCTTTGTCAGAGTCAACCGTGCTTTGCTTTTAGCTTTCATCCCCGTGCAGATCATTCGTCAATCTTACTCACCGTTGCCCGTGACCAAAAGAGGCAGGTCTCAATACTCGCTTTGCTGTCTAGGCCCGGGCCACCGATGCACTGCTTCTCATTCGTTCTTGGCCGCTTCTTGGCTTTATAGAGGGGTGGTTGTCCATGTTGAGAAGGGGAGCGAGTCTAGATTAGAGGTCGGAATTTAAAGGACCGGAACAAGACAATTGTGGGTTGACTTTGTATTTTTAGTAGTTAACGAATAGTTAAGTAAAAAGCAGTGCACAAAGGAGACAGATCTTGAAACATTACATGTATGCCACCAGGTACGATATTAATAGGTTCGTCGGGTAACATTTGAACTGAAGATGTAAACCGGTTATATATAATCACTAATCAAAGACACGAGTGTAACTGTCATGTCTCGGCGACTTTTTCTTATCATTGGAATGGTGTCAATGTTAATTTGCGTTGCTATAAAGAATGTAAATTTTAGCATAAAATTTCAAGATCATACCATATCCATGGAATAATTTCCGAAGGTCAGATTTATGTAGTCAAACTGGAAATATCAAATGACCGTTTATATAGACCCTATATTAATTAATAGACATGTCAGCCTGTATAATTCACCGGGAATGATGTCTCCCAATGTAAATTTCTTCCACTGACTCATTCACTCGAGACTCCACGTGCTGATTCATTAAAGTTTCAGGGGCTTGCGCCCAGCATCCCCAGGAATTTGCGCTTTGTGGTTTGCAAGATGGCAAATGGTTTGTAATGTAGTCAATAAAATAGGGGAAATACGAGGCCTTCAAGTCCATCCTGAGCACTGTCAGAAGTTTCAGGTGTCAACTAGTGGTTATAGCAGTGCAATTGATATTCATATATATACACACATTTACATGTACTCATCGATCCGAACTGGTACATCCAGGTGTTAATTAATATCAATTATTGCATGTAGTATCAACTAGCCACCTTGAACACACATCAACGGTCAACTACATATGTATAGACGTCAGGCTATACACGTTAGTTCCCTATAGAAACATATATGCCTGTGGTTATGCAATGATTATAACGTACCGTTGACGTATGTAAACTTCAATATTGATATTCCAGGGCTTGGTACATGTAATATATGATTCTGAATGGACCCAAGATAAACCATCAGAGTATACTTAATATTTTGAAAGTAAAAATTTTTGTTATGGAGAACTCCCACTGTTTAAATACAAGAAAGGGACTTTCCTGTTTTAGATTCCATACAAAGTAATTATGAATGTGTTCACAATGTCAGAATCCCACCTTGGAAAGAGTTCCAGTAATCTCATACAAATTGACGTGCACTCATCACTCATATCGATTAAAGGTGTGTTTTTTGACCATAAAATCGTAAGCAAGTCGAAGATCTAGGACATCTAAGTCAATGCCCGATAAACCGTAGCTTCCAGCTGTGCCCACAACGCTGTAACATCCATATCCCCAAGTGGCAATATCTGAGTGGCAATCATCCCCCCAATCCCCTTTTCACGATCTGCCCACCAAAATAAATTCGCCAGTCCGGCCCACCAAGCAGTTCCTTCAGATCGACCTGTTAAACCGCCGGAAAGCATAAACGATAGCCCATAGCCCTGAGGCTTGTTGTTGTTTGGATAAAGATCTCCGCTGGGGTTCGCTAGAAGTGGTTTTGCACCAGGAACAAATTGGCGACCGAAATCGGGGAACTGAGGGATTTGATTTGTGAACATTTGATCGACTGTCTCCTTTTGCAGGATTCGGTGGTCCGTGTCAGGAGATACTCCATCATTGAGGAGAGTGGATATTATTTCTTGGGTCGAAATTAGCAAAGAAAAAAGCACACACACACATATATATGGCGTATTTTAAACAATCTTACTGGTAAATTCTCGCGGTTGGGCAAATAACCCCGAGCCTCCAGAGTGAAACAGCGCTTTTGCATCATCCTCGGATTGAAGACGTAACGACCGGTTAAGAAGATGATCTCTTCCAGAAAGTGTCCCGTCGACCTCTCGCTGATTCATATACGCCAGTTTTGATATCATCCGCCCCGACGGGGCAAATGAGATTTCCTTTATGCCGAGTGGTTCAAAAATGTTTTTCTCCATGTAGTCGCCAAGTTTTTGGTGGGTGGCGCGCTCCAGGAGGATTCCTGCCCAGTCGACTCCGGCCTGATACCTAATATTAGCACAATAATTTTATATATTCGTTTCAATGCTGAGAACTGTGCACTCCACGTACACCGTATCGGAAAGCCTCTCCAGGCTGATGGACAAGGGGCTGCGAAATGCCTGATATATGCCCACTGAATTCATCATATCCTGCTGGATAGCTGTAGTCTCTCAGTCCTTCATGGAAGAAAGTATAAGCAAACCCGGCTGCATGCATTCATTGTCAGAATCTCCCAGTAATTATTATTATTTTTTTCTTTTTTTTTTTTTTTAAAGAAAAAGATGAACACAACCTACAGGTATGAGACAGCAACATCCTCAACGTAATCCTGCTGGTCTTCTCAACCAACTCCCCATTCTGCAGAACCTTGACCTCTTTCAACTCCGGCGCCAGCCTCTCAGCCTGATCCGGATCATCTAGACGAAGGACGTTTTGCTCAACAAGTTGCATGCACGCTATTGCTGTTACCAGCTTAGTGCATGAGAGAATCGAAAAGACTGAGTCGAGTGTCATGGGCTCATCGCTCGCGACACCTCGTTTGCCGCTGGCATATGCGAATCTCTCGCCATTTCTGTCGACAGCTACAAACACAGCGCCAGGAATGCCGCGTTTGTTGGGGATATTGCATAGCGTGTCGATCTTTGATTGAAGGGTAGATATTACCCGTGTGGGAAGTGGCGGGAGCATTTTTTTTGTTTTTTTAATTGTCTTCTTCTCTTTTTAAATGTCGACTGATCAAGGTGAGATTAGCAAGAAAGCTGAATAGTTAAGAAAAAAAACTAGAATTTATTCTGTCGACTGGCTGATGTCAACAGCAGATGTAATAGGGGTTCGTGAGGGGTGTTTATTAATCTTATAATCCGGTCGTTCTCAAGCTACATGTACGGAGTATTATTAATTGCATGTCTTCTGTCCAACATCAACCCAATACTCTTATTGGCATGCCTAACTTTTGTATGCGGACTTGCGGAACGTCAGGAAACAACAACCAATCGCTCTACCAATTGAACATTATTTTTCGACAGGATCCATGTCAATATATGTACTTTTGCAGCTCGGTCTAGTCCTACCTTGGTTATAATCACGACAATCACGGAGATCGGCTCGGAGCTGAAAATTGAATAAAGCCGACGGCGAAGAAAAATGAAAAAGAAAAAGAAGAAATTTGGTTACTGGAAAAAAATCCGACCTAATAGCTGGAGCTTCAAATGTTGGCCGTCCTGCCAATAGCAATGCTTGTCGCGACTGGCGAAGCATATACTGAAACAGGAAAGTAAATTCCCAATCGAGAAATATCAATACTTTAGAAACTACTAATTTAGGCATTGTAGCTAACAGCTACAATGTTCAAGGGACTTGATCAGAATCTAATTAGTAAAACCTCAATAAATCCTAATCTTTGAGTGGGTCAAATAATATTATAAATATCAAATATTAGACATGGGACTTGGGAGACAAAAAGAGACAAGGAAAGGAGAAAATTGAAAAAAAAAAAGAAAAAAGAAAACTACCCCCTACTAGGGAAGTCATTATCTAATCTATCTAATTTCGCTATAGAACATGTAATAGCGATGGTCAGTGGATAATACGGCCGTGAATGAGACAAGTGTCATGTCTGTCTTCCTTAACAAGAGGCAAAACTAAGAAAATAGAGGGAAAAAAAAGACGACGGGAAGACAGACACAGGCGGTCTCCATGCATGAACAATAGATGAAGTCATGATGAAAATGAAGATGCAACATTACCCACCTCACCATAAATGCCAAAAATGAGACAAAAAGAAACTTCCACCCCTCATTATCATTTCTCATAAGATTCAATCACTTTTCAAGTCCGAGTACCCATCCTAGATGAGTGAAAATCGGATTTTTGCTAGAGAAAAGGTATGGGTCTTGAACCAAGTAGACAGGACGTTTCGCTGCGTAGGTAAAAAATTAAGAATGTAGGAACGTGGTGACATTCAATATATTTTTCACAAGAATAAGATAAAAGGGTTCAGGGAATACGCCGCTAAAGGAAAAAAAAGCAGAAGAAAAGAGTGACAAGAGAATCCACCTAGAAAGTCTAGATGTGATAGACGTTTTTGAGTTTCTGGGTCACAGCTGGGGGTAGCTGCGAAAGAAATGAATCAAAGCTGGGTATCAATTTTTGGTATCCCTGAAGAACCTGTTGAAGGATTAGTCAAATCGTCTAATTTAGAAAAAAATCTCGAAACTAACCTGTTGGAAAGATTGCTGGAGGTCCCGGTAGTCTTCCTGGCTTAGGGACTTCTGGGGAAATGAGGAGATTGTAGCGAAATAACCTGCAAGACACGATTCCATTGCTTGAGGGTTGTTCATGATAACTCGGTTAAACCCGAGGAAAGCAGTGGCCTTTTCACGAGAAAAGTCAACCTTGGACATGGACTTGAGGAAGTCTTGGGCGAACTGCTGCAGATGGGGTGCAAGCAATTGCGAGTTTGCCGTTCCAAGACGACCCAAGGCTACCGCAGCATTTTCATTGACCGAGTCGACAACCATCTCATTCGAGATAATTGTTAGCAGTGCCGGGTAGAGCTCTTCAAGCCATGGTGCCAGGTCAGCGTTCTCATTCAGAGCAATTTCTCCGAGGGACCAGCAAGCATTGTTGAGCACGCTGAATGCAGTATCGTCGACAATCAAGTCAAGATCCAGTTGCTTGATAAGAAGAGGCATAATGTTTGGTATGTATGGTTGGAGCTGGGGGAAAATATGGATCGCACAATCGCCAAGAAGAGCATACGAGGATTGGCGAACTTCATTGTTCGAGTCACTGACGCAGTAGCACAAAAGATCGAAAAATTTGGGTTGTGACGTGGCGACAAGTTCTGCGCTGCGCTCCGATGGAATAGCCTGTATGATAGCACTCATTAAGTCTAAGCTGGTGATGAGGAAATCCCTATCTGGCTCTTCTTCGGCTGCATTTTGTCCTACATTGATAGATTGCTGGATATTCTCATACACAATCTTCACACATCGGTGGAAGATTGGCTGTGAAAATTGCGTAAAGACATCTCCGTAGGCTGCAGCAACATAACCAAGACACTCAAGAAGAGAGAACAATTCCTGTGACGTGTCTGGGATTTTGTTGTATCGGTCAAGCAGTGCCGGCATGAGGAGATCTACCAGCTGAGGCTTGGCGAGCTCGCCCATAACACATTCGGCCAAGGTCTGCACACAGTCGTACAGAATGTACATGTTGCGATCCTTGTATTTTTGGAAGCACTGCACAAACTGTCGCAAAATCGGCTCGCAGTACGGAATTAAGCTTGCGTCTGATTTCTCTTCAAGACTGGCAAAAGCTGACGCCGCAGCTTCCTGGACCTTTTTGTTGTTATCGAGCATTCGGCGAAGAATTCCTTCCATCATTGGCTCAAAGAATTGAGCCGACTGGTCTCGGCTTTCCAGATGAGCAGCCCATTCTGAGTATCTACCCAGACACCAGCAGGTAATCTTCCGAACAACGGGTTGAGGATCATCCAACAGGGAAATCAGGTAGGGAATCAATTCTGGCAAGTGAGGAGTCACAGCGTCCATGCAGCCATCAGCAACGGCGCCCAGGGTAAGAACCGCTGCTTCGCGATTCGGCCACTGTTCGTGTCGCAAAGTTTCTTTCAAGTACGGAAGAATAAGTTCGAAGACGGGCGAGTGGTATACGTTTGAGAAAATGTCAAGAGCTGCCGCAGAGCACTTGCGTAGTGTCCAAGCATCCTCGGGGTCATCATCCTCGAAATCAGACTCATCGTCGCTGATTTCTCCATCTTCTCGCTCTTCCACATTTTCAGCAGGCGCGTTTGGATCCGTGGAACCCTCAAGTCGGGATCCCTTGGCCTTTGCGAACCGAGGCTTAAGGTCCTCAGCGCGATCCTCCTCTTCGGCATCCTCATTTTCAGCGGCCAACATCTCTGCTTCATCTTCATCATATATCATACTCTTAAGCAGTAACGGTACGATCTTGGGAAGATGCGGGGTGAGCGGTTGCTGTAACCTTGGCTGCTCGCCAGCCGTCAACCAGAATTCGGCGGCATCGAGAGCAAGCTCGGGGTCTTCGTTTGTATTCTGCTGCTGAATCATATAATCCACCAAGCCACCCAAGTGAGGCACAAGCTGCTCAGGGGCAACCTCTGCCAGTTGACCGAACGCTTGGCAGACAGTTCTGCGGACATCCGTGGAGGTATCTGTAGCGAGCCGGAAGAGATTCGACATGAAAGTGTCAAAGTTTGAGACCAATGCCTGAGGTTTCATCGAAAGGAAAACCTGGATGGTGCTCAGGGCGGTTGATCGGATAATAGCACTGCTACTGCCAGTAAACTCTAGCAGCCGCGGAATGATAACTTCGAGTGGGCGCTGTCCGCCATAGTCCTTGTCCAAAATCTTGCGATTATCTTCGCACACCTTGGCCAGCGCGGACATGGAAGCCTCTTGGGTACTGATCTGCACATCACCAGAGCCATTTCCAACCAACTGAAGGAGCTCCTGGAGCACCTCGGGCCAGGCCAGCAACCCACCTCTCTGCAGGAGTTCAGTGATGATGCTTCCCGCTTGGTTACGGATCGGCAAATCACGGTCTCTTAGCCCCAGCAGCACTGCTCGGCGAACAAAAACCAGACTAGCTTGCGGGACAGTGTTGTAGGCCACTCGAATCTTGGTCTTGAGGTTGAGCGCAGCGGAGAGACGGACGACGTCGTAGGTGGATTTGTCCATGTTCACGGACGGCGGAGGTTCTGACGTGCAGAATAGGAAAGTGAGATAATTGACAAAATCTGCATTGGCTGTAGCTTGGATAAGCATCTAACGAGGGAGAGGCGAAAAACTGTCAGTGTTACGTAGTTCACGTGTACAAAGAACCCATTATACGTACCATCTCTGCGTTCTTCTGAAGATTGCGATCGTACGAATTCAGCGAGTCTCTGAGGTAGCCGGCAAGCTGCCTCAATGGCTCCTCTTCAGGCTGCCACTCCATCTTGACGCAAACGAATTCGATTCCGCGGCGAAGGGAAAACGGGGGGGTTGGGTTGAATTGGATTATTTTACCACGCGCAAGCACCGATAGTAAACGAATCGACGTCTCCCGTAGCAGAAGCCCAAATTCCCACAGAACAAATTGGGCAGGGGAGCCAGGATTGCGCGCAAATTAGTTGAGGGGAGAGGTGGGATATAGCGGGGAAGGGGAATTTTTTGGGATAGCCACCTCAGACTAGTGACAAGACCACAGACAAGAAGAAGAAGGAATGGATATGCAGGCCGACGCACTCAGGCTTGGGCGTATATAATGACAGTCATAAATAAAGGAAAAGAGAAGACGAAGCTTGGGCACATCCAGAAATGGGCCCTACAAGCACCAGCGAGCCCTTTCCTGAGAGCGTTGTGTGGTTTTCTCTCGCAGCTGAAATATTAATCAGTGCAGCGCAGGATTGTTGCTTGGAGAGGGGAGCCTGGTGGGGCGCTCACCGCCTTGGAGTTTGGGGGCTGGTGATTCGCTGGGGCAACCACCCACAGCAAACGGCCTGATAGAGAAGTCGATCCTTTTCTTCTCTAGAGAGTATTTGAAACTTTGAAACTGTTGGCGTTTTGTTTGTTCGTTCCGCTTGGATTTGAGACGTCGCATTTGGTGTGGGTGAGTACAGGGTTCAAAAAATCTCTGCTCTGCCGTGCTTCTTCCAAGGTACTTGTGTAAATATCTATATAGAACTCAATAGATAACAACTTGACCTGGTATATGCAGCCTGCACAATATCAAGTGATATTCTTCCTACATACAAGTCTATTAAATATGTATCTTAAATACCCATATACGGTATACGCACAAGTACGTGCAGCCTCATGCCCACACCAACTTCTTCACGTCGTAGACCAGCTGCTCGAGAAGCCCCGTTCTCTTCTTTGCCTCAGCCAGCGAGATAATCTCACTCTGCTCGACGACAGACTGGGCGTCTTCGTCGCCGTCGCCCGGATCTCTACTTTTCAAAGCACGCTCGATTTCCTGGCATACTGACCTGACAGCAGTAATCTCGCTGATAGACGCGCCGCCAATCGACAGAGTGTTGCTACTCGTCGCCGACGTCGAGACAGGAAGAGCCTTGAACGCCATGAACCGAGATGTCGCCTTCTTAGACCCGGTCAACCAGGACGACAAATCCCCTTCTTCGCGCGATTTTTCTGTGTTTTCTTGCGCACCCTGCGTGAAGCTACTCTGTAGGCTTCTGGTGTTGACTCGGAGGGCATTGGCATCGCCGTCACGGTACACTATCACAACTCCAACATTCCGCTGCTCGTCTGTTTGTGCATCTGTCAGGACGGATGTTATATAGGTTCCATAGCGGATGCGACTGATAGAGCGTAAATCGACGCGTTCAAAGGACAGCACCTTGTCCACGTTCCAGTCGAGCCGACAGCTGTAGATTGCGGCGTCGGTCAGTAATAGTATGGTCTCCTCAAAAGGTAGTGTGCGCAAGGTGTTGGATTGCCGTGGACTGAGCATCGCCCAGCCTCCAAGAAGTTCCTCTTTTTGGTCGTCGACGACAAGCCTGCTGCACGTGTCGATGGCGTTTTGGCGCAGTTTCGCTACGGAGATGCCAGGGTCGATGGTTTGTAGCTGGTCTTGAAACTCGGAAAACACCTGCATAGACACGTTTCCCAAGAGATAGTCGATGCAGGCCTGAGAGAAATAATCGCTCACTAGATTATTGTAGTACCGCGATAACGTCAAGCCAAAATCGTTGAGAGCGCCTCGGTAGTTTCGTTTCCTGGTGCGAGTATAGTCGCCCTTCAGTGCTGCTGTAGACGAGTATTGTTTTGATATGGCATCTCCATTGTCCGCCCATAAGATATTGAACCACTGTGTAGAAGAATCACCTCGGAGATCAATAGCGTAACCCTCCCTTTTCAGCTGATTTTCCAGTGCTCTCTGTCCAAAGGCACATTGGGTAACCCCTGTTCGGTCTAAACAATCCATGCAATTGGTGCGCACAATTCCACACTGCTCCTTCAACACGGTATTATCCTGGATCACAGTCTCGCCAAAATCCTCCAGCGTCTTCTCTAGTTTGTTCACAACGTCTCGGACATTTTCAAACTTCATGCCGCGACATTCATGATGGAAATCAAACCACTCAAAACCGAGGGTAGAGCCATCTGGACGCTGCTCCTCGTTGAAGGCTCGCGTATAGGCCTCGTACGCCTCGCCAAGTTTGATTTCCACCCCGTGCTTATCAAGCAAAGACACTATTTGTATCTTTCCGTATTTTCTATTGAAATCGCGAAAGTGTCTACCAAATGCAACCTGGTTCGTTTCGTTCGAATGATGGAGCACAGGAGTCGGCTTGAGTGAGTACGGCGACTGAGAAAAGTAGAGGGGTATCGAACCGCGAACCTGCAGAAGTGAGTATGCATTTCGGGACGCTTCCCAGGTCGGTGTGGACAGTATTTGTTCTGTTTCCACGGTATTGGCTGTGTTTCCTTCGTCGTCAACACCCCGTCGGAGGTACCTCAAACCCGGGCGTTGGGTTGATCGGCGAGAAATCAGGGTGAGAAGAAAGTTTTGTTCGTCTCTGTTATTTGATTCCGATTCCGGTAATGCACCATCTTCACTATCGCCGGTGCCAGGCTCAACCACAGCCTTTGCTGGGCTGGAGGCATCATCGGACTCGTTTTTAGCTGACGCTACCGTAAACTCTCGTTGGCCAACAAATCCTTGTATCAAGGGTAGGACAAAAGGATCTGCGTAATTTCCGCTATCTATAAGGGGCTGCACTAGGTGTTTATTCCAAAAATACTGAAACAACATTAGTTAGGCTTTTCAATAAGACCAGAAACTTCCATACCAGAGAGTCTGCCAGCCCATGCGGTGGCAGCTGTGCATTTCTAGAGTTCTGAACCGAATGTCTTCGGGTTAAGTCATATTCATACGCAAAGAAAAAATTCCTGGACGAGAAGATCAACTTTGTATATCTCAAAAGCTTCGGCATGAGGTCAATAGCTCGGTTGGGAGGTGTGATCTCTTCTTCCTGTGCCTCAGTCTCCTCTAACGCCTCGTCAATAATATCTGTGCCCTCAGGCTCCGCGGGTTCTGTAGGGATGCTGGAGACCGGTACTGATGGTGTATCTTCAGCCCTGCTTTCCTCCTCTACAACCTCATTCTCTTTTGGCCTAGGCGGGATGGGCGCTGTAGGCCCCCAGCGCTTTCTCAAAAACCAGTTGTTAAGGGAGAATCTCCCGAAGCGACCCCGGTTACCGATGACATCCTGTGCGACGCTGCTCTGCGTCGTTGGTTCTTCTATATTGCCGGGTGTAGTCGCCGCAGGAGTTGGCACAGTAACCTCCTCCTCGCAGGTATCGGACTCAGCTTCAGTTTCGCTGCTCGAGATCTCATCCCCATCATTGTCGCTGGGAGCGTTGCCCCTTCGCGCTAGGTTCTTTTGCGCCTGCTGGATAGCATGGCTTGCGTCTGCCTGGCTGGACAGTGGGATGACTGCGACATTAGTGACTGCATATATAGGCTTTCCAAGAATCTGAGCGACCTGTTCGCGCTGCGTGATAGAGATGAGAAACGAGTACGACGCGATATTGAGCAGACCTATGACTTCCGAGTTAGATATCGCATTCACCTGGTGAGGACCTCCCCCTCCCCCCGAAAAACCACGAGACGATCGTACCAACAATGCCATGCGCTTCCAGACTCGGACTTTGCTCCCACGGCGAATTGGCCTGCGACTGAGAAAGACAAGTGATCTTCTGCGTCCTATACGCAATCCGAAGCGGCGGAATCCCGCTGTTGCTGTTATTGCTATTGCCACCTCCTCCGTTTCGAGAACCGTTCCCACTAGGCTGCAGTATGAGGCCGTCGACCGCGGCGATAATTGCCAGCTTTCTGACCAAGCCGGGCATATTTGCGGCGCCCTCCCGCGCGTATTCTTATCTATCTGCGGGTTGCGCACCCCTCGTGGGATGAAGGCGAGCGACAAAGTGACGCAAAAGGAGCATATAGGAAGGAAGCATGTATTATATGTCGAGAGTAGGCGTTGGCCGTTCCACCGCGTCGCGCACCATCTTCACCTGACCGCAATCACTTGCCTCGGAGAGACATCACAGTGCATCATCAACGTGCTTTATCAGGTGCACGTGGGGCTCGATGGCCCGCGGGAGTGGAATGACGTCGTCTTGGCAAACTAAATACAGAATTATGTCTAGTATTACATAGTATGGAGTATATAAAGTCTATTAAGACTTTATTTCTCGACCCTGAAAAGCTAATTTGGATAATTGAATGAGATCAAGTGGAAATCATGAGAAAAACTGGTTTAAATCAAATGTCCCAATACACTAAAATACAATGTGGTCAGGCTATATACACACCCATTTGGAAGCCGTCGTTTATCGGCAGCTTGCAACGATATCTTCGATTATATCGATATGACTGAGTACTCTGAAATTGCGATACGAAATAAACCAGACACAGTTTACTCCGTTCTGCATCGAGAGCACACTTTCGCCCGCAGGAGAAAAAGACAGAAATCCAACCAACAACACCTTTTCGCTCCAGTGAACGTTTTAAAAACCCATGGTCATGCCATGCAATAATACATCGCAATTCTGTATCTTGAATGGCCTTCTTCAGTATAAGCATCACAATGGAAAAAAAAAAAAAAATCAACATAGAGACGAATCCGTGAAACCGTAGTGTCAATCAGAGGTCGTCGAATCAGATCATGCATGAGAGAGGGAAAAAAAAAAAAAAAAGGGAAATTCGGCTCCGATATCGTTATTGAGGATACAAGAGTGTCATTTGGCTATCGTTCCTCGTTTTTGGGCTGATATGGCGGCGCATCACCGTCCTGACTGTATTTATGTGTAGGACCTGGTTCGCCGTCGTCTTCCCTCAGCTCTGTCAAACCAATGACGCCGTTTTCGGCGTCATATGAGCGCATTAAACCTTCCCTGTCTCCCGACCCATTCAGATATGCACTGGAAGAGCTTCGGCGGTGAGGATCTGTGCTTCGCCGCGCTTGCATGGATCGTCGAGTCGAGAAGCTTGCAATTCCATCGGTGGGTACGCCATCATCGTCGTCATCTTCTTTCGAAGGCACCAGCTTTCGTCCGTCGGGGTCATGTCGAGAAAGGTTCAGGAGATATACGCCGGAGAAGATCACCAGGAAACCACACAGCAACGAGATGGTGTTAACCGCATCGGTAGTGTTGAAACCTTTGAAAAGAATAAACGAAGCGCATAGAGTCGCGGTGGTAAAAGTCACGTAGTACAGGGGGTTAACTCTGTTTAAAAAAAAAGGGGACCATGAGTACACGTTTACACAACAAAAAATCGAGGATGCATCAACTTACATGTTCGTCGAAAACTCAGTCAACGCTTTGTTGAAGTAGTTCATTTGGGTCAAAATGCAGAAAACAGTGACAATGGCGAAGACATAAGTCGAAGCGTGTGTGAATTGGTTGTTTCCACTCAGAGTCAGTTTCAACGCAATTCCAAACGCTTTGATCGACATGACTGAAACCGAGCCGACAGTTGAGCAAATCGAAATGAAGATGAGAGGGTTCTTTTTCCCGTGGATCGGCGCAACGCGATAGATCATGACTGTGGAGAATATGGCCACGGCCAAGCAGTAGAGAAGGAACCCTATTTCAATCAGCAATCAATGATATGGCTCAAATTCATCGCATTCGACGTACCTGGACTTAATGCATAACCCAAGATTTCGTCAATTGTTTCCACGGCTTTATCCGGAGGCGCGTGAAGCACAATGACAACCGATCCAAGAAGACACATGGCGCATCCAAGCTTGCCGAGTGTTCCTAGTCGCTCATCAAGGAAGTAAGAACCAAGAACGGCTCTGCGCGCACAAGTCAGTTGGGTCATTCGGTTTGGGGGGTTGCAAGATGACTGTTCCACGAACCCGATCAAAACACTCAGAGCACCTAACGGAGTGACCAAAATGGCTGGCGCAAACGCGTATGCGGCGAAGTTGGCAACTTCTCCAACCGCCACTGCAGACAAGAGCATTAGCTTCTTTCTTTTTTGTCTCATCTAGAGAACCATTGTAGACACACATGTGCTTATTCCTCCCCACCATATTGGACTCCGGAGATATGAAAACCCTTCGCCCTCGAAACCGTGTCTTTCCGATGCATGTAATAACCCCTACCCGACCGATCAGTCAGCGCTCGAGTGCACATCAATATAAAAGTAGAACTCGGAACAATGCGTCGCAAGCGAGAGAGAAGGGCGAACCTTTTTAGTGATGACAAAACTCGTTCCTGAGATTGTTAGCGACACAGTAAAGGCGCTGAAAGTGTTGTTGGGGCAAACGAACCGATTGCTAATGTGGAAAGGATGGCCAAAGCCAAACCAATGTACCTAGAGGGGGTTCAAATCAGATCCGGGCAGGCAGAATGCGGGCATTGGGAAGATGTGTTTGTGTCGTACTTGTCTGAAACCATGATGATGGAATGCGGTCAAGGAGCCTGTGGCCCGGCTGGTCGAAAACCGCCGTGTCTCAAACAGGAAATTGCGTCAACACCGAAAAGCCGGAAATAGAAGAATGAGAATCGAGGACATGCGCCAGTGGGCATGCAAGCAACTGCCGGATTCCTTGTAGAGTGCCGGATCGAGAAATCTCTTGGGCGACCGGATGCCAAGGCAGCGAGATTGTACGGAAGATGAACCAGCCACGTTCCGCAACGAGCTTCGAAATTGGCCTGGTGCTGAATCCTGATGGAGGATGGACGGCGGTCGATGCAAGGCAAGGCGCTTGTTTGCCTCGGTCGACTGACTCTGTGGTGGGGAATAATGTGATTGCGATTCAGGCCCGGTGGACGCGTGTTTCAAACGAGTGACAGAAAAGTATGGGCCGCACACAGACCAGGGCAGCCGAGAGGGGAAGGGAAGAAAGACGGCGTATTAGTATGGCGTGGTGAGAGGAAGAAGCCAAGGGTCTGGAAAGGATGCGAGACAGAGAGGTAGGAAGGAATAATTAGTAGTAATACGGCGATGGGGACGGGATGCGCAGAGAGATTGCTCTCGGTTTGGTCACGCAAGCAAGTCGTTCACTGCGGGCGAGAGAGTGTCGAGTGTGGCTCAGTGCGCGGCGGGCTTGGCAGGGCCCGTCGAAACAGGCCAGCCAGGCATTCCGGCCCAGACGCTCAGGGGCAGATCAGCAGCGATCGGCCTGTGAGGAGCGGTTGAGTGTCATTGACTGGTTTGATCGTCTCTGTGCCGTCCGTCGCTAATCGCTTGGTGCATGGCCCGCATGTTTGACTTTTATCTGGTACGTACTAGTATATCTACGCAATACTATAGTTAGATGCGCTAAACAGATTTCCACACACGATCAAATTATGATATTCCGTAACACTCAAGTCGCAAGCGAGCACGTAGGCTGAAAGGTCTGATGATAGTAACCTAATCTCACGATGGTGGTATCTCTCCAATACCCAAGGAACACATAGCAACACCAACAATTTCGAATCCTGAACTAAACAGCCCAGGGCAAAGCTTTTACAAGACCAAACGCCGCCGTCCCAATGCAACCAGAGGGTAAACTAAATCGATATAAAGCCTAGAATGGGCTATCTCGCCACAAAAGAGCGAGACGAGAAAGCAAGAAAAAGACAAGACAAGAAGAATAGAAAAGAAAAGAAAAGGGTATACCCGAACAAATATAACGCAGGCCCAACCGGGCAACAAGATAACTCGCAGAAGCGATGAATGGCAAGGTCAAGGATGACGTACCTATATTGTAGCAATATGTCGCTCCCGGTGTTTTCCAAGAGGCTCATGTTGGCGGGCCATGGTCTCAATGCTCCCCATATCATCGCATTGAGGGAGAGCGCCCAAGACAATGGGCTGGCCGTCGATAGAGGTTGCATGCTTTATATTTACAGGTTAGTTCAATATGCTGCGGAAGGTGAAAAGTAAGTAGGTGCAAGGCGGATGACAATGCGAGAGAGAACAGAGATGCATCTCAGGAGGATCGTGTACGTTTCGCATCGGGCGTCGGCATTCCCACAGATTCAAGTCCTTCATCTTCTGGGGCACGGGATCGTTTCCCAGTGCTGCTGTTTTGACGCTGCAGCGGGTTATCCGCAAGATCACCGTCTGTGGCGTCTTCAGTCTCGCCGGCTTCGTCAAACGCTCCAAAGTCGATCTCATCAATATCGTTTTCATGTGCGTCGTCTTCTCCATCCCCACTGGATTGCCCAGCCTTGGCTGTTTGCCCGGTGGACTCAGGTTCAGCAAATATATCTTCTTCCAAGCCTAGCAGGTCATTTGGGAGTTCTGTAGTCAGTCCACTACTCTTGTCGTGGGCTTCGGTTTCTGGTTCCTGTGGCTCTGTGGCATTGAGAGAGTCATCTATTAACCCGTCGTCTTCCCCGAAGGCATCCAAAGAGCTAGGGTTTGCCTCACTCGGCTCTGCCGGGGCATCCTGGACATCGGCTTGACCGTGTTGAATCGCAGGTTCGTCGTTCGTGCCTTGATGCTCCTCTTCATAATATTCCTCGTCCTCGTAGTATTCCTCATCGGCCTCTTGGCCATTTCCCTCTTCACCAGTATAAGCCTCGTCGCCCTCAGTAGCGTCGTTTTTTCGATCATCCGCCTCGTCAGTGGCCTCAGTATTAGTTACCTCGACATCATTTGCACGTAAGTCTTCGTTTAGATCAGCTTCCACAGGGTTGCTAGCGTTGGGATGCGTAACGTCATCTTCGGCCTCTTCATATTCTCTCTTCTCCTGGTCTGCATGTTCAGTGGTTTCTCCGCCAAAGGCCAAGCCCTCGTTGTCGTAGTCTTCAAATCTTGTAGATTCTTCATCATCGTAGATATGCTGACGATTCTCCGGGTCTTCGGGATGCTGATCTTCTGACTGTACCAACGGGACTTCTGTCACAGTCCCACTAGAGTCACTATGCCTTTCAAAGTCGTATTGAGTGTTGTCATAGACCTCAAGTGCCACTGCTTCGTGTTCGTCGGCACCACTTGCAAGTGTGTCTGCCTTGGCTGTAGAATGCTCCTCGAGACTAGTTAATTTCGAGTCGTTTAAGACTGTTTGGTTAGGAAGGGCCCCATCGGCTTCATCATACTCCCCTTCTCCTTCTTCTTCATCTTCATGATAGTGCTCGTCGTTTTCTTCGTTCAGCTGTTGAGCGGTCGAAGGGGCCTTGGCCTGAATGCGAACCTGTTCATCATGCCTATCACCCTCGTGCTTTTCAACATGCGACTCAGACGGTAAAGGACGGCTAGAATCCTCGGCATGTTCTGCATTTTGCTGCTCATATTCCTCTTCCCATGTGTGAATCTCTGATAGTCCCTTGCCCTCCGCTACCGCGTTCAGCAGATAGGAAATTTCAGTGGATATATTCGGTCTTGTGGTGAGGGTCAGATATAGAGGCTCTGGATGCTCGGCGCTTTCGTTTCGACAAAGGTGCACGTAGACATCTATGAGCTGGGATAGTGTTACTTTGTGATTAAAGTTATTATCCTGTGATTTTATTAGCCTGTAAACAAAAGTCGCATGGCTTGTCACATACCTCGCTTAGTTGTATTCCCAAAGACTCTATATCGAATACTAGCGAGTCTGACGCAGAGGCATGCTCCCCAAGAACAGCACGGCATTGTTTGAAAAGGTGATCGACGCTTTCATACGCTAGGCCTTCGTCCTCAAGGAAATATGTTTCGGATGAGTCTCCCTCGCGAGGAGGGAACATCGAAATCTCGCTCTCTTGGTATAGAACTTTGACCGAGTGCAGAAAATCACCGGTATCCTTGACGTCGGAAGCTTGTTTCTCTTCTGCAGGTTCTGGAGCTGCCTCGTGAAGCTGATCTGTCTTAGGCTCTTGTTCTGTGGTGTCTGCAATGTTGCCTGTATGAACCGGGGAATGAGATTCTACCTCTTTTTCAGCCGATGCAATATCGTGACTAAGGTGCTCCGGTTCCTCGGCGGCATCATCTTTTGTATCCGGTTGAGCATGTTCTTCTTCTCCAGTCGGCGACTCGGGGTGTGGTTCTTCTCTTTGTATGTCGGATCCTTGTGCGGCACTGGATATTTGTTCAACACCCTCTTCAATCTTTGAATCGTTCACTAGGGCGGTATCTGCCAGGGCCTCTGCCGGTTGGGATGGGTCAGCCAGCTCTGCCGCACCATCTTCACCGGGAACAGCTTCGACTGGAAGAGCCTCTGTGTCTGCAATAGGGGCATCGACAACTTCCTCGTACTCTTCATCCACCATTTCTGATTCATATGTCTCTTGGGGGAGATAGAATGTGTCGTTGCTTTGCATGTGTGGCTGCGTCTCAGAAGCATCGGTAACAGTGACCTCTGGCACGTCATCCATCATATCGGCATCGGGCAGTGCGTCCCCTGTCGCGTCTGCGGGAGAGGCATCCTGAAGATCGAAGTCGTGGTCGACATTGCCAGGTTGGTCATCCATAATATCGATGTCAATTTCGAAGTCGTCTACATGGCCCACGAACGGGGAGGCCATCTCCATCGTGTCTGCAAAAGGATCTTCCATGGCTGCTGAAAGGAGAAGGGACGACGATGCACTCATGATCTTCGCCGGGAAAAGGAAAGAGGCGCGCGTTCAGGAGCGCGTTGTCGATGAGTTTGCCCCCCAGCGAAAAGAGTGGCTCGCAAGGAAAAGTGCGTTCACAGGCAGTGTGAAAACTACGCACTCGCGTTGTACTTGACGGGGTGAGATGGGATGACCGAAGAAGAAAAATGCGAGGTTGAAAGAAAGTAAGATGAAGGCGGCGAGTGCGACAGGCAGCAAGGAGCAAAAGCAGCAAAAGGCAGGCGCGACCCGAGCCTTCGCCGAAAAGAGTAAGCGAGGGCCTAGTGCTGGAGGCCGCCCAATCAGCCGCCGCCCGCGGAGAGAACAACAAAGCGGGATGAAGCAAGCACCGGAATCCAGTCCCCAAAAGCCTCGCTGGCCTCGACGCTCTCTCCACCACCACTGCGCTGCGACTCTGTCACGGTTTCCCTCACGCTTTTAAGTGGCATTGATCCAAGCCATCATGGTGCGTTTCTTGCTGGTGCTCCGAGGCTCCCCCCCCCACGCCGTTGCTAATCGCTTTACACACAGGTCGTCCTCGCGGCTTCAATATGCACCCGTGGCGGCAAGGCCGTCCTGTCCCGCCAGTTCAGAGAGATTGCTCGATCACGAATTGAAGCTCTCCTGGCATCGTTCCCCAAGCTCGCGGACTCGGGCACACAGCACACTACCGTCGAACAGGACAATGTGCGCTTCGTCTACCAGCCCCTGGACGAACTTTACATCGTTCTCATCACCAACCGGCAATCGAACATCCTACAAGATATCGACAGCCTCCACTTGTTCGCACAGGTCACTACAAGTATCTGCAAGAGTCTGGATGAGCGTGAGATTGTACGGAATGCCTTTGAGCTGCTGAGCGCCTTTGATGAACTGGTGACCCTCGGGTACCGGGAGAACCTCTCCCTCAGCCAGATCAAGACATTCTTGGAAATGGAAAGCCATGAGGAGCGGATCCAGGAGATTATTGAGAGGGTTTGTCCTCCACGAGACCTTAGACGGCTTGAAATGCTGACCGTCTTTAGAACAAAGAATTGGAAGCTAGTGAAGAAAGAAAGCGGAAAGCGAAGCAACTGGAACTCCAGCGCAAAGAGGCCGCCCGCACTGGCCAGGGAATGGCACCCCGTACGCCCTCATATCCCGTGTACACGCCTCCGGCTCGTCCCGCTGTGCCCCAGACATATGATACTTATGAAGCCGAGAAGAACAAAACCTTCACCAAGTATGTACTGCTTTAACCGTATCTTCTCGTTCTTGGGATACTAAACTTATGGCAGGCCCCTTCCTAGCCGTGGCAAAGGTATGCAGCTTGGTAAGAAGTCCAAGACAACCGACATATACGAAAAGGTTCGCGAGGACCTAGGTCCAGAAGCGGAGGAGTCGACTCCTTTGGTTCCTTCTCAAGCAGCCACCCCTGTCGCTCCAGCTTCGGATGCACGCCCCTCACTCTCTGCCGACCAAGAAGCTGTCCATATAACAGTTGCGGAAACAATCTCAGCCAAGCTCACTCGTGAGGGTACACTCAAATCTTTTGAAGTCAAGGGTGATCTGCAACTTCGAATTTCCGACCAGGCCTTCACCAAGATTAAGCTAGACCTGCAAACTAGCCCAAGCCACGGTGCCCAGTTCCGGACACACCCCAATGTGGACAAGGCCTTGTTCACCAACTCGAATATCATCCAACTCAAGGACACCTCCAAGCGCTTCCCTGCTAATAACGCAATTGGCGTGTTGCGATGGCGCGTCGCCAATTCCGGCTCAGACAATGACATTCTCCCCGTCACCTTCACCGTGTGGGTGAACAAGGGCTCCGACTCCACAACAGTGACTGTTGAATATGAGCTCACAGGCGCAGACCACCTGCGAGACGTAGCCGTTACTATCCCATATGGAGCCACAGAGCCAACGGTTTCCAGCTTCGATGCTGTATACGAAGTTTCTGGCGATAGCTTGGAGTGGAACATTGGCACAGTCGACTCTGATACTGGCTCGGGCAGCTTTGAGTTTGAGGTTGTTGACCCGGATGTGGATGAGAATGAGTTCTTCCCAATGTCCGTTCGCTTTTCCAAGACAACGCCCTTTGTCGACGTCGATGTATCTAGCGTATCGTTACTCGAGATGGACCAAGACGTTGGCTTCTCCAAGGACGTGAAAAGTGTCGCAGAGGGTTTCTTGATCGAGTAATTGGGGTTGATTTGACAAATAGAAAATCACTGTCTTATGAATTTTTTTTATCCTATATCTTCTATATCTTCGCGGCTTGTCTCGTGGAGAAGTTGTGAAGTCTCAACTGGCAAGTAGACATCTAATTTATGACGTGCGCTGATACAGGAACGATCGTTGTCGGAATCGTCGGTTATGTAGAGTAACTAGTTTGTTCACTCTGTTTGAATTTCACGTTAATATTATTTTTTGCAAATTAGAACCTCAAATGATTATTCTAGTAATAAAATTCATTTGGTAAATACCAGACAGTCATTGGTTTGTATCCTTGTACCCACTGATATGCATTTAGAGAATCGCTGTCGTGCTTGTGAACAATGGTTCAATCAATTGATATTAGCACTACCAATAAATGATACCTCTAACTTATAGTAAAAACATCTACGCATTCGCCAGGCTAAAGAAATTCCATATTCCAACAGCCTTCTCGACATCAATTAGTGACTTTCGTCCTCGTTTAGTGAGCTTCCACTTACGGAAACACTCCGGTTACTTTCTTAGTTAAAATCCTCATTCGGTAAAATCAATCCATTTTAAGATTTGCAACGAAAAACCAATCGCTAGTTGCTTTACTCCCCGAGGTGCCATCAATGACAGCTTAAGACGTCAACATCATCAACTATCGTTCCACTTCGGAGTGGTCGGGTGTATGTTTTGGAAGCATTAGTCAAGGCCGCGTCCATGGGACTGAGACAAGACTTTACAGAGGATTTTGCTAAGGTCATTTCTCGGTCAATTCAGCGTAACCATTGGGATGAAGTGCATCGTTTGTATTTGTGCTCAGAATACAGAAACAGGGGTAGTTTATAGTTTAAACAAGCCTTCAACGTTATTCCTAGAATGCCACCGTCAGAACAGCTTCTTAGGGATGGGGGTTTTGAGCTACATTTCAATGAACTTAGGAAACACAACTAAGGAGATAATCCATAAAACTAGTCGGACATACTTCTTTACAAAAAGAAGCTGACATTTAAACTACCCAAGTTCTTACACACGTACAATTAGAATTCATATGGAATTGACTTCTGTTACTGATCGTTTCAAACCATTTCAGGCCATTGAAACCGTCCAAGAGAAATTAAACACTCCCTCTTTACCGGTAACGAGCTTCAATACCACGGGTTCACGATGGATATTGCCTTAAAAATGTGCCAAATCGCCCTTTAATCAATCCCCGGGTTCCCCGAGTGTAGCTGACTTGGTACCAGAAGAAAACGAAAACAGAATAAGCTCTTTACTAAACCCAAAGACATACTACTAGTTCCTCTCCTGGCAGAACTTCAATTTTGTCTAGGGGTTATCAAAAAGAACAGGAAGAGAGAGACATTGAGAGGCGAGATGTAACAATTGCAAATCACTTTCGAGAAACCTTGTTCAGATATGACTTTTTTCCTCGCCACACCAGCTTTGCCTCCTTGATCAGACACTTAAGAATGATTGATCGGACGGAGCTCTGCTCCGGCTGTTGTTTCCAACTCCGAATCGGTCTAGCCCCAAGTCTTTACCAGCAAAGGAAGGTTAGGATTGAGGAATTCAAATGCTGCGAATTCTAAAAAAGAGTGAAAAAGCACTACCAGATACTCGGTATCCTCCACCCGCACCTGTGTTCCGGCTTTTGCCCCCAGATAAGCCACTTCCTTTTTGGGAAGGATTGTCTTTGTGTCTACGTGTGTATTGCCACGCTATAAGATGCCCTGGGGTCTTCATATACTCAACACTGGGTATGACGATTCCGTCATGTATTTGTTATTTTAGAAAGAAATGGTCTTCAATATTCTTTAATGCATATCACATAATATCGTTCTTAATTCTTATAACGCCTTTCGAAACCCAAAAAGACACTTCTGTCACGCCGGAACCGGTCCTAGAATACGTCCTCCAGACAAACAAGAACCTGCTACTGGACATCGAAGCTTCTTCTTCAATTCCTGAGGATTGAATCTCAAATGTCTGCCAATGCCTACGTAAAACAGGAAACACGCTATTTCTCTCAATTTGTGACCACGCCAACACCAACATGAATGGAATGAGCTTCCAGGGATGGACAATGCAGCCAGGCGGCTACGCATTGCCTTACCAAGAGGTAGAATTGTTTAGTCCTCCATCAGCTACAGTACGTGCAATCCTTTTGAAACTACAATACCACGAGCTGTGTGGAGGAGGAGGAGGAGGAGGAGGAGAAGAAGAAGAAGAAGAAGAAGAAGAAGAAGAAGAAGAAGAAGAAGAAGAAGAAGAAGAAGAAGAAGAAGAAGAAGAAGAAGAAGAAGAAGCTAAAAATCCGTCTGATAGGATGACCGCGGCTCACCTCAGAAAGAGGCAGACATCAATGGCTCGAAAAAGATGGCCATTCCTCGCCTGCCCGAGGGTTCAGAAGCATCCCTGAGCTCGATCGGACGCTTTCATCGCCGCCACGTTCGCCGAGCCTGCGAATCTTGTCGTCAGAGAAAGACAAAGTGCACTGGTGACAAATCCGGTTGCAGAAACTGCAGAGAAGCTGGGATTATCTGCTGCTATACTGATGGCAAGAGAGAAAAGTCGAAGCGGTATGTTAAGTTACCTGTTCCATATGGAGGTATTTCCAGAGACTGACTATAGTAAAAGTCAACTTGCTACTCTGTCGGCCAAAGTTCAGACGTATGAGGAGGTCATACGAAAGATGAGTCTACGTTTCGGGGTCTCAGATGAGCAGTTGATGAGCAATGCCATGACATGTGTAGGTCATGTTTTCATTTGATGACTTGCATCAGCCCCTGACAAGAGCAGGACTCAAATCAAATAGTACTTGCTGAGCAATCAGAAACTGCCTCGGCCTTTTCAAGAGGTCGTTCCCTATTTGCCAATGACAATTCGGAGCGCAAGTCGAGGTCCCCGTCCGCCGCGTCTCATGCCGGAACGGATCGTGTGCAGGAAGACTTCAATCGGGACGATTCTACTCGTGCAACTGGGTACATTGGTAAAAGCTCCGAAGTATCTTGGCTCCAGAAGCTGCGCAAAAGAGTCAACGAGGATGTCCCGGATATCAAACAGTCTTCTCCGACACCAGAGGCGAATGACGATAACCTGGTTACTGCGAACAATTTCTACGAAGACAACAAAAACGTTGACATTATAGAGGACGTGCAATCCCACGGGATGCCGCGCCAAAAAATTGCAGAATTGCTTCTTAGAGCTTACTTCAAATCAGTCCACCCGTCGTTTCCGATCATTGGAATGTCGACTTTCATATCTCAATATCAGCTTTTCTTCAGCCAGCCGACTGTCAAGCCTGGCAATAAATGGCTCGCTATTTTGAATCTCATCTTTGCCATTGCCACTGTGTACGCTCACATGATCTCGGCAGATTGGAGGTCGGACCTCGAAGATCATTCTGTCTACTTTTCCAGAGCCCGAACGCTCAGTTTACAGGATACACTGCTCGATCATCCTGACTTGCAACAGCTACAGATCGAAGGCCTAACGTCATTCTACCTTTTAGCCACGGGCCAGATCAATCGGTAGGCAAGAAACCCGACTTTCTCACTCAGTCCTCTTTTTTCACTTGTCTGACATGAATTTGATTAACAGATCATGGAAGCTGTGTGGATTTGCGGTTCGAGGAGCAATCGCCTTGGGCCTTCATCTTCGAAATGTGGACCCCAGCACGTCAGACACCTCAAAGGAGATTCGATATCGTGTCTGGTGGGCTTTGTACTGGATGGATCATTTACTAAGCGTGATTACCGGCCGGCCTTGCTGCATTTCCGATGGAGCCTGCACGACGCCAGTCCCCATCCCTTACGACGAGAGCGACTTTCAAAAACAAGAAGCCGCCCAGATGCTGAGTAACCACTCAAGAAGAGGGCTCTGGGTCCATGACTGGACCCCAGCCCCTTCAACCCTGGCGAGCCCGTCCCAGCTGGAAGATTCTAAGTCTACCACCGAGACGGCTGGCGCCAAATCCGACGCGAGTGAGACCGACTGGCTGAAATCTCTCCCATCTAGCATGTCGCTATACTTTTTCCATCTCGCGACACTCACTTCGATCGCCAAGCGAGCAAATATGAAATTGTACAGTGCTGAAGCCGTGCAGGCACCGTGGCCCAGTCTAGAGTTTACTATTCAGAGCCTCACTCTGGAAGCCAATACATGGCTGGCCCATCTTCCAGAGTCGTATGACTTTAAACTCTTACACACAACCCAAACGATGATCACCCAGAAAACCAGTCTTGCGTTTTCGTACTATAGCACCAAGATTTCCATCACGCGGCCGTGTCTCTGCCGGCTCGAGAAGCACTGTCAGACTGATGGCACATATGAATTCTGCTGTAAGACAGCAGCAGACTGCGTCGAGGCAGCTACAGGGCTTATCAGTCTCTTACCGGATAGTCTCGAGACATCCCTGCTGCACAAAATCTCGCCGTGGTGGTGCCTGCTACACTATCTGATGCAAGCCACCACTGTGCTTCTGCTGGAGTTGTCATTCCGTGCTGAGCACGTACCTGAAAGGGCCGTGGAAGTATCACACGCGGCGAAAAAGTCGGTCAAATGGCTTCACGAACTATCCCACTCGAGTGCCCCAGCGCATCGAGCGTGGAAACGATGCAATGACCTGTTGCACAGCCTCTCACAGCCTTTGAATCTAGATATTAGCGATCTCCCAAGTGACGAGATCATGGTCGACCCACCTGACAGTTTTGTTTCTGTGCTGGAGAGTTCTCTCTTGGAACAACAAATTCCGACTCCGCTGCCATACCTGGAGCCTGACGCTCTGGATTTTCTGGACAAACAGCAGACGCAAAGTGAATCGCAGTCGTCGTCACGAAGCAACATCTTCGATGAGTATCTTCCTTACGATCCGAATACCGGTCAGATCACGGGTTCTTTTTTCCCAGCAGCGAGTAGTCTCGATCTAGATTTTGGCTATATGTTAGACAGATCCGTGTATTAGCTTGACCTTCAGACTTATCTGGTCAAGAATAGAACAAAAGTTGGATATATTTGTACATCTTTGTTGAAATTGTACACATGCATGTTACGACTGTGTCTATATGGATTATACTTTTTTTATTATCATTTCATTACATTCCCTTCATTTCAATGTTGTACAAGCACATATTTATTATGTACTTGACTGGCGAGATCCATGTCTCTTTGAAGTCGTTTGTTTCTTCTTTTCTTTCGAACTAGACTGCGTTAGAAACTGCAACGCAGTATTTGAAACCAAAAACAAAGACGCTATTTCGATATTGTACAAACCAAGGTCACTCACTATCCACGAGAACCACTAATTGATATTTCCTTATAATTCTCAAGGTAACTCAGCTGATCACGCGAGCATCTACATGTATCCACCAAAACATATTAAACTTTTGTCTTCCAAAATTGGGAAAGGCAAATCACCGAAGGAACCCAGTCGACGTCACTCTGATACGAAGCAGTGGCCAGACGGATCTATACATTTAGGCTTATTATTTTTTTTATTTGTTTACATTATTTCTGTCGCCCCTTTAAAAGATAGTTGGAAACATTCTGTCGGTCGATAAAGGAGGGAGGAAATTTGAATTTCCTAAACCGGTAATAAAAAAGAAGAATAATGATAATGATGATGATGAATATCTGCGTTACGTCCACACGCAGAAACAAAATTTGAAACTAACTACTACATGGGCTAACCACATTTTGGAAATGAAACTTGTCTATGACGGATGTACAATGTGTAAATTCTGGCAAGAAGTTTCTTCCCCTGGTAATTTCGTACATGTGGTCTGTTTGACGTCAGGATTATTCTATCGTTGAGCAGTTTAATCGTCAACGTGGCGAATGAAAATGAGTTACCCCGGTGCGCGAAAACATGGTAATGGTAGAGCATATGACCATATACCATGTGGCACTGGGTTGTATCTAGGGGTTTAGAGTGTTTATAGTGCGTAATCGTCTTAGAGATAGCCTTAATTTTGCCGATTCTAGAGTTGACGAGACAGCCGAGTATCCTAGCCAGACATGTCAACTCTCCCAGCTCCTCTTCCTGGCCGTAAACAGCGTCCTGGCCTCTGCCTCGGGCGAACCTCTCAACGATGACATTGACTGATCTACCGCCCCTGGCTTGCTAGAAGACTTCCCCACAGCCTTCTGTCGACCAGTAGTCCGCACCCCCACAATCTTCGCAGCGTGAATCTCGACCGTCTCGACCGGCGGTCGACCACGGTCCTTCCATGAATCAGGGTTGCCGTGTCTGTGATATTTCCAGCATTTGATATCTCTCAGGCCAACAGGGGCTCGCCGGTGGCCAATAAAGCCGTCGATGCAGTCAAGCGCTGGGAGTAGACGCCGACGGATTCCGCATCCCGTGTGGTTTGGGTCGATTTGATAATCGGGGATTTGCCGGAGCGATGCGGTGATGGAGGGGATATCGGTGGAAGCGACACTAGGAGTAGTTGTGTTGTTTTTGTTGTTTTGACTACCAAATTTTTCTTCGTCGTCATCCTCCTCCTTTTCTTCTTCTTCTTCTTCTTCTTCTTCTTCTTCCTCCTCCTCGGTTTGCGGATCAATCAGTGTAGAGCCTAGGAAGATTGTTTTTGATCGCAGTGAAAAGAACCGCACCATTTCGCCAAGATGGAATGAATCACACGCTCTCGAGTTGCTAAAACCCCAGCGGCATTGTATGGGGCGCGTGTTTGATACTACTGCCGTGGTGGGCATGTTGGTTTTTGAATAGGACCTTTTCTCACGCTCGGTATCGTCTTCCAACGCGCCAAAGACCCGCAGGAAATGAGCTTGTAGGTCTGTAATCGTGTTCAATATGCACTGCCGTCGGTAGTATAATTCCTCTATCGCATCCCGTTAGAAAAATGACAAAGGTTTAAAAAAGTAAATGTAGATTACCTTCGATTCCATTTGGGAAATACGCCCATCTATGGCTACCATGCTTCCCGACACCAAGCCCGTCTGTCCAATTTGCCGATCCAAGCAGTATAAGAGCATGAGACAAAACTTGAAACACTGCTTGGTTCTCCAGAACCAATGCAACGTAAAGAATCTGCCGGATTCGTTCTTCGCTCAGCTTAAGCAAGGATGAGCTGAATACTAACAGGGACGCCTTACCCTTGAGCGACGGCACATAGCCGGCTCGCTTCAAGGTATCGTGAATAATGCTCGAGGAGCTGAATAGGTCTGCAATTTCCAACACGCCGGCAACGACCGATATAGGCTGGTGGCTTAGTTCTTCCGCCAGCCGGGCATTTTGGTATTCGTCCCCACCACCACCACCACCATCATCATCTGAGGACTGGGTCACTTTGAGAAACAACTCCAGAATCTCTATACGATGCTTGCCAGTCAGTCGGCTCAAGTTCAACCCGACCAGAGGGAGTCCCTCTGCTGTCGAAACTTGATCAGCCGGCTGCTCAACTGAAACCTGCTGCTTTGCCTGAGATGCGTTTTCCTGAAACAGCCTTCCCTCTGCAAACTTATCCGGGTCTAGCAGGGCAGCAAAGAAAGGGCTATTCCGTCTCAGACTGGCACTGGACACCTGCCAGCGATACCGAGTGGTGGCTGTGTCCACGTACTCGAGGACGGCATCGCCGCCGCGCGAGAGGATTTTATACATGGTTTTGGAGCCATTGGGGGCTACTTCCATTCCGCGAAATCGGTCTACGGAAGAACTGGATATCGCAGGCATTTTTTCATTGGTATTAGTAGTAGTATTAGTAGCATTTTGCCGGGATGGATGGTGATCCGCTGCTCGGTTTGGTCGTGTTGGGAGGCGTCTGGAGGGGAGGGGGGGGTACTCCGACTCCATACTGGTTTTTCTATCCAATTATCAGGGATAGATAGATATGTTTGCAGCGCATATATTGACAGTATTCCTTGCCAGTATCCAACGTCACAATGTCAGATAAGTGGCGGTTCTGATGGGTCCGACTCGGCACTGGGGGAATCCGGCATGTCGAACGAGTTGCGAGACGACAAACGGGAAAATATTCAAGGCATGGTGTTCGCGAAGTACATAAGTTGCGTCAAAAGATGTTTCCAAGTGGTTCAATGTTGAGGAAGTCCAGCAAACGCCGTCGCCACCACCTGGCCCGTGCGGGGTGTATCCAATGCTAGGCCAATAAGAGGCGCGCGCATACAAGAGGATTCTGGGGGAGAGTTTTAGGAGAGCACTCGAAGTGATTCCAAACGTTGTAAACGTATAATGGCATAACATTGCATTGAATCGTAATAGTAACCCTAATTTTTCAGACCAAATAGCTCGTGACCAACATGCATGACCAAATCAACAGTAGTAAATGAAACAGTAGTAAACATCACCCCTATCTGTACTCCAGCCCCTCTATCCCATTTTTCATCCGGGGCATGTACCTTGCATTCCCATAATATACTAAGCAGCCAGCCCTGTCAAATAACTTGGCTGGCTCTTCACTACACTCATCCCAGGGTGACCACCGGCACATGTAGCAGTCCGTTGGAACGTGGTTGACTGTTCTCGCCTTCGTCGACCTCCTTGATGGAGTTCATGGCCTTGTCCATTAACGTATGGAGCAGCTTTGCTTCAATGTTAGCGCCCTCTGGGTCTTCTAAGTCAACCTCGTCGTCATAAGTATTGAAATGCGTTGCGCGAACTTGTCGCCAGTCGTACGGAAGCCGTGAGAAAATAACAAACGACTGATCCTTTTCTTGGTCGATTTTAGAGATTTGCCTCTCTGGCGGGGGTGGAACGCTCGGCGAGAGCAGCCCGGGATCGCTCGAGACATCGAGGAAGGACTCTAGACAGAAGAACCCGACGACAAAGTCGCGGTTAGCGCGACCCGCTGCGATACAGCTGTCTCTATACCAGACAGAGGCAAACGACGAGTCGCCGCGTTGCGGCAAGCCCAGAACGAGGCCGCGCGCGAGTTCCGGCAGCTCGAGCGATTGCTTGGACCATTCGGCGTCTTGGGCAAAGTTGACGTCGTCTTGAAGGACGCCAGTAGTCTCCTGTGCAGCGAATTTCGGTGACGGGTCGGATCGCTGGACTATAGAGTGGGTGAGGGAAATGGTGGAAGTGCGCCGGGCGGGCAGCTCCAGCGAGCCTGTCGAAAGCTCGGCTGGAGGCAATGGGGTCGAGTCAACAGCGACGACGACGCTGCCGCTGCTGCTGTCGTCCTCGTTGTCGCCATCCTGATTATCGTGCTCTCGGGATTGACTGTCGGAGGTGATCTCTGTGCGAATGACTTGGGCGACCCTTGTGACGGTCTCGCGGGCGGCATGGCGCAAGGCGGAGATGGCAATGTCGCTTTCCTGCATATGGGCCTCGGCACTGGAGGGCCACAGGGTGGCCATATTGGCCCACGAGGCGATGCTGATGACGCCCTTTGTGTACTGCTGCTTGATGATGTCGATCTGTTCGCGCTTTCGCCGCCGGCGGTCCAACAACATCTGGGTCGAGACGGCGTTGCCCATCAACAAAAACTGGCGGCCGCCCTCCCACAAGAGAAAACTGTGCTTTTTCGACACGGCAACCAGCGCGGTCCTGGTCGCGGGCGACCAGTCGTCGATAATGTCGGCTTGCACGCACAGGATGGCGATGTACGGGCCAACGAGGTTGGCCATGCGGAGCAGCCCCGCGGTGGTGGTGATGGCGGACGCCGGCGACACACACACCAGCTGGCGATGGGGCAGGCCGGGTTTGGACTCCTTTAATTGTCGCAGATAGGTGACTATCGGGTTGACGGGGAACGACGAGTCGGCGGTTTTGGAATCCATGTTTGCTGGTTGCGTTTGTGTCTGTCTGTTTGCTCGTTTCCACTGGCCAGGCGAAGATGACAGGTTGGAGGGTTTGTTGCTGGGGTCGCACAAGACACACGGACAGGTGACCGGCGACTGTACACACTTGAGGCACAGGGATAGTCGAGTGTTCTCAGTATCTAGAACAATGATAACCAAACAATGCAATTGATGGTAGCGGAGACAGGAGGGACAGGGCAGACAGGACCGAGTCGAGGCCAGCGAAACTAGGACTCCACACTTGGTTGGCGGAGATCAGTTGGCGGGGACCTCCGGGAATCCTTCGGCCTGGCCGAAGATCCTGGTTTGGTTTTGAATAGTAATACGTGCTGTAATACAACTCCAGAGTCAGACCCCGAGGTGAAGGCGACAGGAAAGAGTGGTGCCAACCTTTGGTGCTCCAGTACTGTGATTGGCGAACACAGCACCGCACCGCACAGCCCAGTGCAGACGGACTACATACAGAGGCGCACTCTGTACGCAGGAGTCTTGTGAAGAATAATTGGTGAAGAATTAGTGAAGAATTAGCGAAGAATTAGCGAAGCCAGCAGCGCCGATCGCACAAAGAAGGAGCACGTCCAGCCAGTGATGCCACCCCAGCCAGCGCCGATCCGGGCGGGACGAGAGTTACCGGCCACCCGGAGCCGCGCCGGCCCGCGTTGAGAGGATGGGCTAATTCGCTAATTAGTTAGCTAGTTTGGCAGCGTGTTTTGATTGGCAGATACCATGCAGATACGGAGCAGTACGGGCACTTGAATGTGTTATTATTTGTTAACTATTTGATATTGAATATTTGATAACTATCTATGCTCCGTGATTGGTTCTAATTTCTATCGGCTATTGGTGTCCAGTCCAGTTTGGCGGCACGCAGAGAACCTGGACCGTGTATCCTGCGGTCACGTGCAGGCGCCTTCTCGCCTCCCTGTCGCTTTCCCAACTCGACATCAATTTAATCATGCCGATCAACATATACGATCGCACCATCTCCGTCCCCGCTCTCGTGAAGAACCATTGCCCAGAAGAGTGCCTGTGGATAGCCAACCAAAGCCATTCGCAACGGCAATGTCCACTTTGCCTTGCTAGTCCCGTGGCGGGCAGCATGTTCTAGACCTGCTATTTACTCCCCAGACATTCTAGAAGCATTAATGAACGAAGCTGCGGTAAGCAAGTTTATCCTGTATTGGGTTGCCTATAATGGTTGACTCTGCTGTTGTTCCGACCCGGATGTGTTTCTCTACTCGAGAACAGGATGGTATTATAGTCACGTGCACATTCACTACCATGAGTCCATGACTTGGGGTCAAACGTCAGTTGGCTATAGATGATACATCGTTGCCTGAATCTCGGTATCGATGTGTCTGCATGCTTTTACCCATTTACCTCCCCACAAATTTCCAGGCCAGACTGATCAAATGCGTATAAAAACATACAAAACAGGTACATTCCAGTTATGAAATTTAAGGAAAGAATAAATGATTATAATAATAACGACTGCCGGTATACGACTACACATCCACGGGAGACGATGCAACGCCTTTATCACGCTCCCTTCAGAACAACAAGTAATACGTTGCACGTAGGGGCATTGCGACGCTGCCATTCCGCGTCGGGAAAGGATCAAAGCATCACGGTCACATTTACTAGTTACCGCTGGCCAATCAGACTGTCCCGTTTCACAATCCAGCCCTAAGCTCAGCACATGAATCAACAATAATAATATAGAAACCAATTCTGGAGGGTTAACGGAGTACATTCGAGAAAGATCTTATTATTAGAAATTTATTGCCACCATAGGAGTACGCACGTACTTGTACATACTTTTCTTGCAGCAAGAAGTAGTTTTAGCGTTGACGATCTTGGGCTGGAGCCTAATCAAGGTTAAGTCGTGTTAAACGAGAGGCGATTGATTGGCTATAGAACGACGCGGCAGATCTTTACCTCATACTTGTCGTACTGATGACCCGCATGATAATTCATCACTTCATTAATATTATTGGCATGTCCCTGAGAGCATGAGCTCTCATCGCATACAAGAGAATGAAACAAGTCAACTGTCATGTTAGTCAAGCACACACTTAAAACGCCAAATGTCATTAATCCGGCGGGTGGCCCCCATCAAGCTTCAAGCCACTATGACACTACATTATTTTAAAAAAGGATTACATCTCCGGGAACGTCGCATCCAAGATGAAACGCCCGCGTACCTGGATCTAAGGGCCCTTGGCTTTTCCACCCCATCTTACCGCCGCCTCGTCCTAGCCTTCTAGGGGCTCCTTGCACGCTTCAAATTCGCTGGGATGACTGCTTTCGTACCCTAGAAGAGCCTAGCTGCTGCTACACCAGCAGACTAGTCCCGTGCCGTGACTCTTGACGCTACATCCCCGCGTGATCCGTATCGCATGTATGTAACATGTGCCGATATTGAACATGGTCAAGCTTTTTGGGAATGGAACCTTGCGTCCTGCTCGAGTCGATCAGTATAAGTATGTAGTTTAGAGCCCTCTGGTTTCTTTCTTCTTCTGTTTTCCCGTCAACGCTCCCTACGCTGCCAGCAGATCCTTGACGGATCTCGTTCATTCCTTCAATTGTATATATATTAAACCCATCTTGTCGATCCCTTACCCAACATGCATCTTTCCAAGATCGCGACCGGCCTCGGTCTCATGGCCGGCATTGCTTCGGCAGTCCCTCACCGCACACTTTCGGCTCGCGCAAACTCGACGTCGAGCGGCCAGACGGTTGTATACTGGGGCACAAACGGCAGCGGAGCCACCGAGAACGACGACTTGAGCACATACTGCACAGCAGACTCCGGCATCGATGTCATTGTCCTTTCCTTCCTGTACGAGTTCGGAAACGGAGAGATCAGCCCATCAGGCGTCATCGGCAACTCCTGCTTCGTCAGCACGACTGGCGAGCCTCAACAGTGCGACAACGTCGCCTCGTCAATCGCCAAGTGCCAGGCCAACGGCGTCAAGGTGATTTTGTCTCTGGGAGGTGCCTCTGCCTCGTACTCTCTGTCTTCCCAGGCGGAAGCTGAGGCTATCGGTCAGTACCTCTGGGACTCGTATGGTGGCTCCGGAAACACCTCTGTGCCCCATCCCTTTGGCAATGCCACCGTGGACGGCTGGGACTTTGATATCGAGAGTAGCACAAGCAGCCAGTACTTCCAGTACATGATTGCCAAGCTGCGCTCCAACTTTGCTTCCGACACGAGCAAGACCTACTACATCACTGGTGCCCCCCAGTGCCCCATCCCCGAACCCAACATGGGCGTGATCATCGGCAACTCGACCTTTGATTACATCTGGGTTCAGTTCTATAACAACAATGAATATAAGCCCGACCCTTGCTCTCTGGGATACAACGGCGGTGCTCCCTTCAACTACAACCAGTGGGTGAAATACCTTGCCGGTACTCCATCCAAGGACGCCAAAATCTTCGTCGGTGTGCCCGCCTCGACCCTGGGCGCCAACGGTAACACTGGCGGTGCAGAGTACTACATCGAGCCGGCCGACCTAGCTAGCCTCGTTGCTGAAACCAAGGGCAATTCGACCTTTGGCGGTGTGATGATGTGGGATGCTGGCTACTCCGACTCCAACGTCGTCAACGGCTGCACTTATGCCCAGCAGAGCCACAGCATTCTGACCACCGGCTCTCCTTGCTGAGTGTAGGAATAGTTTTTGGTTTTTTGTCTGAAATGACAAGCGTGGCTGCGACTGAATTGTGTATAGCAGAATTGAATGTACATAGAAACACTCGAGTCAGTAAATCTCAGGAACTGATTCCATGATGAAATGAAATTCCAACAGCTGGAACTGTTGTTCTTGCATCACATTCGACGTAGGCCGATTGTCATCATTGTAGCATCAGAGAAATACTAATAATAATTAACGGGTCAAATGGATCAGATGGAGTCGTCCATCGGGTCTCGGGGATGGATCGGGATAGCCGTGTATACACTAGTCTAATTGCGTATTAGCGCGCTCTGCCCCTGAGCAAATGTTTTATTCGGAAGGAGCCATTGGCCGCTCCCGTGTCACGTGGACGCAAATGTCACTCGTCCGATCGTACGACGAGCCCTGGCGGTTTTCCGAATCGCCGCTCTCTTCAGACTCAATATTGCCAGGGAATAAGCACCTGAGTCCTGCTTGAGAGTATCGGTCTCGGTCTGATGTTGCAGTCAGTTGATCAGACGCCCCTACTATAATCTATTAGTATACGGCTCACGCCATTCGACGCTTTTTCGGAATCTTCGCCCCGCGTGGCACACCACCCCTTGACTTTTGACTATTTCTTCGATTCAACCACACATTTGCGCCATTCGAAATACCTTTGTTTCCTGTGGAAGCCTGCCAGATTTGATTGTTTCTCAACATCCGCGCTTACCCGCCCGCCGAGTTGGTCGATATTCACAATGCCGGGCAAAATTTTACCAACGTTCACCGAGGCCGAGGTGCAAGCGCACAGCTCGACCAAATCCTGTTATGTCGTCATTGATTCAAAAGTGTACGATGTAACTGAATTTCTATACGACCACCCAGGCGGTGAGGACTTGATATTGGAGTATGCCGGAAAGGATATCAAAGAAATAATGCAAGATTTGTCGTCTCACGAGCATTCCGATTCCGCCTACGAGATTCTTGAGGAATACCACATTGGTTTTGTTTCAAACGAAAAGGGCCAGGCCGAGTCGAGCGAAACAAAAACTAATGGAACGACACGTGCAGTTTATGAAAGTACCGGCATGGCCACCGAGGAAGACCTTTCCGTTGAGACCGACTATGCTTCCGATTACAACAAGCACAAGTTCTTGGATTTGAGAAAGGCCATGCTGCCACAGCTTTGGTTTGGAGGCTTCTCGAAAAAGTTCTACCTGGAACAAGTCCATCGGCCTCGGCATTACAAAGGTGGAGAATCCGCCCCGTTGTTTGGGAACTTTTTGGAGCCTTTATCGAAAACTGCATGGTATGTCGTACCTATTGTCTGGTTACCGTGCGTGGCGTACGGCACCTATGTCGGTGCTTCTGGATATGACTTCGGTATTGCCGCTGCGGGATATTGGATATTGGGTTTGTGTGTCTGGACTTTGATAGAGTACGGAATGCACCGTTGCCTTTTCCACATTGATAAGTATGATCTGCCCTGTATTCCATGACGTCGGAAAGCCTGTGCTGACATTCCCCAAGATGGCTACCGGATAATCGGGTCGGAATATGTCTGCATTTCTTGCTGCATGGCATTCATCATTACCTGCCGATGGATAAGTACCGTCTAGTCATGCCTCCGACTCTCTTCATCTTGCTCGCTGCTCCGTTCTGGAAGGTCGCGCATACCATTCTCTTCCATAACTGGTACGCTGGAGTGCTAGGGTATTGTGGTGGCGTCTTCGGTTATATCTGCTACGATCTTACCCACTACTTCCTCCACCATCGCAAGTAAGTTTCTTCACTGTCGTCAATGCCCGACCACTGCACTAATTTCTCACCTTTCCAGCCTACCTCTCTACTACAAGCAACTCAAAAAATACCACCTGCAACACCACTTTGCCGACTACGAGAACGGTTTTGGCGTCACCAGTCGTTTCTGGGACCGGGTCTTCGGTACTGAGCTCGAGGTCCCGCCTCCCAAGGTCTTGAAGGCAGAGTAAACCTACCTGTCGTCTTCGCCGATTGTGTCTACTTCATATACCCATGATTCGCCTTCCATTTGACCCTGTTGTACCAACCTCCGTTACCTGGGATATTCACAACGGAAGCTGTTCGGATTTAAGGTCCAACGTAGGGGAACCTTGTTTCTTTCTACCATGCTTTTTTTATATTGATTGCCAGGTAATGGCAAGCCGAAAATATGCGATCCTGTTGATAATCGCTACCCCTAATACATAATATTTTACGTTGCATTTGCACGAGAGAGTGATGAATAGTTGATATTTGACATTTAGTAAATATAATATTGATGTGAGGTCTAACTGAACAAAATTCCATTTTGCTGCTTTGGGTGGCGATAACCAGCCAAGTGGGCCACGACCCACTCGGGCCACTCCTAATCGCACTCACGTGATACAAGAATTTGCTGGCTGCCGCGCCCAACAGTCCCGAATTTGACCTCTTCCAACCCAGCACGACTCACCTATTTTCAGCGCCCACATATTGCCAGCTTTTCCAGATCGCTCTTGCCAGCCAGTACCCTGTAATCAACCCTGCTATTGGCAATTGCTCCTCGCAGCGCTTGGAGACCGTCTAACAGAAGGGTTTGAACACCACGCCACATCTCGGTCTTCCTCTCTAACAGCACCGCAAAAAGTGATCAATCTCCTTTCCTCTTCAGTCTCGTTGTGTGTTTGCGTGTATTTGATACAAGGAGATATTTCAACATATCTATCGGCATGTCAGGTCTTGACGTTGAAGCTCTGCTCGAGTCCACGGCCGCGTCCGTCAACGAAGCGTCTGATAGAGACCGCGATGACCGCTCGAAAACCGAGACCAGCGATCGCCGCGACCGCTCGCGCGACCGAGACCGCAGACGCCGAGATCGCAGCCGTGATCGTCGCCGGGACCGGGACGACAAGGATGAAGAAATGAAAAGTCCGCGGAGCGAGCATGGCAGTGCTAACGGAAGCCATAGAAGCAGAAGGAGAAGCCGCAGCCGCGACAGTGACCGGCGCCGTCGTCGCGACGACTATCGCTCCAGCGGTGGTGACTACTACCGCGGCGGTGGCCGTGCTCGCTCGAGATCACGCTCCCCTTATGATGACAGCAGATACTATCGCCCCAGTGGCGGCCGCTCCCGACGGGATGACCGTGATGATGATCGCCCTTCTCGACGAGAACGCGAGGGCAGGCGGCGCAGCCGTAGCGCAAAACGCGCCAGCGCGGCTCCCGAGGAAGAATTGAACGAGGATGAACGTGACAAGCGCACCGTTTTTGTGCAGCAACTCGCCGCTCGTCTGAGAACTAAGGAACTCATTGCGTTCTTTGAAAAGGTGGGACCAGTTAAGGAAGCCCAGATCGTCAAGGATCGCGTTAGTGGCAGATCAAAGGGGTAAGTTCATGTTCATTTTTCGTTCTTGAGCCGAAGAACTGACTTGTAATTTAGCGTGGGCTATGTCGAATTCAAGGACGAATCATCTGTTCCACTTGCGATTCAGCTCACCGGTCAGAAGCTTTTAGGAATTCCCATCATTGCTCAATTGACCGAAGCGGAGAAGAACCGACAAGCCCGTAATCCAGAATCAAGCGGCCAGCACTCGACCTCTGCGCCGTTCCACAGGTTGTATGTTGGTAACATTCATTTCAGTATTACTGAAAATGATCTCCAGAATGTGTTTGAACCATTCGGCGAACTCGAGTTTGTTCAACTGCAAAAAGACGAAACTGGACGCAGCCGAGGCTATGGATTTGTGCAGTAAGTCCTATGTTTATTTTAATGTTGTGTTATTTTAATGTTGTGTATCGCGGTATTGACTAGTGTACAGGTTTCGCGATCCCAACCAGGCAAGAGAAGCATTGGAAAAGATGAACGGGTTCGACCTTGCTGGTAGACCTATCCGGGTTGGCCTTGGCAACGATAAGTTTACCCCTGAGTCAACGGCGAATCTTCTACAACGTTTCCAAGGCCAAGGCAATCCACAATCCCAGGGCTCTGCTTTCTCAGGGCAAGGCGGGCGCGGCGTCCATGCCGGCGGCGCTAGCAATTTCGACCGTGCTGGTGGCCGGGATAACGAGAAGGGAACAGGCGGAGCAAGTGCTCTGGATGATACAGACGTTGCCGGTGTGAACTTCAACAACTATAGCAGAGATGCATTGATGAGGAAACTTGCGAGAACAGATGAACCTGAGCCTTCTGCAGACGAGAAGATCCAGATGCTTCGACCCAAAACCGAGCCAAAACCGCTGCCGGTCAACGTTAACATGGCAAGCCGCTGTGTTTTGCTTCGGAATATGTTTGATCCTAATGAGTAAGTATTGCATTATCTGGTCTGAAGAAACAGATATTAACTGTTGCAATAGGGAAGAAGGCGAGGCGTGGATTAAAGAATTGGAAGACGACGTCCGCGCCGAGTGCGAGGAAAAATACGGACATGTTGTTCACATTGCTCTAGACCCGAATTCGCAAGGAGATATCTATCTCAAGTTCGACCGCGTCCAAGGCGGCGAGAACGCCATCAAAGGCCTGAACGGACGATTCTTTGGCGGCAAGCAGATCAGCGCCCAGCCCGTCGTCGACGCCGTCTACAGCAGTCTCTTCACACGCACCAAAGCGATTTGAAAGAAGAAAAAGAAAAATTTTTTAACACACGGCTAAAAAAAACCACGACAGCGCCGCTCGGACTGTTTGGTAGGTTTCCTATTCTAACTGTCAATAGGGGAACCTTGTTTTTGTCCACAGCCATTACTTTCTGTCAATGGCTGTTTCCCCCTTTTCCATAGTTGATCAAATGATGTCTTGGAAAAACAGGCTGGAACGATGCTACCCTCGGTAGGTGCTACTCCAGACGCCTTTTACTTGCTCATTGTCAACTACATTTCTAGTAGCTACTTTTTTTTCTCTCTCTCTTCTAGGGGCGTGGTTCGTACTTTTGGCTTTATTTGTACATGAGGTAGTAATAGTATATTCCTAGTTATCCGTATTGTTTTGGTTTTCTGGACTTAGTAGTGCTTAACATGTGTGCTGTGTCCGTTGAATTTTCTCTTTGAAAGTGAAAATTTACGCGTAGATGCATCAATTGATTTCAGGGAGCTAAATCCCCACCACGATGTTACTGGATGGATTCGGCTGTACTAAATTGATTCTATACATCAATGGATGGATATAGTTGACATAGTGGAGTTAACATGTACGTATATCAGCTATATGTAACAGATAAATGCATCTCAAACAACCACATCCAAATTCCTCAAGCTCTCTTGCCATAGTCCCTTCTTACTCGCAAATAGGCCCGAAACCGTTGGAGTCGACGCATCTGTAGTCATCGCAGCAGGAGCTTTGATCGTTGATATCACATTTGTCATTTGCTATATAGAAAGAAAGGGAAAAAAAAAGGAAAAATAAAATTAGTAAAAGGACAATTATAATTGATGCTCACGAGACGTACCGAGACCGCAGCCTATTGAATAGATCAAATTAGCTTCCATATCGTTCTTGGAGATTATGTAGTAAGATATTTTAAGTAGGGGAGTGACATACTCGAGCTCATAACGCCGGTGGTGGCGATGAAGGCAACCATAAGAATGCTGAGTTGGAATTGCATATTGACGTTTTATTTTTGGGATTTTTTTTTTTCTAATGGTATAGAGAAATTAGAACGGGGCGAAGAGATCACTTTAAATACTTTTGCATCACATACGAAGTACGCTCTCAGTCCTTTGGGGCGTAAAACACTAAAGTATAAAGCTAGGCTCACAATAGCTATACTTTCGCACACAGGTCCGCTTTTATTTTCCATTTTGGAACGTTTGAACATCTGATGGATACGTACTAGTGATAGTAATCCTATAAAAACTTGCCACTACAATCTTATATGAATATCATTGCTAAATAGAGTATGTTGGTTGAAATATCCGGCCCCCATGTATATTGGGCCTAGCTTCAGGGTCTATGGAAATCACATACCTTAATCGGCTACTGAGCTGCTAATCCCCAAGTCAAGTACGTCAGTATATTCAAAATTGGCGGTCTATTTCCCCTCTTACATATTCGTGATATGGAGCCCTATAAGGGTGGTATCGCAGGTGCTCGAAACAGTGAATTCTTTGTAACAATTCAGGTATAGGATAATTGCGTCCTCTGAACACTTGGTACCAAAACCCAACTGTACCCGGCGAGTACACTACATGGCTAGTTTTAATATTTTTTTTTATCTCGAATGAATCCATACATCTATATAGTCTTTGCGCGCATAGTGTGGAATATGATGGTGTTGGCCTGAAAAAGAACTGAATTCACCATCTAATTCTATTCTCAAACATTGAAGATGCAGAATAACAAGCACGGTGGAAGGAATCAACAGCTCTGCCTTTGGGGAATAACCTTATATCAATTGATGTGCGTTCAAACAATATACTAACCACTATAGGTCCCGCCATTCTGAAGACGCGAATATAACATTTGAAGGAAGATTTTAGGTGTCTGCAACAAGCCTGAAGCTGATATATTTTGTTATTATTCAACGCTCCAAGCATTCAATTCAGTTTTTTTGGTCGTAATATATAATTGATACGATATGTCACTGCAGCATATACACACCCTGTAGTCAACATTTGAAGGATTTGGAGAAGATCAGCTGAGGCTCTGCCTAGGATGACAAATAGTATATATTTATGACATCAGTGGCCGTTGGAGAAGGAAACAAACACTGAAAAAATAATGCATTACATACACAGAAGCAGATGGCTGCCATGTAATATGATGTTATCTACAAACCAGGGAGTGTTGGCTCACCTCTCAAAGGAATCCAGTCATTACACCAGTTAACATGAAAGAAGAAAGGAAAACAGTAGGATTGGTTATTCCTCTATGGCCAAAGCTCTCATCAATTGGCTTTCATCTCCAATGTGGCGGCCTATCCCACCATTCCTCTGAAAGAAGCATCGCCGTTCACAGCCAGAGTCTCTATTCCCACAACCCAGGGGCAATTTGACGAACGTGGCCAAGGGGATAACTTGGATTTACTACTATTCAGCAAGGCTGTAAAATATACGTAAAATCAACAACTTGATGATCACGTTTTTAGGAAATCAGTGGGAACTGAAGATTGAAAGCCAGATCCTCCGCTTTTCGCCAAATATTGACATGTGCAATAGATATCAACAGCTTCTCAAATCCAAAAAGAAAAAACAATTCAAGAAAATTTCAAAGATGTAAATCTTTGTTTTGTATATCCCCATGCATGCTAGCTCACAGTCCCTGGCCTGCCTCTTTCTTGCTTGACAATAACTTGTTAAAGAAAACACCCAGATGAAAGGAAAAGCCGCTGGAGTTAGCTCAGATGTCATTTTCACAAAAGATCACAAGATTACGTTGGTTGCCATCCTCTTTAGGAATCACGCCAGCCCAGCAACGCCTATAAAAGGACTTTGTGTTTACTTTTCCTTGTTTCTCTTCTACGCTGGATACCAGGAAGCTATTCTTTTATTTTGCACACGCACATAGAGTGTTTCCTCACACCCAGATTTGGTCTTTAGTGAGCATCTTAGCATCAACACCCAGGACTAAGCCTCTTTTCACACTGGCTGTTTTGATATCTTTGCTCCAGCCTTGATCAAGTTCTTCTTTGGCATCAAAATCCCCCCTGTTTCCTCTCTGTCTCTTTTTGACTTCACACATTTCTTGGTAGTAAGTTGAATTATATCCACTTCTTCCTTGTTTGCATACTCCTCCCTGACCTTTTTATGCATCAGTCGTCAATCATACTCCATCTGCGTGAAGTGACGACTGGTGAGTCATAATCATGACGAACCATCCTCAACTTCCACCAAACCCCTCCACGCCTGGGAGCACGTTGAGCGCCCCTCGCAGTCCACACGCCATGCGCATTCGGATCTCTGCAGAAGAGCAGATACGCGTCCTTGAAGAAGACTTGATGAGTGCCAGGGAGACCATCCGCGCAAAAAACGAAGATATCGCTTCTCTGCAGGACAAGTTAGATGATCTCCATCGCCAAGTGCAGGAATTGCAGGCTCGTGTACACAAACAGGAGATCACCATACGCAACCAGTCTCGTACCATCCAGGATCCCAGATCGTTGCGTTCTCGTCGTTTTGTCGCAGGAGACAACACCAGCAGTAACAACAAAACACCACCACATCCGCCGGGTCTGCCACCGGTGAAATCGCAACGGCCCTACTACATGAGTTTCAATAGGTACCCCAACTATCAGTACCCGAATCCCCCGCTCTTCATGGGCCATAACTCTCTCAGGGGATCTCCTCATGTACAAAACCCTCCCTCGCAGTTCCCCCAGCAGCAAGATCAGCAGCAGCAGATGCCGATGGCAGCTCCTATGTTCTCACAGACAACCAGAACCCCTCCCTGGTTTGGCAATCCCCACCCTCACCATCTCTCCCATCGCGACACGTTTCGCTTCCCGATCAGTGGTGCCTACCCAGGGGCTGCTCGGCCTGAGTTGAACGGAACTGGCGCTGGAGAGAGGCTGCAGGGTCTGTTCATGCCGATGGCCCAGCTTCGTGAGCCGAGTTTGCAGACAGTCAATGCTCAACGCCCTCTACACGAGGCAATCACAAACGCCGACGAGCAGGCGATGATTGCAGCCAGCGCCAGACAGGATCCATCGTATGCTGGTATTGAATTCGAGACGAATGCAAGTAACATTGCAGCGCGCTTTAATTCGTTGTGGATCGCGTCGGATCAGTTTGCAAAGAGTTATGTCGTCGGCGAGGACGTTACTCTCCTGCCTGAGCAGCTGCCGGCACGTTTGAAGGACTACATGATGATCCATGCTAGCCCCGATGTAGCGACCCTATTTCTGAACTGTCCAGGAAACAAGCGGCTTTATGTGGCAAAAGTGGTGAACTTTTATCTGTGTAAACAGATCCTCAAGTACACTGAAGTTGTCCGCGGCTGTGATCCGGTCATTGACAGTGAAATCCTGAGTTACAAAAAGCGGATCACACACGGTTAGTATCTTTCCCAAATCTATAAAAGTTTAATATAATCATGTGCTAATTGGGTCTTGGTACAGATGTTACAGCTACAACCAAGCATTTCATCTTGAGTGCAATCTCCAAATGCGTGGTTCGCGCCACCGAGAAGCCCGACTTCCAGGACTTTTGCGATCAATACCGCGGAAACCATACAAGAATTCTACGTGCATTGCTTGATCCTCTTCTTTCGCTAGGAGAAACAAGCTCTGCTGCACAAACGTCGTCGCTGGAGGAGATTGTCACCGACGCCCACAAGCTCGGGTTAGAGCTCTACTCCATGCCGTACGACGCCAGGTGCCACTTTCCTGAAATCGAAGAATCGTATGACCCGACCATCATGATGAATATGGACAACAACTTTGACATAACCCTCGTGAACAATGCAAAGGTCAAGATGTCAGTGACGCCGGTCATTCGCCTTGGCCAGAACGAGTTCCAGCCCGTACGAGTCCGCAATGTCAGCATTGCCAAAGTCTACACAAGTCTTCCTGGCAACAAAGAAGATCATGCAGCTGGCAGCAGTGGCCGTACTCCTGGCAGGGGAACTAAGCGTTGAGACATGTTTTTGCTTCATCAGCAAACACCCTGGTCTTTTCAAGGTGTTTCCCGCGGAAAACTGGTCCCCCAGGCTAACATATCAACCAGGATCTTGGACATTAAAATCTGGTCTCGCTGCTAGGTTTGTGTGGTGTTGAGGTGTTCATAGTGTCTAAGGATTGTTATTGCTCGTGTAAAGTCGTTCCTATATTGACTTTTTGTCCTTTTGTTTCCCTCTTTTGTGTCCCCAGTTGGCTTGATCGAGGCATGATCAGTCTTGGGAGAGGACGTTTATTTCACCGCTCATGATCCCTCACTGCGTTTTGAATTGAATTCTCAAACGCCAGGAGTGAGTATTTTCGTATGAGCCAATCGCCAGGGTAGACCATCGCAAATTCAAAGATTTTAAAATTCGTCAGGTGCAAATGTAGAGAAATAATAATAAATACCAATGTAGTAAAGCGAAAGGCCTCGGACCTTCCGCGTTCGGCCTAGTCCCGCGCAACGACATCATCGGCGCAGTGACCGTGGACTACTTGGTTTCTTTCACCTCTCCTCTCTCTCTCTCTATCTCCTCTCCCTCTTCCTCTCTCCACCTCTGCTTGACTATGAACTGTCTGTGAGTCTGCGAGGCCCTGTGCTACCTGCTGTATACCCCCTCCTGTTCGATGCCATTGCCCATGCTTGCGACTCCTGACAGGCAGACTTGGAGCCTGCTACGACACTAGGCGCCCCTCCATCGGCCCCGACCAGCACAGACAGCATCGCCCCATGTCAAGCAAAGGCCTCATCGCTACATTCGCACGCCAATGCAGCAATGAACAGGTAGCTCGCCGCACGACGGCCGGTGCGCGGCGGTACCTGCACGACTACTTTGTCACCCATCTGCCGTCTTCGTCGTTGCACCCTGATTCCCACGGACCGACGTCCTTTCACAAACTCCCGCGCTCTGCGTCAACACCGCATACTGGTGGAGCTAATCTATCTTCGCCAGCGTCTATCCAGACGCCCCCGGGCGTTTCCCGTGACACAACCGTCGTGCGGATCCCGTTACGTAGCGCCAAGCATCATTTCGGAGCTTCTGCCTCTCGTGGGTCTCGAGCATACAATGAGGATACCTACCAGGCCGGCGTGATTGCGCTACCGGCGTTTGCGCGACGATCGCCATTGTCGTTGACGATTCGTCGTGCATCCGGCACCGAGTCGGTTGCTGCGCCTTCAGGGGTGGACAGCGCCAGTGGCGACCCCCAGGTGTTCTACTTTGGCGTTTTCGACGGCCATGGAGGTTCCGAGTGCAGTGACTTTTTGCGCGATCGACTACACAAGTATATTGAAGATAGCGCGGCGGAATTCCAAATCCAATCCAGTTTGAAAACCAAACTCACGCCTGCCCAGGAGAAACGAGAACGAAGCGAGCGGCCGACATCATACCGATTCGACCTGAACCGGGCGAGCTTGCCCATTCTTCAGAATGCGAATACCGAAAAAATCGCAGAACAGGAATCCAAATTGGTCGAGGCGTGGAGAAATCTTGTGGGCGGGTATTTCAAGCGATTCAAGCCGCCTCATTTCTCATGTATCCAATCCGAAGGAGCGTCGGGGAACCTCTCACGCAACCTGGGAGTCAACATGAGCAGAAGAGAACCCGTGAAGGGAATTCCGATGGAAGAGGTGGTCGAGTACGCCTTTCTCAAGGCCGACTTTGACTTTGTGTCGGCACAGGCAGCGAAAAAGGACGACGATCTTGTTCAGTCTGACCAGCCACTGAACGAGCATGACATCCTTCACAGCCCGAGCCAAGCTCCTCCACGGCTGATTGGAGGGCCTAAGAGATTTATTGGCGGGAGTACATGCAGCGTGGCCATAATCTCCACGCCTACGCCTACGCCATTCTGGCACCCAGCAGCGCCGTCTTCGCTGCTGATATCGCATGTCGGTGACACTAGGATCCTCCTCTGCGAAACAAACACGGGCGCCGCCATCCCTGTCACCAACGACCACCACCCGTCTTCTCCCATAGAAGCAAACCGACTGCGGCGATATGCGGCGACTTTTGTGACTGATTCGTTCGGAGAAGAACGCATGAGCGGACTGGCCAACACGCGAGCCTTTGGCGACATCCACTCCAAACGCATCGGGGTGTCGGCAGAACCAGACATGCATCGAATCGACCTGGCGCCGGCCCAGTTCTCGTTTCTCGTGCTCATGACAGACGGCATCAGCGGCACTCTCCGCGACCAGGAGATCGTGGACATTGTCAAGGAAGCGCGCACGCCGGAACAGGGCGCACGCGACGTGGTTAACTTTGCGACCGAAGTCAGCAAGGACGCTGACAATGCGACGTGCCTGGTGGTTCGTCTTGGTGGTTGGGAGCGCCGACTCGAGGGTGGCCTGGGCAGCATGGGCAGCAAAGAAGCGCGCGACTTTCGCCGACAGGAAGCTACGGATCCGCGCAGGTCGCGAACTTGATGAATACTATTATTATTCTTTTATTGTGTAGAGTTTTCGAGCTGTAAATAAGGCATTGAATATACATTCTTATACCCAGATATTGCACGGTAGCTGGCGGGCCGACGGAACCACTTGTATTAGCTGGCAGTGGTGAAGCTTTATTTTTTTATACCTGTGGCTATTTAATACATTGAATATAATTCCATATTCCGTATTCCATATAATATCAAATCTACAGTATTCTCAACTTGTATATACGCAATAAGGCAGCTTTCGGACTAGGGCCGAGGCTCAAGGCAGCGATCGCCGGCCGCCTAAGGCCGAAGCAGCCTAGCTTCTCCCTTGTCGATATTATTATTATTATTAAGGGAGAGATAACAGCCTGCTCGCACCACCTGCAATCCATCCGATTCACCTGCTCACGCTCCTTATCTCGCTGCATCCAAGCTCTAGCCATATCACGGGCGCTCTCTCGCGTCGATCGTCGTCTACGTACTTTTCCTTTGCCCGCCTCCTTGCCGCTCGCGTGTGCATTCCCTCGTGCCGGCGCGCCCGACTTTTTTCTCCTATCGCCGGCTGTCCCGGAGAACAAGTTGCAGGAGTCCATTCGAGGTGTGAGAACCGGTCGTCTTTTGTGTGACAGTACGTTTGCACAATCATTTTTCCTGCTACTTGTTTTGTGCTTTGCTGTTTGTTCTTGGGTGTTTGTCTGCTTTTGCTGTTGCTTGTTACTTGTTGACCAGGAGCTGATGGTTGATGTTGTAGCTAGGAAGAGTCCAAGTGTCACCAAGCACAGCGCTCGTTCACCTCCTCTTTCGCATACTGTTGAACGCCCAGGTCGTGATTTGCGGCTTAACTGAAAAATCCACCCTCCGCCAGTTACCATGAATACCCGAAGCAGGAAACAAAAGGCCACCGAGACCGCCGTGGTCGAGGACAGGCCAGCTCCGGCGACGGCCAACGGAGTCTCACAAAAGAAGGCAGACGAAAAGAGCACAACCTCCGATCGCCAGGAGAACATATTCCTGTTCTGGCCGAATCTAGTTGGTGAGTTTGGACCGTTCAATGCGTGATGGCGCTGCAGTGGGCTAAGACAAGAACCCCGAACCACTACAGGCTATGCACGAGTTATTCTGGCCGTGGCGTCTTTATACTACATGCCCCTCCACCCCCGCACATGCTCGTTCCTCTACAGTATCTCGTGTCTACTCGATGCGTTGGATGGATACCTCGCGCGGCTCTTCCACCAGTCCACCACTTTTGGCAGTGTGCTCGACATGGTCACGGATCGTTGCACCACTGCGTGCCTTTTGGTCTTTTTGGGCTCGGCTTGGCCGCGGTGGTCTATTCTCTTCCAGGGCTTAATCAGTCTGGATCTGGCTAGCCACTACATGCACATGTACGCTACATTGAGCATGGGTGGCTCGTCGCAGAGTCACAAGAAGGTCGACTCCAGCCGCAGCTGGATCCTGCACAAGTATTACACAAGCAGGGTATGTGGGATCTTGTTCATTATTCCCAACAGAGACTAACTGACTTCTATAGACCGTTCTGTTTGTGTTCTGTGCCTTGAACGAGCTCTTCTTCATCGGCCTGTACCTGCTGTCCTTCTCCTCGCCGATCCTGTCACCCTCTCTGCTACAGCCTGTCGGCGACGCGCAGCCCCTAACACCGCAGCCCGGAAACCCGGCGCACCAAGCCCCGTCGACACTGTTTGCGAGCCCCTGGAGTGCCGGCGCCCTGGAATTGGCTCGCGCGAACAAGCTGGACAGCACGGTGCCGTGGATCATCACCGCGGTCTCGGCACCCATCATGATTGGCAAGCAGTTTATCAATGTCGTGCAGCTGGTCAAGGCCAGTAACTGGCTGGCCGAGGGCGACCTTGCCAAACGCCGGGCTGACCGGGCAGCCGGGCTCCTGGCTTGAATGTTGGCCAGAAGGGGTAATCAATTCGCTTTGAACGAGGGCGGACTTGTGGGCAGATGGTCCAAGTAATGACTGATGCCTATAATCGGATCTATCACGACTTGGGGCATGCGTTTGCTAATGGGAGGTTGACTGGGAGGATTGTGTATATGATGGTCATTTGATGGTGCTGGCGTCGCTGGAAATGTTACCAACAGGGTTAGATTTCGTGCTTATTCTGTTACTCTTTGTTTAATTATTCTTTGTAGTACTGATAATAATATTCATCTTTCCGTTATGTCTCGTGCATGTATGTAATTTATATCGATGATGTTACTTGTATAGCCGCCGGCCGACATCGGATGCTCGGCTGCCCCGCCCTGCAACAACCCTCGACAGCTGTCAAGAGCAATCAAATACTCGCCGAGCCTCGCGCTGCTTCTTTTCCTCCCTTTTCTCCTTTTTTCCCCTTCTTTACTAGCTACTAATACATGTGTGAATACATATAATCCCCTTACCGCATCTTCCAGCATTGGTTTTTTGGTCAGAATGGCTCCTTACAACATTGTGGTATTTGCTGGCGATCATTGTGGGCCAGAGGTGCGTCGCAGCTATGAAAAAAAAACCCAGGCTGAGTTTTGAATTGAGAATCGACTGACATGGTTTTCTGTAGGTCACGACCGAGGCGCTCAAGGTACTATTTTTAATCAATGTCTTCATTGCACGACGGAAAACAAACACGCTAATTGTGAATATAGATCCTTCGGGTCATTGAGAAGCACCGCAGTGATATCGAGTTCAATTTTCAAGAACACCCTCTTGGCGGCGTCAGTACTAGCAATTTTTTTACGACATCAAACCTGGATACAGCAGCTAACAAGACCAAAATTCAGGCCTCGATAGACGCTCATGGCGAGCCGTTGACTGACGCAGCTCTCTCCGCCGCGAAGAGCGCTGATGCCGTTATCCTCGGTGCTATTGGTGGACCAGTATGTCTCCCCAAAAGCTGACTTACATGTCAGGAGGATACCATAAAGTCTATGATATAGCTGACTTGCTTAAGAAATGGGGCACTGGCGCCGTCCGTCCCGAGCAAGGCCTGCTCAAACTGCGCAAGGAACTCGGCACTTTTGGCAACCTCCGGCCTTGCTACTTTGCAGCACCCTCGCTCGTCGACATCTCGCCACTCAAGGCCGAAGTGTGCCGCGACGTCAACTTTAACATCATCCGCGAACTGACGGGCGGTATCTACTTTGGCGACCGCAAGGAGGACAACGGCGACGGCTTCGCTCTCGACACAGAGCCGTACTCTCGCGCCGAGATTGAGCGCATCACACGCCTTGCCGGCCATCTCGCCCTACAGAACGACCCTCCCTTGCCCGTGTGGAGTCTGGACAAGGCCAATGTGCTCGCCACCAGCAGACTGTGGCGCAAAGTTGTCACCGAGGTCATGACCAACGAGTTCCCGCAGCTGCAGCTGGGCCACCATCTGATCGACTCGGCGGCCATGCTCATGGTCAAGGACCCGCGCAAGCTGAATGGAATCGTCGTCACGAGCAATCTTTTCGGAGACATCATCTCGGACGAAGCCAGCGTTATCCCCGGCTCCTTGGGGTTGCTGCCCAGTGCCAGTTTGACTGCTGTGCCTGATGGCAAGACCAAGGTCAATGGTATCTATGAGCCTATCCACGGTAAGTCTAGCCCTCTATAAAGATATATATATCTGTGTCCTTTCGGCAAAGTGACTGTATCTGACCGTATCAAAGGCTCCGCGCCAGACATTGCCGGAAAAGGCATTGTCAACCCCGTGGCCGCCATCCTCTCAATGGCCATGTTGCTCCAGTACTCGCTTGCTCGCCCTGCCGAGGCGCGTCTCGTCGAAACCGCTGTTAAAAACGCCACCGAAACCGGTGTCCGCACAGCTGATATCGGGGGCAAATCGACGACTAGCCAGGTCGGAGACGCCATTGCGGCCGAGTTGGAAAAGCTGCTCCAGTAGGGGGCTTCTGTGTTGTTACGAATCAATGAGATATATTAAAAAAAGAGGGCAAATATTTAGGGTATATGTGAAATGAATATTATCGTACCATTTTGAGAGCTATTCCCGGGTATCTTAAACTACAGCGCATCGAAGCATGACACGATTCCAACCAACGCCGTTTCGCTCAGGGGGAAAAAAATATTATTAAAGGTAAAATCATGCGTCGTAGAGGATCTTTCGTAGAGTCTATCGGATCACAGGCTCGCCCATCCAGTCCGGCTCCTCAAGACCGTGTATCTGCCCGTCTGTTGCATCTGATAGTTCACCGTGAGAGTTCTTCCGAATCGATTTGCGTGGACTTTGCCCCTGTTGGCCTGCTGCTGCTGCTGCCGCCGCCGCCGCCGCAGCGACTCGTCGCCTGTCCTCATCATATGCAAATACCTGGAATCCACGGACATGCGTGTCTTTGCCGTTCTGGTGATTTTCACAGATGCGCACTTGGAGGACCATGGCTTTGAGAACATTTCCATCAAAAGGGTCGTCTGGGTCAATATTATCGTCATCATAATCGTCGTCGAGGCCATCGCTGTCATCTTCATTCCCGAACTTTCCAGTTTTCTGAGTGCGGTGCTGGCGCTGACGCTGACGACGGCGAGGAATCGGCGAGTCCCTCGTACTCTTCCTGTGTCGACCACCTACTCCTTCGAGTGAAATATCGACCCATCCACGGGGTGACTCTCCTTCCCAGGCAGAGAATTCCACCAGGTCGTTCCCTCCCATACCAGCCAGGAAGATCATCTTGGTCGGTGTGTAGCTCTCGTCGAGGACAAAGTCCAGATACACTCGGAGTTTCACAATTGCTACCCGTTTGAAAAAGTTTAGTGTCAGTGTGTGAGGCTGGGGTCCGTCGGACTGCCAGAATTGCTCTGGAGATGGGGATCGCAGTGCTGCGACGCCGCAGCCTGGTTTATGTGTCGAGACGGTCCATGATGCCAGCGAGGATATCTCGCGCAGTTCCGGGGGAGGCGGGGATGCGGATCGATCTGTAGAGCAAGAATTAGAACATTCTGTGCAGAAATATCAATGGTTATTAGAAATAAAGACTGACCCCTGTCGTGCATCTCTTCATCCTCGTCCTCGTCTTCCTCGTCTTCCTCCTCCTCTTCTTCTTCTTCAACTACCACGTCCTCGTCGCCTTCGTCTACGTCCTCTTCGTCCCCGTCCACATGGTCGATGACGCTGTTGAACTCGCCCTCGAGATCAAAGTTGTTCTCGTCGCCTTCCGTGGTGTCTCCAAGCTCTGACATCTGGCTGCCTTCTCGGCCATGGCCTGCAGCTGCAGCAGGTGTCAGCGTGTCGAGTCCTGCCGGCTGCCGTTGCGGTGGCGGTTGTAATTGCCAGGTCGGCAACGTTCCAACGAGAGTCTCGACGCCTCGCCGGGGATGAATGGCGTCTGGAGGGAATTGGAAGCCGGGTGGTGTCTCGAACACGGGGGCACCGGTGGTGGCAGTGCGCACTGGCGGAGGCTGACGCTGACGCTGGTGATGTTCATGTTGGTGTTGTGGATGTTGTGGCGCGCCTGTGACCGGCGTCGAGGGGTCAGGCTGCGTGCGACGAGGGACTTGCCGCGGCATTGTGAGGGGGGAAGGAAGGACAGAAACCAGAACTATCAAATAAGCAAATTAACAAAACAAAAACAGCAACCTTTTTCCTTATAAACCTTGCGAAACCAAGGTCTTGGAGATGGGGAGCTGCTGCTGCGGAGAAGTTGTTTACTCCGACATTTTTCGCTGCCGCTTCCCCACTACGTATTGAGTTAACTACACTATGCATCGCTTCACACGAGAGTAAACAGAGTAAACACCAGGTCAATGCTAGTTGCTACAAATTGTATTAACTCGGTACTGTACACGAATAATATCTCACCACATCATCAACAACAACAACACTAGATAGTCATCTGCTACGTCTCAACTTGCCCCAGCGCCTGGCCGACTCTGATTGTCTGCCCATTTTCAATGTTCCACTTCCATCCACCTTCGAGCCCACTGCCCCAGCCCTCGTCGAAGCTCTTACGCACGCCCATGGGCGCCTCAAATACCAGAACAATCGTGCTGCCGAGCTGGAATCCTCCCATTTCCTCACCACGCTGCAGCGGGTGGCCGCGTAGCGCGTGGCTGGCCTTGTAATACGTCGCCTCCGCGAACCCCGTGTACGGCTCGCCTCGCTTGGCTGCCTCGGCCGCGGCTTTGTCGGCTTCGGTGTCTGTGGTCAGGCTGTTGGTACGTAGCTCCGCGTCAAAGTTGAGCTTGACCGAGCCGACGTTGGTTGCGCCAACGGGGATGTAGCTGAAGAAGCCCCAGCGCCAGCGACCCAGTAGCACAACTCGCTCATTGAGCACAAAAAGTCCAGGGAGCGTTCTTTGAAGATAGGGTGACACCGAGTAGAGCTCTCCGGCAAAGTGGCGGCGGCTTTCGACAACCCAGGATATCGGGGAGTGGAAGCGGTGGTAGTCGCCTGGGGCAAGATAGATGACGCAGTAGTACAGAGCATTGTGCGATGTTTTCGGCGCGTACCATGGATGACCATCTCCCAGGGCGAGATCAGCCTTGACTTTGGCTTCTGTCGTCTCTTGAGAAGAAGTTGATGCGTCCATCGCCGCCTTCTTTTTCGGTCGGTCTCTGGAACCGGAAAGCAGATGAGGCAAAGTATAAGAGATCCCATTTACCCTGGCAAACTCCTCGTCCATTGCCATACTTCTGCCGTTAGCTTCCGAGCCGGCAGACTCGATTCCATGGCTCTCAAGGGCCTCTCGAGAGGGACTTGCTCCCCCAAGCAAAGCTTCTAGGCTGTAGGTCATGCCTTTGACCTGCTCGACCTCACCGCGCTCAATCATACCAAACGAAAGAACCTTGCCATCAGAAGGCGACACAATAGCGTTTGGGTCCTGATCAATTGGGCGCGCTCCGGGCTTGAGTTCGCGGTAAAAGAAAGATGCCAGGTTCGGATACGTGCGGAGATCAGGCTCGGCCATTTCTTCGAGATTGGCGCCGAAAATCCAAGCATATAGTTTGAAGCCAGGAATTCGAAGAGGACCAGGCAAGTCAAGCTCGTTGAACCGTCCCCATAGTCGTGACAGGGCCTTTAATGGCAGCGTAGACATAACTTGTACCTGCCAGGGCCCCGATGGCCTTATTCTCTGCCGAGGAGGTGGAATCTCCCCATCCGATTCTTCCATTCGATGGCGCTCGGCGTCTCTCTGGCTTCGGTACAGCTGTACCAATCCAAGGAACACTATGCCGAGGCCTATAGGAATCGGACGCCATTCGATTTTCGTGTCCCTCCATGCCTTTGCCGCTTGTGAAGCAAACGACTCGTCTTGTTTTTTTGATTTAGAGGAGTTTCCTGGATTTCGCAAATGTCTCGACGATGTGAATTGGCGTGCTCTAATCGTGGTTGTGGGTTGTCTCTTATAGAGTCCTCGAGCTGTCCGGAGACCCCGGCGGAAAGCAGCCGCAGACGGGGTATTCATGCATGCCGACATGATGCTCTTGTTGGATGCCAGGCCATTCAAATACACAAAGATGTGGCATTCATCGTTTCTGACACACAGAGGTCAGGGTGTGGTGTGTTCCTGAGCATGAGGTCATTGGGAAAAGTGAATCCTCACCGCCCGGCAGAACTCAGCAACACCGCCCGGCACTACAATGTTCCGCTTATGCACCCAAAGCACCAGACAGCTGTTTACCTTCATTGTTCGAGTGTGACTCTGCCTCTGCGGCGTCTCTTTTAGCATTAGCACATGTTCTTCTCATCCCTCCAGACAAAGCCTTTTGGTTTTGCAACAGTCGCAGGCTAGCAAACTCTCCGGTACTAAGCTGATACTGCGGGGCGAAAGAGGCCAGATTCCATACTAAGACAAGCTACCAACAAACATCCTTATCACGCATAGGTGTATTGGTGAGTCTATCGATCATCGAGTCCACAGCCAGATGATAAAGATTACTTTATTTCTGACAATTTCCAAGTCTTACATTGGTGTCTAGTTACATGAGAATGGAGCAGCCCTGATTCCGAACCACACGCTCAACGTCTTTGCGATTTCGCCATGGACAGCTCGAACCACTCCCTTCCTGGTGAAGGCGAGCCTCCTGTGTCCGTATCCTTACGAGTCCTGTCGCCATCGTTTGAATCGAATGAGAAAATATCATTAGATAACCTTCCGCTCTCTACGACCGTTCATGACGTTAAGACCCATCTTACGCCTCTAGTGCCGAGTCGTCCTGCTCCAGAACAACAGCGACTCATTTACCGCGGAAAGCCTTTGTTGAATCCGAATGCTACCTTAGAGGGCTGCTTGGAACCGCCTTTTGTGAGTAATGTTTACGTCGATGACTGTAGTAAACCCTAACAGACGTCTAGGACTCAGTACACACTTTGCATCTTGTCTTACCCCCTGTACCTGAAGCTGCGAGCAATGGCTTTACAGCATCCGACAGCTCTCTGCGCTATAGAAACACCACAAGCCAAACTCCAACTCCGACTGTTCAAAATCAGACTGGCGGTCATCACGACCAGGCTCTTTTTGCTACAGGAGCCCAGACTCTACGAGAGAATGGCGCAATCCCACAACAGCCAGCGATCAACCGACCTCCAGATCAACCTTCGCATCTCACCCGGCTCCAAGAGACTCTAAACCGCATCGAACAAATTCAGCCACAGACAGAAGCACTCAGCCAAGCAGCAGATAGAGCCCGCACTGTACTCAATGCACACGCTATACACATGCGTTTTCTAAATGCGAACAATGTACCTAGCACAGGCAACACCACTCAACTTCCACAGCAGCCAAGAACGACACCAACATCCGCTGTGAATTCACCTGGATCGACGGCATCACTAAACACACAGCAGCCATGGGACAGTGGTGCGACTCAGAGTTTGCTGTTGGCTCGTATCGCATCCCAGATAATCGGCTTAGAGCTGGAGATCCAGCGAGGAAATGCCCCTCCTCTTGACGCCATTGTGAGGACGCGGGCTTCGCTCCATGCTATGCTTGATGCTCGCTATCGCCAACCTAACATAGCTATTAGCAGTGAGGCAGAAGGGCTGCTTTTGCGTCTACAGAACGTTTATACACGAGGCTACCAAATTCGCCAGCTAGAGCACATGCGCCAGATCCCCCCAGCGACCTCTAGCTATCCCGGAGGACCAACCCAGGCTGTCCAGACTTCAGGACTCTACATGGTTACCGGACCTGGCGGGGAACAAATGATCATCAGCGCGCCGAATTTGCCTCAACCAGCGCCGTCAAACATTCCCAACTTTCCAATCTTCCCAGGCGTAGGCGAGCCTCCTATCAACGATCCTCTTGCTGCCGCAGCTGGTGTCAACGGTGCAATGCAAAATGTGGTCCGACAAGCTGTCCTCAACCAGCGAGATGCAGCACCAGCGCCAGCGCCCGCAGGCAATGCAAACCGCAACGGCAACGACAATGACAATATTGCGCAAAATATCCGCCGTTTCTGGCTGTTTCTGCGTCTTTACTTTTTCTGTTTCCTCTTCACAGACTCGGGAACCTGGGAACGCTTTTACTTCGTTCTGGCCGCGTTTCTTATTTCTTTCTTCTCTGAGTCTCCAATACTCCGACGTATTTTCGACACGGTCGTTGAGCCCGTCCAGCGCCATCTCGAGGGCTTGATTCACGGCCAACCACCAGCTCCAGCTCAGCAGGATGGGAATACCAACACTAACAACAATATTCCCGAGCAGCGTCCTGCAGCTGCAGGTGGTGCAGACCATGGACTGCGTCGCATTGAACGCGCCTTTGCCTTGTTCATTGCCAGTTTGATCCCCGGCGTTGGCGAACGCCAAGTCGAAGTGCGCAACGCCGCTGAAGAGGCAGCCCGCAATGCTCAGGAGCAACAAGCTCGTGAAGCAGAAGAACGCGCCCGCGATGAAGCTCAAAACCGTGACAACACCGATGGACAAGTCGCCCACAATGCCAACCAAGATGGCCAGTAGACAATTTTGTCTCTTTTTTAAGACTGCGCTAGAATGATTTTCATATTAACGTTCATCTGGCCCCAATCCGTTTCTTTTCTTTTCTTTCCTCTTTTTTTGATATCTTATTGAGTTTTATTTCCTTTCTGAGGACTCCGTGTCATGAGCACGGAGTAAGCGTAAATATTGCATTGTATGTGTATATCTTCTGTTTTTCCATTTGATCCTTTTCCCCAGAGCGTTCGTGCATGACTACCCCCTTTTTTCCCCTACTGTTTTCTCATGGGAGAATCACTTTGCTTTTTCTCATGCTACTCCCAATGTATGATAATTCCAACATCATCAATGAAGAATCAAGATACCAGATGACAATATCAAACGGTCTCTCTAGTTGTTGCAGAACGAAGTGAAGCAAATACATTGCATTACTTACGAGTTGTATATCGCAGGTCAATGTCAAATTGTAGTATAATATTGGTCGAGGGTATATATATACTCTATTCAATAAATTTGTCCGTCGAATTCATCTCACAGCTTTGAAGCTTCTTCACTGCCTTCAGCCATCGGTCCAGTGTCAAAAGACTCCTCCCCATTGAAGTGCCTACAAATAAAGTCAGGAAAAAAAAAATCACAAATCTATGAGATTAGTGTCAAAAACTTACCATCCTCGCTCCTCTCCTCCGCTCAAGAAACTGCAATCGCCATTGCTCACACAATCCCATCCTCCACCAACACCTTTGCCGTCTCTCCAGTCAGGCACTTGCACTTCATTTTCAGGGACCAGCCTAGTCCCAGCGGCAAGCAATGGCCCTTGCGCTCCTGTCTGACTAGTCGAAACACTGGGGCTCTGTCGTCGTCGGACAAACGTGCTCAACCCAGCCGTGTAGACGTAAAAGTCCTCTGTATTAACATCCTCGGGCACATTCCCGGTCAACGCTCTCCCCATCGCGATCAGCGGCGCTGCATGGGAACAAATGAGAATTGCTTTGCTGCTGCTATTCCCCGTGCGAGCCTCTTCGGCTTGTACCTGCGCATCAACATCGGATATAACCGCTGCGAGCGCCGTGGCAACGCGATTGTGCAGTTGCGGGATCGTCTCGCCGCGAGACGACGGGATCACATGCGCCTTGTGCTCGTGCTCTGTCGCAGCGGTGATGATGGTTGGGAAGTAAGTGCGTAACTTGGAAGGGGATGCTGGAGGGGGGTGGTCAAAGTAAGTCGATGCGCCGAACCATTCTCTGTGCTCATACTGTTATCTCTTGTTTCGTCGAATAAGTGTGCTCTTTTTTTCTTCTAAAGACTATGGCATACCCTAGACCGTTCTCAATCCTGACGCCCTTGCGCTCTTCCCCCTCGGCCTCGTGCAATTTATTTAGCCCCTCAACGCTCGGTTGTATCGTCTGTAAGCATCGGTAGAATGGACTCGAGTATGTAACCCATGGCTTGGGCGTAAATTTATCAGATGTGACGTGCGCCGCGAGCTCGTGCGATTGTCGGACGCCGTGTGCAGTCAGCGTGGGATCGGCTGGGTTGCCAGTTGCAGTAGGAAATGCGCTGTGGTAGGTGCCGGTGGCATAGTCTATTGTCCAGTTCATGCGATGCTGAAGAAAGATTGTCAATACTTGGTTGATATCAAGAGAAGAGGGGGGGGGGAGAGCTCGGCGTACCCCATGGCGGGTCAGGTATATCGTATCGAGTGGCATTGTGTTAGTAGACGATGCTCGGTTAAGTTGTCGAAACTGGACAATATAAATTCAAAACCAAGGGGCAAAAGGAAAGAGTATCTAGGCGTCTATATCCAAGTACAAATGCAGAATTGAGAGAGGTAAAATTGTGGGGGAAGTGCAAGTGCGGGCAGCTTATTCTTACGAAGCTCCTCCGTACCTCGGTTCTGGCCTACACTACAAATGGTATCCCGAATATGGGCCGAAGATGACATGGATTAAACGGTCTCACTTTCAAGCTGTCTAGGCGCCATCAATCAATAGCACATGCATGGTATCATTATTAACATCGCCCAAAGACGCCGTCATACAAGGAGCAGAACCCGCTCAAGAATCATGATCGTCCCAAAATATCAATTAAACTTTTTTATTTTTGACTCTCCACAGCATTTGCGTCTAGTAGAAGAAACCAATGATCTTGCCAGCAACGTGCTTGCGACGGGCCTCCTCGTGGTCCATGATGCCAGCACTGGTGGTCAGGACAACGTAGCCGAACTGACGAGAGGGCAGCAGCTTGACGACCCACTTCTCGAGGTCACGGAGCTGAACGTTGTAGCGGGGGGAGATGACACCGGTCTTGTTGAGGCTATTGATGATACACGTTAGCCATCGTACTCATTCGTCACACACGACAACAAAAACTAACCGTCCGTTGAGCTGGACAACGATCTTGCCAGAGCGGTGGTCATCGATCTCCTCGAATTCACCAATGTAACCTGTTAAAACAAAAGTCAGAAATGTCACGGAAATTTAAACGTTAACAAGCACAGAGAAAAGTCCGGAAAACGTGTAAGATCTCCGCCGAGAATAAATTCTTGCCATCAATATCTCGGGAACTTAAAGGGCAGACGTCGTAGTGTGGGTTAAGATCGAGATCGCTGCCTAGTTATCATCCCGAATTTTTCTTCTTTTTTCCTTCTTGTATTTCTGTATTCTCGTCGAATTCCCATCTTACACGTTTTCCGAACAAGTCGAACATCAAAAATCATTTGTAACGTACCGTGCTTCTGCATGACGGTAAGGAACTTGATGATGACCTTGGAGGAAGGTCGGATCAAGACCTGACGGCGGCCAGCCTTTTCGGCGTTGTTGATCGCATTGAGAGCGTCGTTGAGAACGGAAGTGCGGACCATCTTGACGGTATTGTTGTTTGAGTTTTTAAGAGATTCTCAAATCGGGCGGAATGCGTGGAAATGAGGTATCTATTAGTGAAAAAAAGGGAACCTCTTAAAAAAAATCATCCCACTAAGGGAAGATTTTTTTTTGTGCGAGGTTCGCTCTACGTTAGCCTCATTGTAGCCCCTTGAGCGTAAAGAGTGCCCTCTTGACATTAAAGAAGGGTTCTTCAGCCCGTGCCGCGGATTGAGAGAAGACGTATCATCTTGATTGAAAATAATCAAGTGATTGTCTTTCTCGGGCTAGCTGAGGGATCTGAAGAAGGGAGCATAATCGTATAATACGTACCTCTGGTTGGCGCTGAATGCTGGTGGACGTGAAGAACTTGTCTGGCGTGAAGTCAACACTTTTCGGCCTCGGGCGGCGCGCTTTTCGGGTGTGGGTTCTAGGGTTTCTAGTGGGAAAGCCCTATTTTGGCACGTGACCACCATCCGGCAGGCCGCAGTACTCATCGAGAACAACATGGACAATTACTAGTTTTAATTCTACGAATTATATTAGTTCATCCAGAAAATAATGTATAATTGTGAATGTCAATTGGGAGGGCAAAAAAACTCTCAAGACAAATTACGGGGGAAGTCAACCGCCTCTGTATCTGCTGCGCATACTCCTTCAGGCAGCGAGACGCAGGCGCCAGCAAGGTAGAGATGAGAAACATCTCTTGAGTTGGGCCATACATATTTCTTTTCGATCTGTCCCCTTTTCAACCGCTCGTAATGCAAAACAGTAGGAAATATTCGTGATCCTTGTATCATCAGGGAATTACATGATTTCTTGGGCATACATGACTATGAATGGAAATGGTCTTGGTCTAATTAAAACAAAGAGTATCGGCGCATGATTGGGGGTTTATATGGTGTATATTCAGTCGCCTTATAAATTAAGGATCTGAACAGTGAAAGGGTAGTAAGATGTCCTGGGTCTGAGTGTAGGGTGCTGGTGCAGGGAAGGGGCTCGAAAGGATGTAGGGGTGATGATGTAGGGGAGGGGAAGGGAAGGGAATTGGGAAGGGCTAGATAGTGCTTTGGCCAGTAATAATGACAGTGTTCCGAACAAAAAGGGGTTTTGGGAGAATACTCATGACTGTAGAATGCCAAAGGTTTCTCCTTGGCGTCCTTACAACCAGAGGGCATCGGTAGTGCCAACAACCGTTTGAGCAATTTGCGATTGTCAAGGCAAATTTGCAAGGATTGCAGACAACTCCGTATGTGCCGAATGTCTTGCAAATATCCAGATGTAGGCGAAGCTTTTACACTTCAGTAGCATCTTATGACATAGCAGCGGCAGTTGCCAGACCAATCTGTCGCTTGACTTGCTCGCGGGCCCAGCGAGCAGTGTCGAGTGTGCGCGAGCCGAAATGATGGCTGGTTCTGACCTCCCGGACGAAAGATGTTACCCAATCGTTGCGGAAGAAAGCAGCAAACTCGCCATTAGGGAAAGAGTCCGCAATGTCACTATAACATGGTTAGCAGAAACCTAGAAGTTGTAGACCAAAGAAACTCACCCAAGGACACCCATGCTTGAGCGCATGAGACCTTCGCTGCGCTGGGGTTCTTGAGAGATAAGGTGAAGCATCTGGAAGATAGGTTCCACATATGGCTGAAGCGTGGCGACTTGAGGGCTTCCCTTATAGGCCAAGAGGATACCGCCCCAAGCATCCATGATACCTTCACGCAGAGAAATGACGTATTGCACGGTGTCGGCGTCAACATCATTAGCAAGGGTGACACTGGATGCCTGTTGAAGGACTTGGGCGACAACCGACAGGTAAGTTTCAAACTGGGTGCCAATGGCCTGGGCAATGTCGCCAAACGTAACGAGCACGGATGGTTTGAGCGTATCGCGGAGACCGCTGTTAGTCTATGGGAAAAGTTAGCATGGGAGGAATTTATACTAGCAGGATTTCGCCGCTTACCAGGATGCTGAGCATTTGGTTCATGAATGTGTCGCAGAAAGGCTGAACCTTGTCGTTCAATGCACGGGTAATGTCGCCTACCAGCCCAACTCCAATAGCGCAAAGGCCAGGCTCTTCGTGGTTCTCGAGAGCCTTGTAGAGGAAAGGCGAGAAAGACTCCATATACTTGAGGAAATCATCTTCAAGGGCGCTTGCCATGGCACCCACAGCAGCGAAGACGATATCAGGAACACTTGACTTGGGGGGTAAGGTCGAGAGAACTTGGAGCAAGACATGCATGATACGGTCTGCCTGCGGCTTGATCTCTCCTTCGAGGCGTTGGATAATTGCCTAGTTCAATTAGCAAAGAATAGAACGGGGGTTAATAAGGCACCCACCAAAAGCACAACGGTCAAGCTGGACTGCATTTCCTCGAGAGCAATGCGATCTTCAACGCTGACTACTTGTTGCTGGAAAGGTACAGTCTGTTCGAGACGCTGGAGAATAACGTCGGAGAGACTAGCAACCATTTGAAGGCTGTCGTTGGCTGCGGTGATGACCCATGCGTTAAGAACTTCGTACGCAGCAGTTCGAAGCTGGTTTTCGGTGTCATGTCTAGAGACGCAAGTTAGTAAAAGTTGTTTTTTTTTTTCTCCTCTTAAAAAAAGGGGTCCGGAACATACCTCTCTGTGAGGGCAAGCAAGTTCTTCACGCTGTCCTGGAAGAACTTTGACAATGGGTTTGTCTGAGCATCCCCTTGCAGGGAAAAGTTCTCAGCAATACTGATAAGAGCCCAGCAGCAAGAACCAGCAATCTTGGGACTGCTTGCCAGCCCGTTGAAGAGAGCGGTAATCAAAGGCTGGAGATGGATATTCGTATCAACACCGGTAGGGCAAGCCTCGCAGATTTTGCCAAGTGCGAATGCAGTAGAGTCACGGACGATGACAGATTGATCTTCCATCATACCAAGGAGTACAGGAAGAGCACCCTTGACGAGCGGTTCCAGAACTTCCATATCCGGGCCATCCATGATAGCGCCGAAAGAGGCAACTGCGGCATCACGTTGGTGCCAGTCTTCACTTTTGATGTTCCTTTCAACAAATGTCAGGACAGGCTGGATGATATCTCCCTCAACACATTGGGCATAAAGCTGCAGAGCTTGGTAGGCAGCACGAGAGACATTGTACTCGTCATCAGTAGCGTCTTCGTCTTGTTTAGTCAGTAGTTGCAAGAGAACCGGTACCACTTCCCGGCAGGCGATTCTGGCGAAGTTAAAAAATGGTCGGAACATTGTAGAATCGGTAGCCTAGATGGTATGATTAGCACGGGTATTACAAGCGTACGACGAGAAACCATCTACTAACCCCGGCGTTGTCGTCTTCAATAGTAATTTCCTCTTCGCACACCGTGCACCAGAACTCGATGGCAAGCTTGGCGACGTCTTCCTCGTCGTGCTTCATGCCCATAATTGTGAGGCCAAAGAGGGCCTTTTCCATATAGAAGCGCATCTTATCATAATAGGTTGCCATGATACGGTTAAGGCATCCGAAAGCACCTGCCTGGATGCGTGTGTCTTCCGCTTGGGTGGCTTCGCAGACAACCTGCATGATATAGTTGCGCTCGCCCTCGTTACCCATATTGCTGCCGATGAAATCCGTAGCATCAGCCAAAGCTTGAAGGGCGGCATGTCGCACATCGGGATTTGGTTCATCCCGACGAGCACCTTGAACGACAGCGGTAAGGATGGCGTTTGAGTGTAACGAGAGGGCAGTGCGCATATCAGCATCCTTCTCCTCGCAAATGAAGCCCAATGTTGCCAAAGAGGACTGTTTGAGAGAATCCGACCCTTGCCCGACATTCTGAACCAGAGTAGGCATCAACTCGGGCCACTCGTTGCGAGGAAGCTCGATTGAAGCGATGGCGGTGATAACTTGCGCCGCGGAGTGGCCAGCACGAACATCCTTCGCATTCAATGTTTGCGTAGAAAGCGTTTTCACTTGTGTTTTTGTCGGCTGGGGAACCTGTTGTGCCCACCGGGCTTGGACTTCCCGCAGCCTTCCAGCATCTCGGAATGTGAGCGAGTTTTTCAAAGCTAAACCGGCAGCAATACGAATAGAGCTCGGTGACTCTTCATTTGCGAGGCCTTCGGAAAGTGTGACGAGGTAGGTGGGCTATATATCACGAGCAAAATTAGTACCGGGTGATATCAACCTGGACGGAAAAGGACACTGAACATACGAAATCCACTTCAGCGGCGTGGAGCAGCTGTTGCTCAGCATTTTGACGCGTGGTCGCATCTAGCGTAGTTCGAGTCAGTTAGAAGTGGAAACAAAATAAAATGGACAGCATAATCCATACCTGGCGACAGGGTGCCCTCCAACACCTGAGTAACGTTCATCTTGCGTGTGCCAAATTCCTGGAAAATGCGGGGGACGGCTAAACTGGTGTGGGAAGAACTCTTCTCTCTCCCGCGGTAAACTCAGAGAGCAGGAGTATTTTTGGACCGAAGAGAAACAATCTGGTCGTCGTGGCTTATTTACGGCGATCAGAGGAAGAGAATGGCAGACGTTGTTGGGGGTGATGGCGAGGGCGTGCCCCAAGGGCCCTGGCGGTGGTTTTGTTTGTGTGGGAGCAAAAGAATTAAGGAGCAGTGAGGGAGTGAAAAGAGGGGAGGCCTGACAAAGAAAGCGAGAGCCTGACGGTCACGGTTCCTTCTTTCTTTGCGGGTCTCCAAGAGGATTTTGCTTTTGAGACACAGGAAGTTTTTGAAAATAAAACAACAAAATATTCACGGTGATCGCGAAGGGGACGACGGACGAGCAGGGCGGGCGAGGGAGTTGCTGCCGCAGGGGCTTCCGCCAATCAGCGTCCGAGCACGTGAGCCCGTCAAGCTACCCCTCGTGGCTGCTGCTGTATTTTATTTTTATTATTATTTTTGTTTTTGTAATTTTTTTCTTTTTTTCCCTCTAAAAATTTTCGCTGCCTGGGAATAATTCTTTCTTAAACTAATATGGAGGATTTTGTCTAACAACCCTTTTTTGTCACTCACTGATCACTGCCGATTGTGCGTTCATAAATAAATAAATGTCTTGTTATCGAATATATATAACCCTGCTAAGACCTTCGCTCATATCTTGGGATTTTCAAGGTGTATTATTATAACATTCGAAAATTCATACCAAGGACCTTTTTTGTCACTGGAACTTAAATATTATCAATGGATATTATTAATTATTGATATCAATGACTCTAGAGCAGTTACGCAGCTACATGTATGTATAGTATGCATGGTTCACCAGCAATTGATAGAGGCTTATCCAGATCTCCGTACGATGCAAAGCCACAATCTGATTCTGGAGATTATGTAACAATCAAAAGGTTGCTATAAAAAAAAGACTTTCCTTTTGTAATTATTACTTCAAGTTATATGTAGTTAAAGGTAAAATTTCCCTGTACGATCCAATGGGGCTGCATACGTCATGTATCAATTACTGTCAAATATCACAATACACAAACATAGCCTCAGCTTCAAAATGCTGTAAAATAAGATGGGCCTATATGAGAAACTAGCTCATCTGGACAAAAAAATATTATTAAGAGTAAACCCGCCCGGTGGCAGCAATGGCATGGGGGGTTAGGGTTAGGGTTACTGGGAATCTCGTGTGAGAAACAGGAAACCAAGTGCCATCTTCAAAAGGATAATATCACGATGAGAACCTTGTTATCTATCAACTTGAGATCTATATGTGAATAAGCTCGCTCAGCTTATCATGACATGACACCCGTTGCGGGTTTCTGAGCTGAAGATTGATCCATGACACGAGTCCCTGAGAGATCAAAAGCATCACCATACTGAGGATAGAGTGAGCCAATGAGAATCAAGACAACGGCTGCAGGTTTTGCAGTAGGGCCACAAGTGTTTTCTGGGAAAGTATACGCGAGAAGGTTGAACCTGGAATCGCGACCCTTTTATTTTTCAGCGACCGGTAGCTAACAAACATTGGAAAAAGGGCCTTTCAACTCTTCGAGGCCGGTGACCACTGATGACCTCTTAGTATTTTCTTATTTGCGCCGAATAATAGCATCACTCGGAAAGAAGCCTGAGATCCAATTACGAGGCGCACACGGGCTTTCGACTCCATTTTAATTCTGACTGGCATGAGCGCGTCGGCCGGGCTTACTCTGCAGATAGCGGCATATATATTGCAATGCTAGTGGACGAATATCGCGAACAGCTAGGCTTAATTAAAACGAAGTATTATGCATGCGTTCGAAAGGAATAGCGCCTCATGTTCGGGGGCTAAGGTAACACCACTAATTTAAAGGGAGGCAAGACAGCCTTGTGAGATCGAGCAGTCATGCTCCAGTACGTGGACTCTTTTTTCATGCCCTTAGAGGCACGTCATCAGATACAATGTCTATTACATTTCTTAATCTTCCAGACAAGAATGATGACGAATTTGTCAAGTCACTTTATCGTGAGCTCTCATCGCAATCAATTACCAAACTATACATTTGACAGTACTAACCCCGCCGCACAGCCTCACGATCGCCTACATCAAACCTCACATATACAGGCGCCAATTTACAATCTGATGGTGACCAGCAACCGCGAGAATGGCCTACAAAGCGCCACGCTCCCTACGCATCATTTGGTGATCAAGGGACTACGGCGAGTGTAGGCGTATATGGGTCTCTTATGAGAATCTGCCGGCATATGAAGCGTGAGCTAAACGATTTTAGCTCGCGAATGGTTGGTCTTGAATTTACAGATGGCATGGAAGCGTGGTACGTCCACTGGCGAGCAGAGGAATTCCTAGACAGGGCACAAGATCCTGCAAGTGGCTTCGGGCTCAGACTACAAGATGTAACAGCCCATATGTCACCGACCCTGAAGTTCTTAGCCGACCGATGGCCAGTCATAACATACAAAGATGATAGACACGAAGTAATGATCACGCTATGGTGCCAGAAGGGCGTTGTGGTGCAGCAGATGCGGATCACGAGACGAGAAGCCCTATCTAAAGAGCTACAACTCGCCCTGAACCCAAATTTCGCTATGCAAGATTTGGATTACTCATCCTGGAGGGATGATCTCCCAGTCAAATATCAGAGGGCACCACACGGATATGGAATAATCGCTCTAGAAGATCAATCTGACTTTCAAATCGAACAAGAACGGGTTTGTGTAGTTATTGGATTATTCAAAGACGGCATTGCGCAGGAGCTGCCGCTTAACGATTTCAACACAAAACTGGAAAACAGATCCCCAATCACCATTCCCGTGAAGCATGAATTCGAGGAAAACGCAAAATCAGTCGAATTTACTGTGACTTTTAAACTGCAACTGACAACGCTGGAGGAAGACTGGAAGTATTTCACCTTTTCCGGCGCCGAGTTGAATTGCGATACCCAGAGTTCTATTATGGCAGTTCCTTTCCCTGGAGATCTGCAGTTGAGCTGGCATCTTTGCCGTAACCTAGAACATATCATGTCGACCTGCAGCATTCCACTTGAGACATCTGCGGCGGAGGTTCCCATAGAATCAACACCAGGAAACTATTCAAACGGAGGCCCCATGATCGTCTTGAATACACCCAACAATGAGAACCACACAATTTTTGAGATTACATCTCCCACAGGTAAAACGGTACCTGTGGCCCTGACGTGTGGAGACTTTGGTGACCATCGAGTGACCGTGTCTGGGAGTTAGTAGGTGATCCTTCCTTTCGGTTACAAAGCATCCACTCAATTGATTAAAACAGTTTCGCATTCATGTTCATGCTGGAAATGTATGACCGCCTATCCAGCACCCCACTGGTCCGTCAAAGGATTCATGAGATTTGTAAAGGCCATCTCCAATGGGTGAAACAACTGAGTGTCGAAGAAGCTCTATCTTCAAATCTCAGAATAGACGGCAGACTCATAGCCATGTCACGAAGCACAGATCTCCCCCCAAACAATCCCATAAGTTTACCGAGCCACATTATCAAAGCAACACAATACTTAAAGGTATTTAACCAAATGGCAGACTATGAATTTGTTTGCGGCTGGCTGGACGAAATCATCACGAATTGGTTCAAACACCTTATGCAGACCAAGAACCGTCTCACTCCGACGTGGCAACACTCGACCGACTCGGAGATCCCGACATATCGCCTGAGCGATCAAGTATGGATATGGAAAGCACTGAGGGATATCGAAGAATTAATCGAGAACATTGAAGGTGACCGCGAGAGAATGGCCCAGGGTACGCTGCAGACCTTTCTCAGAATCAAGGCCCATCTTCCTAGCAAGAGTACCCGGAAACCAAAGATGAGCCATATTCTGGATTTCACAGCAGAAGAAATGCGGAAGCAAAACTTGCGACGCTTCACTCTTGAAAATGACATATTAAAAAAGAGAATGCTGAGTGTTACCCGTTCGGCGCGGGAGACTCGCTTCCTTCTGCATTCAAGGGATACCATCCTGTACTATGGGATGGAATGGGGATTCTTTCCAGGCGAAGAAGCGATATGGCAGCAACTGATCAACGCACAGATTCAGCACGACGAGGATAGCAATGACGAAGCACAGTGGGATAATCCGCTACGCTACGGACTGGCATTAGAGATGGCAGGTTACGAGCATCAGCTAGATCGAAATTTTCTGCCGGCTGATATGGCCACTCACGCCAAGCAGGTCATTATAGACTCGTCATCGGAGAATGGGCTGTTCCCAGGTCAACTGGACGGTTTCAGCAAGGAGCCAGCACTTTTTGATCGTGAACTCTTTCGAGACTTTTACTTCCACGTTGGATTTGAAGTTCCTTATATTCTCCTCCGAGCAGCAAAAAGGTCCGATGCATCGAGGCCAGTTTCAGAAAAGCCGGCGGAAAATCCTCCAGAGAGCCCAGTTGGAGGTCAGTCCCAACAAGATGAAGTACGTCTAAGAGGCGATACTCGAGTATCACGTTCAAAAACCCGGGCGCGTGACCAATCCCCAAACTTGAGCGCATTACCTGAGGGAGCCACACAAGGTTATATTAGTTTCCAGGCAGACGGTAGAGCTTTGGTCGTCCAGAGGACTTTGAAACGGAAAAACCATTATGGTAGACTGACGGATCTCAGTAACATCGTCGAAATCCCTGAAGAATGGCTATACAGGTATCCTGACTTTTTGGATTTCGAGCCGCCAAAGGAAGTAGAGGAAGCGGCTAAAATCCTGAGTAAAGCTCCACCGATACTAAAGGATATCAATCTCTCCATTGTGCGGACGGAAGATTTTACGCAAAAAAATGTGTACGTGACTATTGAAGATGTCCGTAAGGGGAGAAAGTATCGCAAATGGAACCCCAAGGAAAAATACAAGGGTGTGGAATACTCCCTATACACATTACTCTGGAATCAGCTTGTAAAAAAGCGCACAGCAGAATGGAGCAAGAAGCGGATAGTGTGCCTCGAATCCCTTCCAAACACACTGGCCGCAATGCTCTATGTTACGTCCCCTGAAGCTGAACGCATGCACATGGCTCAATTTTTTGACCGACATGCAAAAGTCGATGCAAACTACTTGTACGATGATACCACCGTCATTTTGAATACCTGGGTGACCGAGGTTCACTTTCGATTCTTCCAAGCTAGGACCAGCAAGGCTCCAGAGCGGGATCAACAGCGCATGCGGCAACTCAAGTTCCAGCCATGCCGTATCTTCGGCCGTGATGCATACTTGGTAGATGCCATTATCAGTTTTCGGATTGTAGGTGATTACTTTGACCGCTATTGGACATGTCACCTCATTCAAGAAGTCGAAGAAGGAAAGCAAGCTACGCGTCGCGTAACGGAGGGTAAGAAGGAGACGCACTGGCAGCAGAGAAAAATTCTCGAGTTATTTCTTTTCAATACAGTAGTGGAGGAAGTGTGCAGTAGTCTGGATAAAATCTTGACATACATTGAAAAGCCACAGGTCAGTACTTCTGATCAGGCAGAGTGGTATTTTTCAAAGGACGGATTGGAAGACAGAAAGCCAGAAGACCTCCGGGAAAGCTTTCAGGTTCTAGTTATTTTGAAAAATAACATCACAAGCCTTCAGTCACTGATCGAACAATGGAACTGCCGAGAGAGTCTACAGGGGCGAGAACGGCCTCGCTGGACACCAAATGATGAACAAAAGTACCGAAAAGCAATCAAACAGAAACAGGCCCATCTAGAAGACCTTATACGAGAAATAAAAGCTAAAAATGCACGCATCGAGTTTATGATCACGCGGGTGACCAACGCCGAGGACGCAATTCGATCGAAGAAATCGCTGAAAGAGGCGGAAAATATCACAGTGTTCACCTATGTTACTGTCTTCTTTTTACCCGTGGGGCTTGCAGTCGGCGTTTTCAGTATGAATGGTGCTCCTGATCACAAGGTCATTATCCAGATGGTCATCACTGCCGCGGTGGCTTTTCTGATAACGGCTAGTATCCTGTGGTGCATGCTCAGTCAGCTGGTTGCTGCTCGTGTGGCCAGCATCTGGGACTATATCTATGACCGAGTTCCCATAGATCACCAGCATTCCCACGCAAAGCCTGTATCCAAACCACCAAATCCGCAACCCTCAAAATCCCTACAGCTGTTCAAACGACGCCGAAAATCGAGAAGCCGAATGGAAGATCTTGAAGACCAGAAATTGTACGAGGAATAAACGTGAAATCAAACATACTCGGGAATTCACTCGAATTTCCGTTGAGGTTAATAACATCTCTCTGCCCTCCCTCCCTGTGATGGTGAACTGTAGTAATCGAATTACATATAATCTAATTTTATGACAATGTTCTTTTTTAGATTGCTCCCTACGAGAATCACACGCAATGCATTAAACATGATGCGTAACAAACCAAACACCCAGAGTATGCTAGCATAGAGTAGTCGATAACTGTAACATTAAATATAACCGTCATAATGCTACTATAAACCTATTCCTCCATCGTCTCATCCTCGTCCTGAGCCTGGTTATCAAGGTCCAGAACTTCATAGCGAATCTGATCCGCATAAAGCACACAGACAGCTCTCCTCTCCTTACGACGACCACTGACGGCTAACCGAACTGGACGAGATTTTGAACCAGACAGAGGAAAAGAATGGATTACTAGGCCAGCTTCATCGCCACCGAGGTCGACTTTTAGCGGGTCTGGAAGAAACGGCGGTGTGCTACTAGATGGAGGGTTGTAAGATGTATATCGAGGATGGAACTGGTTCGAGGTGGTTTCGTCTTCGGCGTTTTCTCCAGTCGGTGAAGGATTTGTGAAGAAGTTTAGGAGGTGTGATTTATTTTCTAGGATTGTTAGTTTTGCATTAGGAAAGAAGAGAGAAAAAGGGAGGGATATATACCGCCGTCTGTATAAAGAACGACAATGGTGCCATCTTCTACGAATTGGACTTGCTTAACATCGCCACCTGACAAGCTTATGGAAGACACCTGAATGTCTTTCGGCGAGCTAACACCATTGGTTATTTCAAGGGCAGCGCGGTATATAAGCACTAAGTAAGTTAGCAAAAACTGGTTGAAATTGTCCCAGACACTCCATCTTACATGTATGCGGAGAATTCCGCAACCTGGACGCGGCATAGATGAAAAACACCTCTTTTCCATTGATAATTTCGTATTGCATAGTTGTGTCAACCACGCCTCGATCGCAGTCCGGATGAAGTTCAAGAAGAGAGTGATGGAGAATACTCCGTTTTTGCGTCAGGGCGATTCGCTTAAAAACCTTGTCGGACTGACTACTGAGCCGGTCAATGAGATGGTTCAGCTTTGGAAGGTTTTCTTGAGAACCTTCTTTTTTATCTAGTTGTTGATCTTCCTTTGCTTGAAGTGATAATGCATGTCTGTACGTTTCGTAAAAAGAACCCTGGCGTTCTTCCCCGGAATCCCACCACTTCTTCTGTCCAGTTGGAGGACTAGGAGTCGAAGTGACAAACAGACGGAGGGCACTATTGGTCAACGCACCCTGGATATAATCCAGAACGACGGCGTGGTCAATGTCATCACTCTTTTCCTGCAACTCAGACAATGTTTGTGACATGGGTTCTGCTGTCTGAATGTCAATCTCATGTCGGAGCCATCTTGCAAATTCGCAGAACTGAGCTAGTTCGGTGCTAGTCTTGTTTAACATGGTGTGGGAGAGTAGATGGAGAGAGTCGGCCGTTTCAACGATGTCTTGGAGATCTCGGGTCTCAAGACCGAGGATATGATTAAGTTTGTGGAATTTGGATATTCCAATAAGCCGGCTAAGGAGTACCTCGCATCTTTCCAGTGCTGGTAGAAGACATTCGTGTATTAGTCTGCGAAGGCTTTCGTAGCCTGCAGAAACAGTCTTTTCCCAGCGCTTGTGTCCCTGGGTTTTCAATTAGCTTTCACTCGCAAAGGAAAGGAAAGACAGTAAATACATACTCTTTCGCCAACAATATCAATTAAAAACTCTTTGACAGGAGGGAAACAATTGCCCGTTACCACAAGATGGTATAAAGCAGTAACAAAATCGCAATGACATTTGTCCTGCAATTCATCGGCAATACTCCTGATGAATCGCGCAGGAAGCTCCGAAATATTTTTCCACTCGCTCACCATCTGTCGTTGGGTTTGACTGATGTATCTGAGAAGATTCTGCAACTGGGTTGTCTTGGAGGCAAGGAGGGACAGATAACGCCCACATTTGACAATGAATTGGAGGTCCAGCGTGACAACTTTTAAGCTGGGGGAAGGGGCGGAGTCGGCGTGTTCTGATATCAACACCGCATGTGTCGAGCTCATTGGATGCGACGTGTGTACCAACGCTTCGGCCGGTTTCGTCAGGTTGGTGCTTGACGTCAGTGAAAAGTTTCCGATTTCAAAACAGTTAAAAATTCTGAGGTGCGCTCCTCCATTATCAAACCCGACAAAGAGCACGTCTACCGAGTCGTTGGAGGTCTTTTGAGGCGAGTGGAAGATGGCATCAATTGAAGCACGGCTGCTGAAGACGTCCTCGCTGTTGGAATTTTAGTCTTCACGAGTCCGTAATAACTTGAATATGATTGCTGGGAAAAGCTTACTCGTTGCCGTTGCCTGATAATGTGCTTAATTTAGGCAGTGAGCTCTCCACATCCAAGAGTGCCAGCTCACGAGGCAGATCTGCCTTGAGCAACATGGCAGCCCTGACAGGGTCAGTATCAGGGACCAGCAGGTCCTCGGCCGTCAGCTGCCCATTGGCATCTTGCAAGTAAGACCGGGCCGATTTGAAATCGGTGAGATTCACAGTCCAATTCATACAAGTCACTCTGGGTTCGCTGTTATTATTTTCTCTGCTGTCCTCAGAACAGGCTGAGAAGAGGTGCACTGTCTTGCCACTAAATGAGCTGACAAGGCGAAGCTTATTCTCAGCATCGGCGACTACCAGAAGTTGGCCTATAGTCATTTATCAATACAGCGCCAGGAATAAAGGAGGAAAGGGAAGTAATTGATTACCGTCATGTTTCCAAGCAATCCCGCGCACCTCCCCCTTCACTTCATCCAGATAGGGATCCCCCGCAAGATCAACGGCAAGAACCTCTTGGCCATTGAGGCGGAAAACACTGAACTGTTCATCCTCGGTGGCGAGGGCGACCAAGTCCATCGTGGGACAATACGCGAGCAGGCCAGGCTTGCATTTTGCCGGCAACTTCTTTTCAGCGACGTGAGTTAGCTGCGGCGAAGGCGCTTTGTTGTTTCCATCTTGGCCGCTCATTATGAGGCGTTATTTTCGGTATAGCTACCGGTAGCCATACACCATAGGGACGCCGGCATTTGGCCGTGGTCAGGGTGATGGTGACGGTGGTGGGTTGTTTTGTGGGAGGTTCAAAAGCTGCTCATCGAATATTGATCGATGTTTGTTGTCGCGACTTGGTGGGTCGTCCCGCTTTGAGACTGCGACTGCCGCCCTTAGCTCGCCCTGCTGCAACTATATTTCTCCTCCACAAATATGTTGTGTTTGTTGCTGTTGCTGTAATTATTGTTATTATTGTTATAATTATTATTACTGAAAATACTATTTATCGTATTACTGTTTCTTTGCGACTCTTTGTTCTTCCACATCTTCTCGAGCAATTCAGCCAATTCTACCACCAGTTAGTTTAACCACCAGTTCTTGGGTAGCATTGTCTGTTGTACAGCCTTCAATGTTACTCCGCGTAGGTACCATTGCCCTCTTGACGATTTTGGGATATTGCGGCAGCCCAATGTTGGAACAAGGCTGATTCTGGAACGCGAATAGATTTCGAGTTTTGCTCCCGTCGGTATGATGCCGGATTTAATGAGTGAGCCTCATTAAGCCCACTAAAACATAGCCTCCCCGAGAAGCGCAGGATGTGGGACTTGAAACTCCCCTTTGAAACCCATTACTCAGAATGCTGACTCAACAAGTATCACAGTAACTAGTTAAGTTAGTGTATCATCGTTCCACAGCGTTGGGCGAAGCGGTGCCTCAGGCCAGACATTCCCCCACATGGGCATAGCCCTAGGCTGACTGCGGCCCGCAGAGGCTGTGAGAATGAACCAAGTGTAACTGTGGATGTGTTTTCAATCAGCTTCAAATTTGTTTCTTGCTCAAGGCGTTCTTTTGTTTCGATCAATGGATAATGGCGGTGAAAATGACCTGCCAAAAGTGGTATGCAAGAGATATAAAGATCGGGGCGATTCAATGTTCGGTGGTGTTATCAATCACACAAACTCTGAGACGTGTTTCGAAGAGTGACTGGTTTTATGTCTGTCGAGCAAGGAGTATATCAAACAAAGAAACATCAACTCATCATAAGCGCGTCCCTCGCGGTTGTGCACCTGACTCATTCTTGACCGCAGCCCATCTCCTTCCGTTTGCTCACTGTCCCCTCTCAACTTGACAACCTCCCGAGTCCTTCACCAGATCAAAAAGTCTCTATCACTACAAGCAGCCTGACACGATGAATCGTTCCTTTGGCTCCTGGTTCGGCAGGAAAAGTTCGTCCAGAAGAGACAGAGACAGCGACATGCTCAGTTCTGGTGGCACATCGTACTCCTCCTCACCGACCAATTCTTTCCCGTCGAGCTCGTCTGCATACACCACCACCAGCAGCAGCACGAAAAATGCTCCCTGTGAGCCGCCTCCTTACTCTGAGATATTCGCGGCGGCCCCGATGACACCCGCGAGCATCGCTGCCCGAGTACCCTCAACCCAGATTGCCGATCTTGACGGCGATAAGTATTCCTTCCTTAGGAAGTTTGACACCTTGTTCCTAGTGGACGACAGCGGGAGTATGAAGGGTAGAAATTGGAAAGACGCAGGAGAGGCGATTTCTGCCATCGCTCCGATTTGCACCAAATATGACAGCGATGGGGTCGATATTTACTTTTTGAACCATCGCAACCGGCACCACCCGTCCCGCGGCTATGTCAATGTCAAATCTCCCGACGCAGTGAGGAGGATCTTTGACTCAGTGCAGCCATCTGGTCTCACAGAGGTCGGCGAGCAGCTTGACCGTATTTTGTCTCCGTACCTGGATCGCGTTAAGAAGATGGCAGCAGCAGACAAAGATGAATGGAATAATCTGAAGGATCCCAGTCTGTTGGTCCGTCCGATTAACATCATCTCCATCACAGACGGGGATTTCTCGGATGATGTAGAGGGTGTCGTGGTGGCTGCAGCCAAGAAGTTGGACAGAGCGGATGCAAAAGCACATCAGGTGGGTATCCAGTTCGTCCAGATTGGCAACGACGCTCGTGCTCAGAAGGCGCTTAAGAGCCTCGACGATGGACTGACCCTGGCCAAGTCGAACCGCGGGATGCGAGACATTGTCGACACGGTGCCGTGGAAGGGGTCTTCAAATGACAATTTTACCGCGGAGTACCTTCTAAAAGTGGTGCTGGGCTCGGTGAACAGGAGATATGATCGCGAGGAGGTGTGAGTTCTGGGTGTCTTTTCTCTTACACGCTCAGACTGGTCTGAGTCTCCCGGCATGTGGTTGTGCGATTGCGATGGGCATAGGCGTTGGGAAAATAATTTCTTTCTTTCTTTCTTTCTTTCTTTCTTTCTTTCTTTCTTTCTTTCTTTCTTTCTTTCTTTCTTTCTTTCTTTTTTTTGACCCGTCTTCTTGGGCGACTATAATTCTTAGGGGGCGTCCATGATTGTTATACCCAAGCTGAGGATATTGTGATTATCATTATCATTATCATTATCATTATTCTTTCCTCTCACCATCATTGGCACTCGCCCGTGTTTTACGTAGGGAGAGTGACGGAAAAGGTCATAGCCTACTATCGTCAACGCATATAAGACGTAGCATAGCACGCATTGAATTATTAAATGTACATAAATATGTATGGACCAATTTCTGTTCGTTAAGCAGTGAAAAAGAAAGCCTATTGCCCATGCATCTTGACGGATTGCTCTCTGATATCATCCTCCGTCTATAAATGTCCGCGCTAAGCCTTTCCCGGGCGACAGCCAGGGGCAAGCTAATGCACACTATTGGCTGACAGGCAGTGGGGCAGTGGGGCATGACGAAAGCGACTAAGAATCAGGTCGACGTTTCTGTTCGCTGCCAAACACTCGCCATTCGTCCGCGTATTGTTACTACGTCAATTGTATAGAGTATTAATGCTCGTATTAATGGCACGGAGAACCATTACTGTTGCAACAAAGTTCCAAGAACAGCCAAGAAGGGCCGGTGGCCGAGCCAGGCCTGCATGAAATTGGCTCAGCACAGTGGGGCAGCTAATCAGCGGCGTTTTGTGACGAGTCGTGCTGCAGCCACGGCGGCAAGAGTTCGTTTCTTTGATGTACTCCGTATTTTCTGCTCTGCAATCATACGAAACTACCATGCAGGACTGTGAGATTTCGGATTCTCCTCCTACAGCATTCGGTCAGTCTGTCAGTCAGCATGTCTATCGTTATATAAAAAAAAAAAAAAAAAGAAAAAAACAATAATTGATCCAGCTGGCAATGACGGCATCTCAAAACGGAAATGTCGGATCCTGTGATGGGCGCGCCAAGGCCCCCTGGCGTCCCGTGCTCGATCCGATCTGTCGCAATCAGTGAACTTTCGCTTTGGCTTCTCCATCCAATTTTAATTATTATTATTATTATTTTTTCTGTGTTCCCCGTTTTTTTTGGCCAGCACTAACTGCTCTTTGCCTAACTCGCGCCCAGGAGGTCTTCGCCATGGCGCATCCGGCCTGCTCGTTGGTTCGCTCCTCCTTTCTGCTATTCTTAACCGGCCGGACCCCGGCAAACAGCGCATCACATCGCCATCGCCATCGTCTCAAGAGTCTCAAGAGCCAACAACACAGCCCCTGCAGCTGCTCATCCGGGCCCGTCGCTGTGCTGCCTCCAACCGCCAGGAGCATTAACCTGCAGCCTTAGTTCGCCCCTGTTCCTGGTTCCTGCATTGGCCGTGCATGCAAGCGCCGACATTCGCTGATCAGGTCCTCTGCCGGTGTGACTATTGGCCTGTGATCTTCCTGCCCCGAAACTCGACATCCGACCTCTCGTCCTCTCCTCTGCTCTCCTCTGATGCGCCGCGTCTACCACTGAATCACAGAGACGCCTGCTCCTGTTTCACCTGGTCATGGCCCCTCGGGCCTCTGTCCCGTTGCATTGTCCAGTCTAATCTTAGCCTCATTGTCTAGAACTCTAGACTCTCCGACACCAGGCGAAACAGAAATAGAAACACCACAACAACTTGAAACAGACGCTCTTCCCTGCGCTGCGCCATTATAAAGACCCTGCCTGCGGCCTGCCTTGCAGTCTGCCGCGGTCTGCCTTAGCAATTCATCCGCCTTCGTTTTGATGTCTCATTGCTTGTTTTTATAGCGTCCAGTCGTTCATTTGTCTTTTTTGCATTCTCTCATTTTTGCTACAACTCTGCATTTTTCTTTTCTTTTCTTTTCTTTTTTTTTTTTTTTTCGCTTTCCTTGATCCCGAAAAATGTCGTCCACTACATTAATGACATTCCTTGTGTAAGTCACAGTCGGACAAACTGCATCATTCATTGGCTTGGCTAACATCCACAGCCGGACCCCGTCCAACGTCAGATCAGTCGAGCTGCTGGGGTCGTGGGACAACTTCTCTCGGCCCTATCCCATGGAACAGGACAAGCGCACCGGCTCTGGCCACTGGCGGGGCTGCCATACCTTTACCGACATCATCTGCGACGGTTCATCCACAAGTCAGTCACCCGGCCGGACCGGAGGGTTGAAGATGGGAGGAACCTATTGGTATTATGTGAGTAACAGTACTCTTTTGGTAAGCGTGGCTTGCAACTCATCACCGACGCTAGTACCGTCTAGATGGAGACATTGAATATTATAACGAAGTCGAGCCCGTTACTTCTCTCTGTCCCCTGCTGCCCGGCCAGCCAGTCAATATTCTCAATGTGCCCGTCATTTTGCCAGACACCGAAGCCCTGCATCGGCGTGACAACAGCGTCGCTTCCACCAAGTCGGAGCACCGGACCATGAACCCCAAGGACAAATACATGAACCCGAGAACACCCCCTAAGCCACGTCCTGCCCTGGCTCGCTTGAGAACGTCTCCTCCCCTGTATCAGCACTCGGCATCCTCGTGGTCTTTTCTCAATGTGTCAACCAGCGGTGACGAGCAACGATCCGTATCTCAACCCGCAAGCACGGCGCCTAGCCCGATGTGTCACTCCACGCCCAGAGTAAAGATCTCCCGATCTGCATCCCCGCCTCTGACCAGAGGACTACGGGCTGCATTCTTGAACATTGCTGGTGCCCGCTCTCCAAGCCGTGACCGGGGCAATGGTTCCCGCAGCAGGTCGGTAGACCGCAATGCTGAGCATGGCGATGGGTTCACGCTGCGCGTTCCAGTCTCGAATACAAGCTCAAACTATAGCTCACGACTAGTCTCGCCAACGAGCAGTCCGGTTGATAGTTCGGGCGTCGGTAACTTGCCGTTCCGGCTACCGCACCATGACCAGCAAGAAACGGCCCCAGCACTACCATCTATCCATGTTCGAAGAGCGTCAAAATCCAGTCGAGAGAACACTCCTCTAGCTAGTCTAGACTTAATCAGTACTTCAGTCCAGAGAACAAAAGTGGGAGGCTCATCAGTTTCTCATCTTCAATCGCTGGATCCTGTTGAAGAAGCCTTATCCAAACAGAATACTCCTGTGGCAACAGAACGTTCTAAAGTTTCCAACGCACCAACTTCCCGCGGCCTTTGGGAAAAACGACTACCAACTCTACCCAACACACCGTCGTCGGTGATGGAGGCAGAGCTTCGTGCTATTGATGCGCTCAACCAGCCGTTGGACATGGAGCTTTTACACAGTCATTTCTCTGATTTTACCTCTGGCGTTCAGTCTAAAATCTATTTGGAATCGCCTGTTGAGAAGAGTCGATTCTCAGAATGGAGCGCCGATACCGAGCTGGTCTCACCCGCCTCCATGACATCTTGCTCTACACTCAACGCCGACTTTTCCCACCACTCCTTTTCCGATGAACCCGTTTCATACGAAGGCACCTCAGAAGCAGTTTCTGCTTCGGCGGGGCCGCCGACCCCTATCCTCGGGGTAGAGGAAGTTCTTTCTCCCACCAAGGTCGCCTCTGATTCTCCTCTGCTCGGCACAGGCGAACCATCGTCTAGCGCCGGTGGATTCTCGGCCGGCAGCATGGATTTTTCGTCGCTGACTATCGATGATTATGATGACGCTGCCGGCGAGTCAGACCCTAAACGATATGCCGGCATTTTCCCGGCCGAGGTGATGGCTTCTTTGCCCGTTAGCACTCCCCGAACGGCTTCGCCGCATTTTAGGCCTCTTCCGCGTCAAGATTTTATGGCCGAGTCGGCTGCAATGAGGGAGCTCATGGACGAAGTCGGGTACTTGGGCGATATAATTTCGTCTGGTTTGTGATTTTTTTTTTTTTTGTCTCTTTTCTTTTCTTGCATTTGTGCGCTATTGGCGTTTGTTCGAGCGGCTTTTTGCATTACTGGCGTTTTACATACAGTTTTTATTTTCTGTATCGATTTGCATGCATTTGAAAAACATTTATAGCGACTCTAGGTCCATGCGCCTGCTGCTTGTCCGTATATAGATAAAGATATAACAAATTTATTTTCAACATTGAAGACTCCATTCACAATGGGTCTTGACATTCTTTATCCCAACAAGATACCAAATACTCGGGCTTATGCAAGTATTTACTTATCGCCATTTACCGTCCCGGTGATATTTCATGGATTCAATTTGAATATCATGCGATTCCGCTGTTAAACTGGTGTTTCCCCCACGGACATTAATCATCGAATATTATCGCCGATGGACATAGTACGTCAAATCCGTTATCCCCACGGAGATAAATGGAGGAGCGCAATTATTTAATACAGTGTATACTCGGGTTCATTTTTATTTATTTATTAGAAAACGCGAATAAAATTAAACAGCTCAATTATTATACTCGAACTGTTTATATTTTTGAGATCTTGAAAAAAAAAAAAGAAAGAAAGAAAATGGCGTACCTCGCACCCTACGCCGCCGACCATGAAGACACCAACGGGGCCGGCGACGCCCGCCCCAGCGCGCTCAAAATCGTGCGCGACGAAAAACTCGACGGCGCTCTGGCCGGTAAAATATTCCTGATCACCGGCGGCACAAACGGAATCGGCGTCGAAACCGCGCGCGCAATCCACGTGACGGGCGCCGATGTCTATGTTACGGGCCAGAACCGGGAGAGAGGGGAGGAGACGGTCAAGACGATCACGAGTGATGGGAAGCCTGGCAAAGTCGTGTTTTTGGAGATGTCGTTGGATTCGTTGCAGAGCGTGAGGGATGCGGCCAAGAAGTTTTTGGAGTTGACGGGGGGCAAAGTGAATGTGCTGATTACGAATGCTGGTGAGTGACGAAACCAACAAGCATTGATGATGGAAATAAATATTTAGTTGTATACAACATTGAACGGGGTTGAAGGCTAACGGAACAAATCGTGAAAGGCATTCGAGGTTGGCCTCAGGGGAAGACAAAAGACGGCTTCGAGCACCATTTCGGCATCAACCACCTCGGCCACTTTGCGCTATTCCACGAGCTCAAGGACGCCCTGATCGCCTCTTCTACACCCGCGTTCAACTCCAGGGCCGTCGTCCTCTCCGCGCAGGGCCACCGACAGACCCAAATCCGGTTTGACGATTACAACTTTGACAAGCGTCCCGAAGAGTACGACGGCATTCTCGCATACGGCCACTCCAAGCTCGCCAACATCTACATGGCGACCGAGATCGAGCGCCGGTTTGCAGCACAGGGGCTGCACGCCACCGCCGTGAACCCCGGTCTCATAATGGGCACGGGTCTGAATTCCAAGGTACCGCCAGAGCAGCTTGCCGTTGTGTGGACGATGCCCGAAATTCGCAAAGCGCTCAAATCGGCGGCCCAGGGCGCGGCGACGACGGTTTGGGCCGCAACGGCAAAGGCGTGGGAAGGCACGGGCGGAAAGTTCTTGGAGAATGTGCAGGAGAGTCAGCCGTTTGATGAGACCAAGGGGCAGATGAGTTTGGGGTATGCAAAGCATGCGTACGATCAGGATGCGGCGAAGAGGCTGTGGGAGGAGAGCTTGAAGATGGTTGGGCTGGAGTAGATTTGTTCTAGTATTAGCCATAGGTGTCCTTGGCATGTACGGTAGAATTTTGCCGATATCCCTTTTTAAAATTGAACTGGACTTTGATCATATTATATCTAATAACTCAACAGTATATTAATAGTCAATATGCGAATGAATGCGGACCTGCCGTGATACTACCTAAGTCAACTGGTAGTGGTGGGGCACACAACCTTAAAAAAATTAAAGCTGCGGCTAGGGCTAGAGCCAACCAATAAAATTGATACCTGGACTGACTTTCGATAAAATAAGTGGGGACCGTGTAAGTAGCTCCGTGCTTGAATTTTCCACTATATAAATTACATTTTACACACAAACCCACATGTTGATAACCTAGTCACACAAAAAGATATCTTAGCGCACAATGAAAATAATTCTGTCTAGTTACAATAATGAACAATCCAGTATATATAAATCTAACATTAAAAAAAAAAGTAACAGTTGGTCATGAATATTGGGTATTATATGCAGTGAAATCATACTGCATCTCGGCATCAATGGGGGCTTGAACATGGTCGTCATCGTCCTCTTGCAGATGATCCAAAACACGTGTCAACACAGTTTCGTGCTCCAGCATCCGCGCCTGAGTCAGAGCCTGGTCGATGCCCAGCGAAACTCCAAACACAGTCAAGCAGTTGCGGACCCACTCACCGGTGGGTGAGCGAGGCCCATCCACCGCCCCGGCCAAGTATAGCGGGTACAAGAGCCCCAATCCTTCCATCTGGCAACGATTGCGTCCATTGCGAAGCCGGCCGAGCGTCAACACTGACGGAACTGACTCGCAAATATTGCGAGCAAGCTTCCGAACCACCCCACAGACGCGACGACACAGGTTTTTAAAATCTGGAGACGGCGGTCCTGCCCCAGGGTGGGCAACCATCTCGTTGAGCTGGTCCAGAATCATCTCGTTGAGCATTATTCTACTATACCGATAGTTATTCCACTGATTAGCAACTGTCCAACAACTATATTCATGGCAACAATTCCCGAAATACGGCAACTCATGCGATTCGGCTACTTTGAACGATTTGCCGGGTGAAGTGACAACGATGTCATATGTTAAATAAGCCGAGAACTCATTCGCAAATGCTTCGAGCTCCGCATCGAGAGTAAAGGCCTTTGACAAAAAGTCGGCGTCGACATTGGGACTGGTCTTCACAAACATTACACGGAGATCGCATAATTTGGCCATTAAAATAGTCAGCTGGTGCCCCACCACATTTGAAATTGAGGGTTTCAGAAGTATCGAGGCCTTTTCAGATAACACTAGCAGCCCAGCAGGGACGGCAATATCACTCAGAAGACACGCGGCGATCTGCCTTGGTGGTTAGAGACTTAATATATGATACGTGTTTGACGGCATACTATTTGATTTCGAAGCGAGTAGAAAAGCATAACCGCATTGTCCGTCCGGAGTTGTTTTTCTCCGCGAAGATCGAGGAGAGCAACGGCGCCTTTCGTGTGCCCAACAAAACCCTTGAAAGACTCTGGGCTTTGACACGTCAAAACCTGGAAGTTGGCTGTCAGCTCCTACCTACACGGAAGGGAACCGGGCGTACAAACCTCGAATAAAGATAGACAGAGAATGGCCGCGAGGGTGGTATCTTCAGTCGCTTGCTTACGATCTGAAATAGCCGCGTTGATCCACTTCAAAGTCTTGGAATACTCACGAAACGCAGACATCCGCATGGATTGCGAGCCTTGAAGGCTCGAAATGCTAGCCATCCCGCTCGAAACCATAGCATTCATCATGGCTTTCTCACCCGTGGGGGCGGATGGTGAGAGCTCTCCGCGGAAATCGCGTCCCTGCATAAGACCGGAATACAGCCATGAATATGAGGTAAAAAAGAAACACGCAGCATGATGCCTTTCGGATTCCTTGAGACAATACAAAGGCAGTTGCAGCTCCACTTCATCCCAGTCATCCTCTCGAGGGGTTATCTCCCGGGTTGTGCTCGGGGTCAGAGAATCAACTCCATGTGTGGGAGTGACAAGCCCAAGAGTGTCTCGAAACGATTTGCTAGTCGTTTCTTGTGCGGGGAAGTTCGAAGAAGAGACCTTGGCAGAATTCAATTTCGCCTTTTGGGCGACAGACTGGCTCTCGTCGCGGAATAAGAGCGACAGTTGATCCCGGTATCCAGGACAGGCTCGTTTAGCTTTAATGCAGCGGCCGCATGCCGGTCTTGCTTGATCGCACTGGTTACCTAAATGAGCAAGGGCCAAGCCTTTTGGACTGAGGACTCTGACCTTGACTTTGCGCGAGCGACACGCGCCACAGCCGGCACTGGGCTTTCCGCGGTAAACCATGCTGCGGAGTACCAGGATTCGTGACCAGGCCTGGATCTTTGACTGACCTATATGCTCATGGTCCGTTTTGGGGTTGCCTAGAGATGCAAAGAGCCTACAGTGGGATGATGCAGGACGCCCGGGTTGGGTTGCCAGCTAACGGTGTGGCTGGGCTTCCCGAAGTCGTAACGAGGGCTGCTCCAGACCAAATTCCGTTTATAGAACGTGGTTTGTCGACGTGTGAGGCCATGGATTGGCCATCTTGTCGGGGACTTTGTGAGGCTGAGGGCCGACGGACGACACCATGCGCCTCGATCCTTTCCCGATCTGGCATACGTTGCGAAATCAAAGTGGGGCTCAAGCCATATCATTGGCCCGCCATCCCTAGCGTGGCCATGAGATTCTACTAACTCAGAAACAGTTAGTGTTAATTCCCCACTGATTGACATCGCCATGTTTCCCTGGACAGAATTGGGTTCTACATCTATCGCTTAATCTGATTAAGCTTTTTTTTGCTCTGGTCCCTAAATATGTCAATCATAATTGTGCTGCCTCAGGTGGCGGTCATGGGCACTGCCCTCAAATCGCAGAGTTTACCATATTGGAAATAGCTTTCATTGTACGTAAATTCATTGGTAGCTTTCCACCAAAGATAAATACTATAAGTTCTAGCTCTTTCTCGTTGTATCAAACACTCGATCAGTCAATTAATCAACAACCTGTTGACAAGAAACAAGTTTGCAACAACAAAACACTCCCATTTTCACACAGCAATGTCCATCGACTATCGACATGGTCTCTCCATATTGGAGCTGATTGCCTTCTTCCCTTCCCTAGTCATGGCCCTCCTGGTGGCCTGGCGCCATGGATTCGCCCGCAGCTCCGGATGGCTTCTCTTTATTATCTTCTCGCTTCTTCGAATAATCGGAAACTGCTGCTACTTGGCGACTCTGAGCAGCCCTGACAACGTCAGCTTGTACACAGCATGGGCTGTGTGCAGCTCAGTTGGAATGTCGCCTCTCACGTTGGGTCTCGCTTATAACCTGTCTCGAGTGTAAGGTTTTACTTCCTATAATATCACTGTACCGGGGCGCTAACGGCGTGGAAAATAACAGAAACGATTCCATGCAAAGAAAAACAGGGCATGCATATTCGCCCATGATCTTTCGCATTCTCGCCCTCGTCACCATTCTTGCTGCGATTCTCAGCATCGTTGGCGTGACCAGCAGCTCCGACATAGCTGAGGGCATGCATAGCACAGAAACAAAAGTTGGTGTTATCATTTACCTTGTAGCCTGGATCGGCCTCTCGATTGTGGTTTTCATGATGCTTGCTCGCTACAGCAGTATTGAGCACGGAGAGCACCGTCTAGTATGGGCTGTCATGTTCTGTGTCCCGCTCCTGCTGATTCGACTGGCCTACTCGATGATTTCCATTCTCAGTCACAACTCCAGCTTCCGCATGATCACCGGCAACGTCACCATCCAGCTGGTTATGGTTATTATTGAAGAGATCATCATCGTCTACATCATGCTCATCACTGGATTAACGCTTGATGTGAGGGATAAGGCTGTGTATGAGACTACCACCGTAGCCGAGATGGGCCAGCCGCAATATGCCGCCGGAAACTACATTTCGACGTCACCTCCTCAACAGAAGCCACGCCGTCAGCGTCGAATTATTGGCGGCCCAATCACTATGTTGGTCGTTTATATTGTTGATAAAATCAACAGCCGGCGCTCATGATTAGTGTTCTAGTGTCTGTATAGAGGAGAGCAGAAAACTTTTACTTTGTATTTTGATGATATCCTACATGTTATTATAGACTGTGTAATTACGTTTTTCATGTTTTTATTAGCAATGTACAACCATGATGAAATTTCTTGATCATATTAATAACTTGTTATCCTTGTTCTAGGTCGAGGAACACTGACATTGAATAGAAAAATGGGTTATTTCTTAAATATCCGCCTCACATAAGCCGTTTAGCTCCTGAGCTGTCTTGTCTTGATCTCGAATAAAAAACCATTTCCAGAGTTCATTGTCTATCTATCTTACTCTTAATTTTGTTGGAGCTAGCCATACATGAAGAGAATAATCTAGAATATGAATAGTATAGTGTTTATCAATTCCTAGGCGTTGAGGATTACCCAGTATGCTTAGGAATATGGGTCCAGATGCCATAAGGAGATTTAATTGGAACAACCCAGAGATGTCATGAATTATTTTAGTTTGGTATCAAAATCTACAGATTCCTTTAGGTTGAAATATTCCCTAAACAGAATGAATACGCTTTTGTTTCTCTAGGACTATCTACAGCTCGCACAAATTTATGCTAATACTCATCACCTAAAAATTACCCATGAAACGTACTCTCAAAATAGCCCCGAAGATCCTTTCTTTCCGTAGAGCTCGACCGCAAATCCGCATCTGGAGTTTGATTCTGCACATAATCCATGCATTCCAGCTTCGTACAGAAGGGCTCATTATACTCAAGTGACAATCCGTACGGCTGGATTTCTTCACAAATCCTATCCATGCGGTCCCATGGATAACCATATTCTTTCTTGAACTCTGGAGAGGGGGGTTAAAATAGATGTAAATCTCCTGGAGGGCGGCTTTCCTAGCTATTGCGGCTTTGGCGAACTCTCTAAACCAGTGCTCTTCTGCTTCTCCAAAGTACTGCCGGCATATAGGGTCCTCGGGATCGCACTGAACGCCACAGCAAAAATGCGGAGATTAGGACCAAGCAATGAATCCGCATCCTCCTCAGAAAATCCAAACTCTTCAAACCCCTCGTCCTCCATTTCATCCTCATCCCCATCTTCGTCTTCGTATTCAGCTGCACCTTCATCTGCATCTTCGTCCTCGTCTTGAGGTCGCCATTTTCTCAGCTGGTCCCATGAAAGTAGCAAGGCTTCTAGTTTCGCGAATTTAGACAAATCAAAGAGTATCCCGCGGCTTTCTTTAGAGAGACAGCCGATTTGCATGGTCTTAAGAGTCTTCTTGTGAATTGATAGCCACTGTCCAAGGATCGGAAGATCCATGTAATTTTGGTTGCAAAATTTGAAGAGTTGAAAATGCACTAAGGATGCCGGCCACTGGATTAGCTGCTTCAGTTCTTCGGGGTTCTCCTCGTAACTATGAACGATGAGTGAGGTAAATGTGCCAGTGCGATGCATCTAGCAAGATGGATGGGTTATTTGTCATGATACAATCGAAAGAAAAGGGGGGAAGTTGAACTTACCTTTGGCTCTGGGATGCTGGTATGTCTGAATCTGGCCTTCCGCCTCCATAACCCTTCAATCTCTAAAGGTCGAAGCGATGGAAAGCTGACATGTTTGAGAATTTCTTGAGAAAAGGAAGTATAACAGTGGTGGTTGAATATTAGGGTTTCAATTTGATACATATGCTGGGTGGCAATCTGGATCATTTCCACAGTGTCGTGCGGGAATTGTTTTGGCCCACAAGCAATCTTCAGGGTGCGCAAGTTTGTGAGATAGGAGAACAAAGTATCCACCATGGAGATAGTGTCCTTGGTTACAGGGCCTTCGTACGCAAGACTCAAATCTAGTATTCTGCAATACTCCCGGATCCAGGGCTTGTCTCGCAAGACAGCATGTAGTTTTTTCAATGATACATTTGATTGCCCTCTGACACTAACGATAACGTCATGATAGAAGAGAAGCAGGACAATATCGTTGAACCGGCGGCATACCAGGGCTAGTCTCTTCATGACGGTATATTTGCCTCCAGATACACTTCCAACTTTGCGGATATATTTGAAAATTTCGAAGAGAACTTCGGTGGGGAGTCGTAAGATGAAAGCCTTTTCCTGACCTCCTCGAGCAAGTTTGACAACAGCGAGATGTTTTTCATTAAGGGATCCGAGATGAGTCTGATGGACTGCTCCAAACTTGTACGGGTTCATGGTGAACACAGTAGGCTGCGTTAACGTGGGCGATGCTGACGTCCAGCTTGTGTTGTGATGACCGAGTGAGGTTTGTGTAAGATGAAGGTAGAAAAACAAAGCCCTTGTGCTGGCAGAATGAATAGTTATGCTGTCTTTGTTTACCACACGTGACCGAGGTTGCCTGAGGCAGGTACTGATGTAAGTGGTATTTTCCACATAACCCCGTCTTTCTTCACAATCACCACCTTGCCAGTCGCAAAGTTTGACCTCTTCTGTTCTCGGTTGTATATTTCTTCGCTTACTGGAAGCCAAGTTTCGAGAAATATGGCCTCACAATGTATTCGCAACACACTTCAAATATAATCCTCAGTCAGAGCCTGGACAATGTCGAGAGTCATTGTGGTTTTAGTAAAACGAATACCCCTGTGACTGATATTATAATTTGTCATATAGCAAGTATTCTTGAAGTGTATATATCAAAACAAAGCCATCTTCCGATCTCAAGTTAATACAATCAGCAAAGACACCAAGCCTCCATCATTCACCCCCCACGCGAAGGGTTTAACAAACGAAGATTGAACCTGCGAAACATGACCCAATTCTGTGAAATAGTCAGGTTTATTTTCTGAAGAGAAATAAAAAGCCACTTACCACAATCCACAAAGGAAAATAACTAGTGAGAATTCGAAGAGGCCATGCTAGCTTGCCTTGCCATATCTCCATGCTCGTCCGCCGGCGCGTCACCTGGTCAACCACCGACTTCGCAAACTCTTCTGCCGGCATACCGTTTTCATTGCCTTTTAGTTTGGCATCCTCGACGGTGCTCTTGATTGGGAGGTATAGCGACTCGCTCGGAGCAACGAGGCCGTGATGGAGGAGATTACTGCGGACAAATCCGGCAACGACCTCGACAACCTCTATGCCGAAAGGTTCCAATTCCTGAAATCTTATTAGAGAAATGGATCCCACTTTCTATTCCAAAGGAAACTTTCTCACCAAACGCATAGTTTTCGAAAATTGGCTCAACGCGGCTTTTGAAGCGTTGTAGACGCCCTGCCATACAACTGGAACAGCTCGCGTCACACTCCCAATCTGCACGATGCGCGCACGGGGCGAGCGGCGAAGCAGGGGAACAAAGATTTGACACAGGCGCATGACTGCAAAAACATTGACCTGAAAGAGCTTTGAGACTTCGCTGATTTCCAAGTCCATACACGTGGCTGCGTAATGCGTGCCGGCATTGTTGACCAGATAATCGAGCCGGCCGTCTGTTCGCTTTTCGACGGCTTCTTTCAGACTGTCGATAGTTGTGAGGTCATCGAGGTCGAGCGCAAAGGCTTCGATGTTATGGTGCTGGCTTGTCAATTCTTTTAGCGATTCAGTACGTCTGGCCGTGGCGAGGACGGTGACTCCTTTCGCTGCAAAAGCTATAGCCAGTTCTTTTCCGATGCCACTGCTGCAGCCCGTAATCAGGGCAAATGAGGTTTCCTGTGCCATTGCCGACAGTGGTTAACTAGCTAATTTGGGGACAGAAGGTTCGCAGCGGGAGAGGTTAGGTTAGTCGGTCATCTTGCGCGGAGATTAGTTATGCATATTGCCCGCGATGTAACTAGGCGTCTGTTATCAAATTTCAAGTCGCGCTGTTAAACAAGCTCGGTTCTAGTGTCTGGAATGAACAACATTTCTAGTTTTTTAATCCCCTTTGGACGGGTTTGTTCAAAAATGCTCTTTCGAGAGGATCCGCGCCCGTATCTTGAGGAATCTACTATTTTCTGCAATATTCTCTGCAATAAATAATTTTTATACATACCAGTTTACTTACATACAAAGAGATACCATATCTAGCTGGGAAAAACGGTCTGACAACCTACTCGACAGAGAAGATTCTGCCAGAAGTTCTCACGCAAAAAAAAAAAGGCGGTGAGATAGGGAAACTGAGGGTAAAAAAACGCCCGACCGGGGGGTCGAACCCCGAACTTTCAGATTAAAAGTCTGACACTCTGCCAATTGAGTTAGCCAGGCTTAGACATCTAACCAATAGGTTAGTGGCCTTGGTAGCGGTGGGGATACCTTTTACTTGATTTATGAGCAGCTTATTTACGTATAGATTAGATCCCAGAATATCGGAGAAGGTAAATACATGACTTAAATGAAATATGTAGTGACTAACCAGTATATCACCGTAACACACTTCTGTATAGTTCCTACTGAGATATATTTCTAGTTTCTTTAAAATAAATGTAAGAGATTTATTAGCAACGAGATAAAGAATAGTGACCTGTCACGATTCCAAGCACAGTGAATGGCTCAAAGTTTTAACCCATAGGAGCGATATGATAAGTTCAAGCGGAGAATACGGAGGTAAGAGAAAAATATTTCCCACATAGCCCAGCTATTCATCATGTAAATTACCTCAAAGGTCTTCCTCCCCTCCTTTTTCTTACTCTTGTTTGGTTTCTTAACAAATTGATATTTTTGCTTATGCTTTTCGAATTACCCAATGCCACTGCCTCAATCTAATCTTTCTTTAACTCTGGCACTTTGTCTACTCCAATTTCCAAAATGGTTATATACGAAGATACCAGGGGCTGTTGGGGATGTGGCAGCGTCGGATTCACGCGAGCATCATGCCCCCTGTGTCCTTGCAAGACACGCTCATCCAAAGACCCAATGCCCAAATGCTAAACAGAGTCGCAAATATGGTTCATTCGACCACGAACTCCTAAAGTGTACAAGATTCATTCCGAGACCTCTCATCTACTTTGTGCGCCACGTTCCTTTCATCGAAGAAATTTCAACCACAACTCACGAACTAGAAATCTTCTCTGTTTTAATATATCCTAGCGTTATGTTTAAATGTGGCTCTAATTTATAAGAATAAATGTTTAGTTTCCTACTTCGGTAAATCTATGCTTTGCGTCTCATCAGCATTCAGAATACTCAGAAATAACGGTTTTGATAAGTAGAACTGTACAGTATAAACGTAAGATTCCAGAAGAGTAATTAAATATGTAACCATGAAAGGATCCTTATATCCAAAATCTCCATGTCGAAAGCACATTATCCAAAGATTGTCTCGAAGAAATCTCGCCCGCCTATACGTTTTCCTCCGGCTTGATCACAGGATACTGTGGAAGAGTCCAGTTAGAGTAATCTGTCTCATTGACTTCAATCATTTCGATGGGACTAGAAGAGGGCAAATTAAAGGCCCCGAATTTGGACCCGGGTTTCAAGATAGGGTAATAGAAACCTCCATTTGAAAGGAAAATTACCTTCGCTTTACTCTCTGGTACAGACTTATACCGAGGTACCCTGAAAACTCCATCGGAAGCTGTATTACTTGCCGGTTTCTTAGCCTGAGTCTCTGGTACAGACTTATGCCGTGGTACCCTGAAGACCCCTTCGGAAGCTGTATTACTTGTCGGTTCCTTAGCCTGAGTATCCGGTATACACTTATGCCGTGGTACCCTGAAGACTCCCTCGGAAGGTATATTACTTATCAGTTCCTTAGCCTGAGTCTCCTGTACACAGACTTTGTTATCGCTGGGTACTGTATCGGTTTTCAGGGGAGTGGTCTTTCCGGTCCGCGTGGTTTTAGCCGTCCCCGGCAACGAGAGGTCAACAAAAGGCAATCTGGTCCTCGGGGGAATGGCTTCCTTTGTCTCTTTTGCGCCTTGAGGCTCGGGTTTCTTCTCGTTCTTCGGCTTTTTGGCGGCTTTCCTTCTGTTCTTCTTAGATTTTGGGCCGTTGGGGCTAGCTACCTGGTTATCCTGTGGAAAGACTATCAGCAAATGTTTGGTTTCTTTTTCTTCTCCATGTTGTAGTAACGTACACTTGTTCCATGTACAACGGGTTTCTGTGTGGTTGTTGCTAGAGGAGCCATATCCTGTAGATATGTAAACGTATGTATTGAAGATTGTGTAAGAGATATCGATGTGCGTAGAATGTCAGAGTAGTCAGAGTATGTTTATGCATTAGGATATCTCCAGACAAGGTGATGAAGAGGGTTTTTTATATTAAGACATCTGGAATATCACGACAAAAGAGTGTGACAGTTGGCGAAATACCAAAGAAAAAACCCCGTTTCATACGCATTTCTGCTGTCATCCTTTGGACACAATATTGCAAGTTGAAAGGAGTGAGTGGTTCTTTCAAGAAAATATGTGAACGTTGTACAAACAGGAGAAGCTCCACTATTATGACCTGTCAGAAAAAAAAAGTGAGAGAGAGGAGTTGAAAGACAACCAGTGGCATCCTCAAACTTGAAACCGACAAACACAAAATTCGATGTCTTTATTCATACGTGCAAAGGCTTAAGCATGTTCTTTGTCATTGCTTACACTGAATGTTTGACTGGTGCAAGGGTAAAAGATCATTAAATCATCTTGAAACTGAGAAGTGAATACACCAAGTACTATGCTAGCATGTGTAGTATTAGATGAATAAATATATAATACATATAACGGAAAATAATATAGTTACTGGCATTAGGAATAATAGAGGGAGGGCTCGTACTAAACCACAACGATCCGCTCATACTGTATATTTTTTTTGATTTCAACAGCACTGTTTTGTCCGGTGGTACCTGGTCACTCATATAGTCAAAACTGCCACTCTGTACCTGTTCAATGAGTGTTGTTTTTTCTTGATGTGCGTTGTATGCCACATACGGATTGGCCGAAGTCAACACTTGATTGCATCTGGTAACCCGAGATTAACGGCGAACAAATATTGATCATCGCAGAAACGTAGATCACGCAGGTAGCCATTGGCAAGTTTGTCGTATACACCGTGCCATACGAATACTGCTGGAATCAAACAGTATGTTTTCCAGTCTCTACTGTTGTGGAAATCCCTTTGACGTTTTCCTCCCCAATATTAAGTGGCCAGATTCTGAAAAGCAGAATCGCTCAGACGCGCGCATCGAAGCAGCGACATTGAGAGTTGCAGCACTAGCAACACAAAGCAAAACGACCAAAATGAGATTCAATAAAAGCCACAGATTCTCAAAAATTGCGTCGATTCCAGCCGAGCGTATTGTTGTTAGACGTTAAGTCCAGTTTGTAACAGAAACCGTAGGATTCTGCCTCGCACAGAATCCGGAGGCAGTATCTTGTGATCAGCCCCTACGGTATGCCTCATCGACATGACCACCAATTCTTTCAATCTCAGCGACAAGCTCCTGTCGTTCCTGCAGCTTCAGGCGCAGAAAGTCCACAGTCTTCTTCAGCACCACGCTCTCACTGCGCCCCTGCCCTTCCAGGCCGGGCACCAGTTCGGTGAGACGGTCGAATCCCTCGCGAATCGCGGCACGGCGTTTTTGTTCAGATGCGATATGGTTGTTCTTCTTCTCCTGCTCGGTCAGACGCGGTTTATCCTGGGCGCCCTCCGCGCCTGCGCCGGAAGGGTCATTGCTCGAGACTGAATCGCGGCCTCGATCTGTTCGGCGGCCAGCACCATTCTGATCTTGCGGATCCGGAGACATGGAGCTACCCTGGGCGGACATTATATAGAATGAGTGTATATATATAGTATGATCGGGGTATAAATAGAAGTATAGATGGCCGTGTTGAGATGCTGAGGTGTCTAGTCGCAAAGGCGGATAGGATCGGCAAGTGGGATACTGGTCATGGGTAACACGGGTAGGAGATCGAACTAATTAGGCCGTGAGAAAAGAGCGAGACAAGCTGGGTCCAGCCGTGTGATATATATGCAAAGAGAGAAGAGAAGCGCCGCGAAGAGAGGCGAGAGAAGAGAGGCGAGAGACGAGAGACGAGACGCAGCGGGAAAGCGGGAGTTGCTTGACTCCAGATGGCGGAAAGCGGAGACGCTTTTAAGGCTTTAAGGCTGCAGGAGCAGATCCGTGACTGCGAATGTCCGGCTCCGGAACACCGAGGTCCAGGCCGCTTGGCATGCCCGCTGCGACGACGTCATCGCCATCTTTCGACGTCGAGGAATGCTTCGCTTCGTCCACGACAATTTTCCTGTGTCTGCAGCCAGGACTATCCAGCCTGCAGAGCGCTCAGATCAGATGTAGCAATGAACGGCGGTTGCTAAGCCAAGGCCCGCCACCAAGTTCGACCGCTTCTACTCCTCCCTGGCTGCCTGTGATAGTTAGTACATTACAAGTCTACGATACATGAACATGGAAACAATGAGCGCTGCAGAGCGCCTGCATGGAGGCTGCTCCTGTGGCAGAAACCGCTACGCGATCTCTATTCCTGGTAATACGCTCAGCCAGGCCGAGGTCTTTTTCTCGGGAAGTCGAGATCACAGTCAGTTCTATGTGTTTTCTTCGCGTGCCATTCATTGTGCTAACCAAACTGCCCATGGCTGTAAAGGACACGCTCAAGGCGCCCCGCTTACTGCGTGGCTTCGCGTGCCACTCACATGGTTTCAATCGCAGACCATCTCGTACTATCCAGACGAGACACATACCTCGATCCGACGCACATTCACACCGCTTCATGCGCCGCATTCGCAGCGTAACTTTTGCGGCTTCTGCGGAACCCCGTTAACATATTGGACCGAATCGCCGCGGGAAGAAGCCGAATTCATGTCCGTGGCGCTCGGCAGCCTATTCAGCGATGACCTGGGTTTGTTGGAAGATCTAGACTTGTTGCCAGTCGACGTGGCCGAACCCACCGGCCATGAAGAGACAACAACAACAAGCCAACCATCGCGGAGTAGTGCATCAACGGCTGTTTCAGCACCGACAACTGACTCGACTACTGCAGTAGCTTCAACGCCGCTTTCATTTGAAACACATCGTCGACAAGGAACAATAGCGGGGATACCGTGGTTCGAGCAGATGATTGAAGGTAGCCAGCTAGGCCGGATCATGAGAAGTCGACGTGGTGTTGGTGTCAGCGACGACCAACTAACGACATTTGAATGGGAAATTAGTGAATGGCAAGGGGAGAGTGATGTTGGGGAAAGGGCAACAAGCGAATCATCAGGCGCTAAAAGAAAAGTCGATGAGATGGCTAGTTCTTGAATAGTTCTAGAGCCGAATTTCATTTTACATACTCGCATGATCTGCGGTCTAAGTTTTTGCCCTAGCCATACTTGCCTGTAATCACTGGGCCTAAGCCGAGGCTGGAATCTCGTGAATCATGAGCGTGTATAAGTGTCAGACCCACCGTACATGTGGGACATGTTTTTGGTCGAGAACTTGACTAAACAGTATACGATAGATATTTGACACATCACGCCTCGGCACTTGTGATAAACTTAAATTACACACAGCCCGACGAGAAAAACTCGGCTGCAAGTCGATATTTGAAGCAAATAACACGTATTATCCAAACTTGGCCGTAGCCCTAATTACCTCACCAGCGAAGTGGCGGTGTATAACCATAGCACTAATTAACTGGCGTTCTCTAATTTCAAATTATAAACCAAATATTAAAAAAACAATTACTTCAGATACTTCTTAATTTTCTTTTCAATTCAGAAAAACTCTCAGGTCTATTTCCTTTGAAATGGAAACCCTCGTCAAGTTCTCTCACAGGTGACGTCTGGCTCAATAACGGAATGCAATTAAATCTCCAGTGCACTCTAATCCGCTCGACACGAAGGTTGTTGTGGAGTGAGTCAACTGACTTTCTGGGATACCAGTATGCATCTAATTTCATTCGAAGCTCGTTGAGAAAGTGAAGAGTATGCAGTACATCGAGGCCTGCGACGTATTATTGTGGTCATATATGCGGAGTACAAAAGAAAACATTGAAGCTCAAATATTCCTTAATTATTGGTATTTCTTCCATATCAAAGCCTTTGTCTTTGTCTTTTCTTTGTTATGCAGAACCTGCGTCACGTGGGAGCAAACGGTATTTGCCAATTTGGCAATCGCGTCAATCCCCTCTTTGCTCTGCTCTTGCGCACTTCACTACTGCTCTGCCTTGATATCAAGCCAGATGCTCTGAAGGGCTTTCTAGCTACTCTTGTATCAGCAGTAATCATGGTACGCAAGAAGACGATCTCCAACAAGCGTGCCAAACGTGACCATGATGTCAGCTCTATCTCCCCTCACTATCTGCCCTTATGTACGTACTCAACGCTAATTTTATTGCAGAGAAAACCTTTCCACTTCATGAAACTACCACCTGAGTTGAGACTTGAGATTTACCATTTCGCCGTTGTGCAGAAGGGAGATAGCACGTACACTCTCCAGCCACCAGCTCTTGCCCAGGTTTGTCGGCAGATCCGGGCTGAAATCCTGCCTGTTTACTACGGCGAGAACGACTTTTACATCCCCCTGAATATCGATGTAATCAGCTACGAGGACGATATGTACCCTATCAGAGAGGACGATGCCACTCAGTTGGCCGCATTTCTCAAACGGTGCGGCGCCATCGTGTCCACTGGTGGGCTGAAGTACGTCAAAAATCTGGGTTTCCACTACAGTGAACCAGTTTTCGAAGATTCGTACAACTACTTGCTTAGTTTTGAATTTTCTTCTGGCAACGGCGATGAAAACAAAAACACTCAGAGTGATGATCGGGCCGGCAATGATAACCCCGCCTGGAACAAGTATGAAGCAGTGCTCAAGGAATACAACAACAACAAGAACCAGAGAGATGATCGGATCGGCGATGATAACATCGACTGGGGAGATTATGAGGCGGTACGAAAGGCATTCAACGTGACGCTCGACCGAGAAGTGGGCATTGAATCGCATGATTTAAGAGACCATGTCCCCGTTGACGGCGTGATCGATGTGCTTTTCAAAGTCGCTCAGCATTGTCATGCCGCCAACCGAGATGTGAGGCTATCCTGGGACTATGGCCATTGATGTTGGCTGTAGTAGTCTGCTGAGTTGATCATGGTCTTACATAAATTGTTGGTGATTGTGCTCCAGTCTATGGCTGCGAGTAAGCACCGGTGTTTTAACAACAATCTCAAAAGGCATGTCAGGAGAAAGGAAGTGACAGCGATTATTCAGTATTGAATGTTTTACCAGAGTTATAGAGGTCTGCAAACTAATTCAATGCCAATAGGCCGATTCATTAATTGATCCTACTGCATATGATATCCGGAATTCGAGTAATAAATAGCACATGCATGCAATGCTGTCATATCACCGTGTGTACCTTAAACTGTGAGTGAGTTGACATTTGAATATCTGATATGGGCTATACTGTGTCATGGCGACCTGTCGCTACAAAACTCCCATCCCACAGCACCTGACTGCCACGACTGGCCTAGTGTCCGGAATGCAATCAGATTAAAGGGGGTTGCGAGAACGTAGACGAGCCTTTCTAGGGTTTTCATAGGAGATAGAAACATGTTTCGTTGTTTATTCGATGTTGTAAATAAACGCACTACACCCAAATAGTGCTAGCGCTGAACGACGGGGTCCCAAAACGGAATGAGACAAGAAATGACGAAGTGATTCACAACTTGCTAAACAGTCGATTTATTCTTCCCATAATCATTCAACGAACAACTTTTATTTATTTATCCTGCGCTATATTTTTTCTTCCTATATAATCCGATCAAAATAGAACGAGAAAAAAACCCCCCAAGATCTCGCCATGTCCGAGAAAGACTCTCTTCTAAACACCAACAAAACCGACGTCCCCGCCAACCCTCCTCCATATGAAGCTGCCACAGGTCGTCCGAGGCCGCCGTTTCCCCTGGCGCTGCCGGTCCTTCAGGATCTGCGATCAAAGCGCGTGATCCTAGCCTCGCAATCGCCTCGCCGCAAACTTATCATGTCCTATCTCGGTCTCCCCAACATCGAAGTCATCCCTTCCACCGAACCTGAAGATTTCCCCAAGACGATGGCGCCCATTGAGTATGTGCTGGCAACAGCGACAAAAAAAGCGCAGACTGTGTATGTGCAAGAGGCAAACAACGAAGAAAAAGGGGAGCCCGCCTTGATTCTGGCTGCGGATACCATTGTTGTGGATATCGTGCGCGGATCGATCCTGGAAAAGCCGAGGTCAGAAGCAGAGCATGTGGCTATGCTGAAGGACCTACGGGCGGCTGGTGATCATAAAGTGTATACTGCGATTGTGGTCATGGTTCCGCTGGTGAGCGCGAGACAGCCCGGGTATGCGATGGAAACGCATATTGAGGAGACGGATGTGCGCTTTGATTCTGAAATCACAGACGAGTTGATCCTGGCATATGTGCGAACCAGAGAAGGGGCCGACAAGGCTGGTGGGTATGGGTTGCAAGGATTGGGATCGATTTTAGTAGAGAAGGTCAATGGCAGTTATGACAACGTTATTGGGTTGCCCTTGAAAGCGACCCTAAAACTGATTGAAAAGACTATAGCCAAGGCAGATGACGATGACAAACTGCCAGATGGTGATGGATTGGGATCGGATGACGAACTTGATGAATGAGCCTCTAATCATACCAGTCCACGACTTTTACGAGCCCATGCTGACAGTTGATTATTACCCACCACCCTTGGCCGTCCGTCTGGTGCATCATGAAGGGGGGGAAAAAAAAACTTCGCGGCTTTTAATTGGCGTATAAGATACATATAGATTTTTGATGTATACCCTTAACCAATCATATTGGTTGCAATACGCCTCTAATAAGAAGTCTCTGGGATCTGTACAGTAGATAGAAGTATGACAAAGAGAAAAAAATGACAATATAATGACTGAAACACGGTATTATACACCTATGCTGTCCAGATTCTCTTCAGAGCCTCGGTAATACCAACATCGTTGGTCTCGAATTCGTACAATCCCACAGCGACGGTCAAAGTGGCAGCACGGAGTCCCCACACAAACAGAGCACGGGTCTTGGGTACACGCTTGGCGGGGAGATAATCGACAATGAGGGCCCTGTGTTTTTATTAGATATTGCGTTCTTGTTGAGAGTGGGGGAAAACTAATTGCTTGGCACATACTGGAATCCAATGTGAGAGTGAAGCACAAGCGTGGTCGCGAGGATCGAGTCCATGACAGGGTTCAGGGTTCCAGCGGCAAAGGGTGCGATGGTCAAAGGAACAAGACTGGCGGCGATCAATCTGTAGAATAACTTAGTACCTCCGTGAATGCCATTTCTTTTGAAATTCCAGCAAACTCGTACCGCTCAAAGGTCCAGTGGTAGCTGCCATGGCTGGGGGAGCTGTGGGGGATAGGTGCGGGATCGTTCACTATCAAATATTAGATTAGCCATTGCTCCAACAAAGAACTGATATAATGGCTATAGTGTGTTTGAGGTGTTGTTCGGTCATGGTTCAAATTCACGCGCGATACACAAAATCCAAGACAATTGGGTAATAAGATGGGCTAGAGATAAATGCGACGTACTTGTTCCCTGGACAACCTCTGTTATATAATACTGTCAGCTTTCCTGTATTCTATACCGGAGGGCAAGCCCGCAAAGCGCGCGCAGGACTTACGTGGCAGAGGGCTGAGAATGTTCCTCTTGGCCGAGCTGTGGAAAGAGGTGATTTGTGACGAGGGTGCGCTCTTCATCTGAGCCTGGCGGACAAGAGCCATGGCGAATGGAGTCGTCTTGGATTGAGGCGCCGAAAGCCTCGTCACCTGGCCGAGCATTGCTCCGGAGGGGCGGATGAAGGAGGCCATGGTAGGCGCTTGCTTGCGATATGTCGCGGCGGGGAAAATAGTCGAATAGCGGCAATCAACACGGTAGACACTTCCAGCAAGGCAGCGGAGCGTCAATCCAGTGAAGCGACAGGGAAGTTGACGTGTTGCAGAGTCGCTAGAAGGATCGCAACTGCACGGATGAGGTCGAAGTTCGAACTTCCTCGGCAAAGAATGCGGTCATCCGATTACGCGCCCACGTGATTGGCTGGCGGTAGCCGAAAAGGCCCGGCCGCGCTCCGTCCAATCGCCAAGCATAAAGCCGAGCGTCCGTCTCAATACTTGAAATATCAAGTATATTGGAATCTCCTGTTTACTGGTTCATCTATACGGAAATACCGTCAGGTATATGGAAATATCGTCTGTTATTTTGAACGTATTTATATATTATAGGATTCATAGCTAGAGATCCCAAGATTCACGATATGATATACGACTATCGACGACGGCTATCGTCAACATGCCGGTTCATTTGCCAGAATGCTTTTGTATCTTCGATGTACTCAGTGTCTTCTAACGACAACTCCCACTCCTGTTTATGCGCTTCTGCGATGGCAAGGTATGGCTCTAGTCTTTCCTCGAGCTCGTCACGGACTGTGCCTGGAAAATGAACAAGGAGATCACTTGGATGTACCTGATAGAACTCAGGCGAATCCGGATTGAGTTCTTCTCCATTCGGCGATCTCATGTATGCGTTAAACCACCTGGATGGGCAGTACACGACAGACTGGGAAAAATAACTGGTCTCTTTCAAGATCTCACCAAGGGCAGATTGGTCATTCCAGAAGAGGTCGGTTTCTGGATGCATCACGGGGTAGGCAAGAGCAGCCGATAGCAGTTCAACAGACCACGGGTGTACACGAATAGAGAACACTCCGCTATTGAGCCCGTTCCAGTCGGTTGTGAGTAACAAGTGAATATTCGACATATCCGGCGGGGGGAGGAAGGTTTCCAATGGCATGTTGGGATTCATGAGCACCGTGTCAGAGTCACACCAACTAAACGACATGATCGGTTAGTCATTGAAATTGAATAGATGTTGTATACTCACTACAGCCACTCCAGTCGCTGTTCAACCGGCTTTTCCAGCTCTTGTAGTAATACTGATAGGAGGATGGCGTATTTGTTCCAATAACCTTGCAACACCGGATTCCTTAGAACAAAAAGAGGGTACCCTAGACGGCGACAGTGTTCCTCGTGCGTCCTTATTGCCCTCTCATAGATTTCATTAGAGCGATTGCCATATACCATCATCACCTTGCCTACTTTCGCATGAGATAGGTCTATCGAGTTCCCTGAATATGAGTGAGTTAGGTTCGCTTAACCTGTGGTACACAGGGGACGTAAGATGGTTTGTAAACAGGTGCAACAGCCACAATATAGCAGCCAAACTTAGCATTAACCGTAAAACACTTCTAGTCTTTGCACGTGGGGTTCGATCGGTGGGAAAGCTCGTCATAGTAGGAAGTCTTAGGTCACTTTTTTCTTTCGCATTGCGCCTGACACTAAAAGAATACATCTTGTGGACAAGTAGGCGTCGACGAAGAAAGAGGAACCAAAACCTCACAAAACATAAAAGTCCAAACAGGCTTGGTTTCTGCTATTCCAGCACGGGGTCGACTGATACATGCGTGCCGAACCGACTCATTATGTAGCAAATCGCTTGTTGATCACGCGTAAGAGACTCCTTTGTTCGACGGCAATGTTACAAAAATGAATTAATTCCGACCCGAACATTTTCCTCATCTCTTTATTCTTTTTTTTTTTTTTTTTTTTTTTTTTTTTTTTTTTTTTTT
>CVMT01000006.1:714597-767828 GCA_000985935.1 Talaromyces islandicus | reverse complement strand
TTTTTTTTTTTTTTTTTTTTTTTTTTTTTTTTTCTTTTTTTGGTACTGTGTTCTGAATTTCTGTGTGCTTAAGGCTTACTCCACTGCGTAAAATAAAAAGCTCCAGCAATGTTCTCTCTCAGTATTATTTCAAATAATTCAAATATTGGCTCAATATTGTACGATATTATATCGCTCAATATAGTATCAAATTACATTTTTATTATCGAAAGTCAATACAGCCATATATGGAAAGCATCTCAATCCAGCGACTGCACATTTTCCAAATGCTAATATTTCAAAATCGCCTTGCCAAAGTTGTACCCATGAAACAAAGCGAGAATACCGTCGATACCGTTGTCAATACCTTCACACTCCCACGTAGAAGCCTTGAACGTCCCGTCTTTGATCCATTCTGAGACGCGTTCTTGATGCTCTTGTCGGTATTTATCGCCCATTCCCTTATCACCGACCACAAATCCGCGCATCGTCAGTCTCTTGGTCAGAATGTAACTGTAGTTTCTCAGAGGAAACTGTTCTTCGGGAGGAGTGTTGTATCCTGCAATCAAGCCACACACAACGATACGCCCGTAATCCTTCATGGAATTGATCGCAGCTTCGAGGTGTTCGCCACCGACGTTTTCGTAATAGATATCAATACCCTCCGGGGCGAGCCGGTTGAGTGCATCTGCAGGCTTCTCCTTTTTATAGTTGAAGCCGGCATCGAAGCCAAGGTCCTTAGTGATGTATTCTAGTTTTTCGTCGGAGCCAACGCTGCCGATGACTTTCAAGCCTTCGTGCTTGGCTAGCTGGCCAACAATTTGGCCTACCGCACCACTGGCTGCGGACACAAAGATAGTCTCTCCCTTTTGTGGCTTGCCAATTTCGTAGAGAGACGAATAGGCTGTGAGTCCAGGCATGCCCAGGGCGCCCAGGAAAACACGGATATCTTCGATGCCGAGCGGGTTCTGGAGGAGTCTAATACCAGAAAGCTGGTCCCCGTTCAGGGCAATATATTCCTGAAATGGCAAAAAGCCAATGACGGTGTCACCTTCCTTGAACTGCGAGGTTTTTGACTTTGTAACCTTAGCAATATGAGTATTCGTGAGGGGCTTTCCGAGATCAAAGCCAGGAAAGTACGACTTAGATTCAGGATCTTTGAAAAACACACTGTCAGGACAGTCACGTTGTCATGGTTCAATATGAGTACATACCACGCATGCGGCCACGCATATAGGGGTCGAGACTGGCATAGAGGAGTTGAATAACGACCCCATTCTCAGGTGCGTCTTCTGGGTACGGTTGCATCTCAACAGTAAGATCTTTTCCGTTCACTGGCAACCCCACGGGGACATTTCTAAAAATTATGGCTTTGTTTTCCGGCATTATTGTCGTTTATCTTGCCCAACAACGTTCAAAAAGAGTTAGCGTAAATTATTTGAATTGGAAAGAGCTCTGAAGTCACAGAAAGTGCCCAAATCACTTGAAATTTCAAACAGCGGATGTCGCAATCTAATAAATACCATAGATTTGACAAAGCGAGAGCCACCTCAGATTATAAATCGACTCTTTCAAATGTTTTCATGGCCCACCAGCGCATCCGGGACCAAGCGAGAAGGGAGGGGGCAAACGCTCATGGTGCATAGCTGGTAGGATGTTTAGATGACAGAACCAACCTTCTCGGTGCCAGATCTTTCTAGTCACATTCTTTGAAAAGGACGTACATTAGCCAATGGCATACGATCCTGCAGCCGTCAGAGTCAGACTAGGTTAATTTTCCTGGCGGATGGAGCAATGTTTAATAATATTGATCGAGCATGCTCCGTAGTTATGTAGATATGAATCATTTTGTGCAATTTTTCACCAGAATACCAGATACCTCGGAAGTCATAACTGGAACACTAATACCCAAAGGCACAAAACTCCGAGAGCTTATATATCGGCCGTGGGGCTTTTCTTTGGAAATCTGCAAAAGCTTGTGTATCCACCGCCACCCTCTGTATTATTCACTGTCGTAACCAGGTTTCGGGAAATACTTGGGCCAGCGGTGCGGTTGTTGAGAAGACATACTGCCCGGACGAGCTCTTCGGCAGCGTCAAAGAAAAGACCAGCATATATCTTTTGTACCTTGAAAATACCAATAACATAAACACTAGCAATGATGAATGATTTTCTTCAGACTTGATGCCAGCTTCACTACGATTGGTCTAATGTGGCTCCACCGCCACGTGCAGCGCTTTTTAGTCCATATCCGGTTTAGTCTCCACACGGATTCCGCGACTTTTGATGTAAAGCTCAAACTACTGAGCAGTGTCCGACCGCATCTTCCTGGAATCCGTACTCCTAATTACAAACCGAAAGCCGGCAACAGCCTCAAAAAGTGGCCGGCAAGCCTCGGTCTGTCCCGTGTTGCGGTAGGCGCAGGATTCCAGGCTACTCCGCCTTTCCTGTTTTGTGCTTGACGCTCCGAGGTTCCAGAAAACGGACAAGCCTCCGCCTGCAAAGTTGCCTTCTGTGCATATCTAGCTGTGTATAGGGTCACAGGCACAGGTGAATGTTTGGTGTCGTATGTTGGTTTGCTCAAATGGCCAGCGATTTTCCTCAGCAGGTCTGTCTCGCCCCATGCCGCCAAGCATCTAAGCGAGATCTTCGCTCAGGGAACTACACAATGCACACTACTCTAATGCTAGAGATTTTGAGGGAGGTTTCATTTGTTATTGAAAGGTGATAATTCTGATATCACAAAAATGGAAGTATTGTTGGGCTGAAACATAATCACGATCTGAGTGTAGCAAAAATGCACCCTATGGATGAATTAACAGACATGCGAGAATACCTCTTAACTACAGCGATCAACTCCCACTTGAATTATGCTCTATAGCTCAGTCTTTTTATTCATGACCAGGTCGACATCAATCCATTAACACGATATGAAATTGCCCAGTCATAACCTGAGGGGAGTCGATTGTCGTTTAGTATTGTTTATTATTTGCATAGTAAGAATACGCTCAAGGTATGCCATTTGTTCAGTTTGTACTCCTTAATGAACAGAAACTTTTTCGTTTTCATATTCAGTATGCAACATATGAACTCGAAAATTTTCAAATGTACAATAACGTGCAACTATATCACAAGAAGGGATACCTCTACTACAAATTAATCAGACCAAAAGTAACGCATATATCTGAACCAAACTTCGCATGCGCCAATAGACTATCCTTCCCATATATGAGCATCTCTATTCATCCCGTCAAGGCACTGACAATGTCCACGGCATCCATCGCCTCTTCCACTTGCTTGACCTCTTTTTGCTGAAAACTCATCCCCGCTAGCGCCGTCACAACGACCATATCAACAAACTCGCCCTGACCAGAAACAAAAAAATCGAGTGTTTGATTTTGGCCGCTCGTCTTCTGCCAGCGAGCCAGCAACTGCCCATTGCCGTCAAACAAACGCAGTCCCTTCATATCCGGCTTCCATTTGAAAGATCCCAGCGACGGATATTCAAATTTCTGACTCATGCTGCCCGTCATCGAGTCATGCTTCATTTTGAAACTGTGGCCGTACACAGAAACTCCGGCATAGACGTTGCCCGATAGTGATGAAGTGCGAATGCTGCAAGAACCGATCATCATGGGCGGCGCCGAGTTCCATCCCCCGTTTTGGCTGAGACGATATACCGTCATATTGGGGTTTGTCTTGGGGGAGATGTTGACTGTGAAACTGGGGATGTACTGTCCATGAGGGCCTGGCGCGAGCAACGTATTGCTTTTCGTATCAAAGATGAACCCGAAAACGGGTTTGGGAGCATTATTCGAATCACAACCAAGACCCCACATTGCCTTTTATTGGTCCTAGTTGAGGCTCTTGCAAAGGCTTTCTCGGTGGTAACAGGTGAGACCCAAGATACGTAGTTGTGTTGTTTTCTTCAATGTCGTGGTGGATCAAGTTATGGATGATTCAAATAGTCTGATGAAGTGCAACGACTTCGGGGGTGACTCCCTGCCTCTTCTTATACACATTGTCAAACCAGAGGCTAGGCGGCGCCCAATATGTCGAAATATGAATCGATCGACCAAGCTGACATTCAGTGCGGCGAATTGTATCCTGCATTTGGGACAATCCCCACACGCGAGCATGACTTCATAGGCTGAAGCTGGCTCTCCGGATCTCAGCCCTGGACAAACTAACCCTGATTGGGATGCACGTCGCGCTCTTCGTCTAGCTGTCTTTGGATTAGCGCAGATATTGTACGCTACGTATTTATTTTATTTTTACATGCATACAGAATGAGAAGATAATAGTGAGAGGAAACACTGAGAGCTACTCTTCTGGATAGCCCCCTTATAATACATTGAGTGGGGCATCTAAAAAAATATTATACAACCAAACCTTAATCACGCCTTTTCTCCACCTCTCTCCCAAGCGGAATCTAAATGTTGATATTGGTACATACATTGCATGCCTAGTCCAGCTGAAGAAAGGGGTGATCGAGCAGCTCCTTGGCTGTCTTTCTCTCTTTAGGTTGCCAAGCAAGCATGGACTTTGCAAAGGATATGAAATTTTCTCTATCTTTCCCTTCCAAACTGGCCGGTATTGCATCGGCAAGTTTTCGGTCTGGGATTAAATGATCGTGAAGGAATTTATCTTTGCAGGGGGGAAAAAAGTTAGTGATAATGTCTTTTAACGCATGAGAAAGATGCTAAAAATACCGTCATTATCAAAAAATGGCCCGCTGAAAAAGTCCTGTGCGTTGTCGCAGAGCTGGCCGCCTGGTTCTCCCCTGACAGGCACTGGCCATTTATGCTTTAACATTTCGCGTGATCTCGTGAGAAGCTCTGGTGGAGGCGGCCCGAGCAGACCTATCATTTCTGCGAGGTGTGCCTTGGCATTATAACGGTGGTCCGTATCGTGGACCTGACGGAACAGTTTTTCACTTTCGATAAGATCCCACAGCTAACTGCAAGTAAGTTATCAAATACACCCTAGACAAAAGACCAAATATCATACCAAAGTTCCCAAGCTCCATATATCTGCGCTCATTCTCCACCCACAGCCAAGAATAACCTCTGGTGCACGATAGTAGTCTATTTGAATAGGATAAATCCCCGACTTGTTTTCAGCGTCCAGTTTGGTAGCGGCACCAAAATCAACGATTCGGGGTATCGCCTTCAGGTTTTTGAGGGTTCCAAATTGGTTGTGACAGAGGTAAACTGGTCGCCCGGTAGAGTCGATTTTGTACTGCATTGGAGTTTTGAGCTGTGTGTTCATGAAGTCGCCGAGCACGGCGGGATCCTCGAAGGAGACCATCAGGTTTTGGAGGTTCAAATCTAGATCAAGAATTGGTCTTTGTTTTTATTTGATTTCTTTCTTTCTTTTTTTTCTTTTTTTTTTCTTTTTTTTTTCTTTTATAAAACTCACCAGTATGGACAGTTTTGCAATCTGTATGTAGGTAGTCCAGGGCCGTAAGGAAAAACGTGGTGTATAACTTGACCAGTACAAGAGGAATTTTCCCGCCCACGAAGCGCGTCTGATAAATCCATAGCGGCTCTCTCAAAGGCTCATACGCTAGACAGGAGTGTTTCCCATGTGGACCGTCGAGCACAAAGTAATCCGAGGATGTTCGGAGAAGACAATGGCCTCGGTGAGATGGATCTGTTTTGGCAATATTTTGCTCGTGGTCATATTCCTCCTGGGGTGCTTCGTGGTTGTGATTGGATATCTTCAATGCCACCACAAACTCGGGCTTCCATCGATATCTTAGAGGGGGTTTAAGCATTAATAGCAGTTATAAGTAGCGATAAAGGCGTTACTTACCCTCGCAGGTCTCGGGCAAACCATACAGTGGAGGACCCCCCATAACCCACTTTCACAAGAGCTTGGTATCGATTGGCGAGAACATCGCCAGGCTTTAGTGGATAGAAGTTCGTGGAATTGTAGCTCGGAGAGCATTCCTCGTCAATAATCTCGTCTTGGGGCAGAAGGGCACCAGCAGGAGGGGCCGGAAAGGGTTGCTTGCGAAGCGAGAATAGTGAACGTGACAGTATGTTTCTTATCGACTTCATTCTAGATTCCGCCACTTGTAACCTATAATTAGAAAGACAAAAGAAAGAGCCGAAGAGCCTGAAATTGGGCACGCCTGACCGTCTTGGGTCTGGACTGGATTGTTTACGGTCGCGTACAAGGATGGAGGTCCTAGGCGCGGCACGTGATTGGTTGCCTAGTTCCAACCCAAAGAGAACAACAACAGAGAAAATGGTTAATGTAGTAAATAATATATACAGATTCCATTTCCGTCAATCATTGACCAGCCTCATTGGCTAGGCAGCAAACAAGAGCTTGGTGTTACGTACGTAGTGGGTAAAGAAGTTATAGATGGCGCTCGGTTATTAGCCTATTTCCTATAACGCCCATGCATAAGAATAGAAAACATCTTTCTCGCCAATATAGCCTCTTGTCTAGTTCATAAGCTAATTATTATCGTAGGTATTATAGTCCAGCACCCAGTATCAAGCCATCAACAGGCCAGGCAGGTCTAGATAACTGGTTGTTTCTATTCTTGGATGCTCCCACGCTAACAAGACTAGCGCCCTTCAGATGGCCTGGGGGAGCGGCTGCCGATTGGCTCTGGTTGTCTCAATTTAGCATCCCCGGCTCTAACTACTTGAGGACAAACGCCTCCAAAGGTCGCAGTGACCAGTTGCTTATTTGCATAAAGTACTACCCAAGTCATGGCTGGTGTTGATGGTAGCGAGATTCAGTAGCGAGGTTCCAATATTGCGTTTTCAAATTGACATATGTCTCCGTATAGAATACACCGGGAGCAAGCAGAGCAACGTGGCGCTCAATTGTCTAGTGATACCTCAAATCCGAGGTTCTCGGGAGTGCCAGCTAATCGAGGTGCGTGGAAAGCACCTGGCCCTTTTGCCAATAATCGTACAAGGGTACCTCCGTACTAGTACTACTACATCTTATTATTAGAATAAATGCAACTAGGAACGACTTGTAACCCATGGCTAACCCAAAGCGGCCTGAAGAACGCGGCCATGAGAAGCAGGCCGATTGACAGCCACGCCAATTGCCGCTCGCTATCGGACCCACCGTGTTTCGCTACGCGCGACGGCTAGGACGAGGCTATTTTCAGTACAGCCAATCACTAGTTGTAGCGAGGGCTCTCCTGCCTTAGTGGCTGGCGCTAACAAGCCATCGCAGCGCATGGTTGGACCGACCGCACAGCTCCACTCTCCGGGGTGCGCCAATCAGCAGGTCTTCAGGCCTGCGATCTATCTTTGGTCTCTGCACTGTCGTTAGATCGTCTCTATCGTTTTAGTGGTTGCTATTCTTTGCCTGCTGCCAAGATCGCTCGCTATCCCGTCGCATACATAATCTGCAGGTCGGCTGCTGGCCTCGATGCAGCTCATTCCTTTTCTTGTGCCATTGATATTTACCTTCTCCTTTCAGTTTCTTCCGACTTCCCCATATACACAATTTCTTTCCATTCAGCATCTTTCTCCTTCATAGCGTTGTGATCTTTTCTATCAACAATTGGGCCTGGTGCTCTGGTACTCTTATTCTCTCTACATTATTATATTCGTCGTCCAACGCAGAATTCATCCATTGAAATTTCCTTGAACCATGCATTTCCACAGTGTCTATCTTGTTGCCGCAGTGGCTTCCGCTGTCTGCGCTGCTCCCACCAACTCATTCTTCAACAATGTCTACGATTTCACCCCTGAGCTCGAAGAGTTCTACTCAAGAGTCAGTGACTACATCAAAAACGGAAATTTCGGCAAGGACGTTTCGCAAGTATGCGATGCGTCCAACGTTTCCTTGCCTGCTCAAGCTAGTGGCCTTCCTTCACCAACGGGAATTTTGAAGTATGTTGCAATTGGTCGAGGTACTCAGGTATGAATATATCCAAACGCATCTTTAATGATTACATGCTCACCTAATCCTCTTAGAACTACACCTGCTCTGAGCCCACCAAAGACACCACACCAACCCAGATCGGTGCTCTTGCAACCCTCTACGATGCATCCTGCATTGTTGCCAACTACCCAGACCTGGTTGACTCTGCCACCAAGATTGTGTTAAACTACGACCTCCCCACTGATAATGCGGCTACATTGCCCCCGGTAAATGTCGAGTTACTGGGGCATCACTACTTTGAAGATGCAACCACCCCGGTCTTCAACCTTGACACCACCGCTCAAGACCAGTTTGGCATCGCCATTTCAAAGAAGAATGCCTCTATGGTTGCTCCACCGGGCTCTGTCTCTGGACAAAACAACAGTGGCGACGGTGCCGTCCCCTGGCTGTACCTGACCACAATTGCCGGTACCGTCGGCAACTTTACTTCTGTTTATCGAGTCAACACAGCTGGAGGTGCAGCGCCTGCCACTTGTGAAGGTCAGGCAGCTTCTTTCCAGATTCAGTACTCGGCACAGTACTTTTTCTATGTTTCCGAATAGTAGTTTAGTTTTGATGGAAGAAGAGGGAGAATCAGTTCCTGTGGAGGATCAACGGCGGCTTTTTTTTTTCTGATTTTGTATTTAATTTTTGGACTATGATAATTTACTTATAACAAAACCGATCTTTCACGAAAATCAATAAACCTTTTTTCATAGAATATTCATATAGCCCAAAAAAGTTCAAGTGTAGATAAAAATGCCAGCCTTGTATGAAAAGGAGACGCTGGTTTCTATTGGCCGAGAGGTTAATGCTGAGAAGGGCTGTTCGTAGGGTTTCAAAAAATCCCGTGACCTTCCCTATCGAATCCTTTGCACGTGATGATAAGCGTCCACAAATTTTGCAGATTTCCAGCTAGTCCGCATTTAGAGTAGCGTCTGCCGGTCCGCAAGTTCGAAAAAAAAAAAGCTTCGTTCTGGTTCACTACGAGAAAATCTGCACCAGCACGCAACCTGCTCGAAACCAACACACAGCGGGGATTGAAGTCTGCGTTATCGGATACGAAATATTCGAGTTATCTTTGGAAATTTCACGTGAGAATTGCGCCCCTTGAGCCTATTGGATTCATCCTGTGCGACATTTCTCTAAAACGTTCTTATCACGTCTAGTCGACCTAGCAACAGCCACTCTTTAAAAAAATCATCGCAATGGCTTTCGCTCCACGAGGCAGAGGAGGTCCCCCCCGAGGTGGACGCGGCGGCGCTCCAGGCGGCCGTGGTGGCCGTGGTGGCTTTGGTGGTCGTGGTGGTGGTCGTGGTATGTGCTATATCTTAACTCTCCTGTACCTGCTGCTCTAATCTAACGTTTTTTCCCCTGCAGGCGGTGGTCGCGGCGGCCCTGCTCGTGGACGTGGCGGTGGCAGAGGTGTGCATTCGAAACCAACAGAATCTCTCGATGCTCTTTTTGCTAATATCTCGAAGGTGCTCCCCGTGGTGGTCGCGGTGGTGGAGCCAGAGGCGCCAAGGGTGGTCAGAAGGTCGTTGTCGAGCCTCACCGTCATGCCGGTATCTTTGTCGCTCGTAGCGCCAAGGAAGACCTTCTTGTTACTAAGAACTTGACTCCTGGAGACTCGGTGTACGGCGAGAAACGCATTGCTGTCGAATCTCCTGCTGAGGGCGATGCTCCTGCTACCAAAACGGAGTACCGTGTCTGGAACCCTTTCCGGTAAATACTTACTTTTCTCAAGTTTACTTGTGATCTCGACATGTTCTTTTTCTAATTCGGGTGGTTATATAGGTCTAAGCTTGCTGCAGGTGTCCTCGGTGGTTTGGATAAGATCTACATGAAGCCTGGATCCAAGGTTCTTTACCTCGGCGCCGGTAAGTTATTTTGGAGAAAAACACGAACATTGCTCATGCTAACAAATTCTAGCTTCTGGCACAAGTGTCTCGCACGTTGCAGACTTGGTTGGTCCTGAGGGAACTGTCTACGCTGTTGAATTCTCCCACCGCTCTGGTCGTGACTTGATCGGCATGGCAACGTATGCTCTCCCTTGATCAAAGCCCAGGTCAAATCGCTAACAAGCACAGAAAACGTACCAACGTTATTCCCATTGTTGAAGACGCTCGTGTAAGTTTTAAAAATATCTGGGTTTCATGGACCATACTAACCTGTCAATAGCACCCGATGAAATACAGACTGCTCGTCCCCATGGTCGATGTCATCTTCGCCGACGTCGCCCAGCCCGATCAGGCCCGTATTGTTGGATTGAATGCACACATTTTCCTGAAGAACGAGGGCGGTGTTCTCATCAGTATCAAGGCTAGTTGCATTGACAGCACGGCCAAGCCTGAGGTTGTCTTTGCTCACGAGGTCGAGCGTCTCAGAGCTGAGAAGATCAAGCCTAAAGAACGTAAGTTTTTCCTCGTGGAAATGTGTCAAAGATTCAAAGGACTAACATCACATGTACAGAACTCACACTGGGTATGGACCGAATAGCCCTCAATCTCGACATAAATTTCCCTGCTAACACATCACAGAACCGTTCGAGCGCGATCACTGTATCGTGGCCGGTCTCTACACGCGCTCCTAGTTATCTGTCAACACTTGGCAATTCTCAATATCTTCAATATCTTGTTCGTGACATTTCTGGCGTTGAGTGTGATTTTATGATATGTTTCTTCCTTTTTCTTCATGGGTGCACATGTTCAAATATGTTTCTTCTTTTGAATGCCTACCATTTGTTTTGCAATAGCGCTAGGTCTATGGGCAAAAAGTACCAATCTACGGTTTCTGTTCTTGCTTTTGTCGTGGATGTAGTCAGTCTTGTTCTATATATGGGAACGTGCTATCGGACAAAGACGGATACTCTTTACAATGTAGATGTGCCGAGCTTACGTTTAATCTTTCAAGGTCCTTGAAACCACGTACTTCTAGATACAAGTGATCAGAAAGTACGTGTATTGTAAGATCTAGCTGATCGATGGTGGTTGGAAATAACTGCCGGATAAACTCTTACACACCCAACACCCGCAAAGGTTCACTAGCATTACTAAGGCAGCCGGTTGTGTAATTAATATTACATCAGTTATGGCATAATTATGCCATGGGGCGTTCTCTATTTCAATGTTTTAATAAGATCGATCCATCAATGGTATATAGTAGTAGCTGTTCATACAAGGAGTGGTAGGAAACTATGAAACCCCGTCTGGATTTTTTTTAATAGCACAATACAGAATACAATTGTTAAATCGATATAATCAACGTCATTTCGGTATTGTTTCAAGTACCGTCCATAAATGCATCTTCAAGTGAAAACGTAAGTCGGCCCCGATCGATCCACACATGCTCTTGTCTTCTTCTCCGCCAAGTGCGGGGACGCGCCCGGATAAGACTTTAGCCCCAGCCCAGGCTTGGTTCTCACTCGTTTCCATTGGCAGACAAGACTATTCTAGTTGCAAAAAAAAAGGGCACACAAGCAAGCTATGACAAGAATACTCGGTAGAGAGGAGACAGTCTCTGTTTGTTCGGATAAATGGGAGTGTCTCCGCTCAATGCCGTCGGATGAAGATTGAAGCCGGTTTGACCAGCCTTAGCCGGGTTATAGTTAGGACGCCGTCTATATATACCTAGATAGGACCCCGGAAAGTTTATTTTGGCTTAACATGTGTCGTACTTGATTTTCCTCCTCAGTGCATACTTTTTGTTTTTGGGAGGCCCTCCGCTAGTTATTTCTCTCGCATTAGGTGTTGTCATCAAGATAACAGAAGCGTTGTGATTTGCTTTTAGTTCGAGGAATAACATAAATAGCAAGGATGGCCGCCGCGGTCAAAAATCTCCATATAGTCATCGTCGGTGCCGGTAAGGACAATACCTTTTTTCCCTTCTCACCCATCGTTCTAATATTCCCTGTGAACTGATGCTAATCATGAGATGTGTATAGGCATGGGCGGCCTGGCATCCGCTTTGGCATTGGCAAAGGAAGGATTCCAAAACATTGACGTGTATGAATACGCCGCCGACCTAGGATTTGTTGGCGCTGGGATCCAGCTTGCCCCTAATATGGCTCGGGTTTTAGACCGGCTAGGCGTGTGGGAGCCGATTGCAAAGGAGGCCACCAACATTCAAGATACTAGCATCAGACGTACGTTGTCTTTATGAATTTGTCTCTTGAAGTGTATCTGACAACACCAAAAACAGAGGGTGCAACGAATGAGGAACTCGGCCATGTAGAGCTGGGCTACATTGAAAACACCTATGAGTACCCTCATATGGTGGGCCATCGTTTCTCGCTCGCCAACTCCATGTACCAAGGCTGCCTAAAGGAAAAAGCCATTAAATTCCACTTCAACACCAAGATTGACGCGATCGATTCCTTTGGACCGAAGCCAGTCATTGTCGCCACCCCCCGTGATGGAACGGATCCATACAAGGTAGAGGCCGACATCCTGTTGGCTGCAGATGGAATCAAGAGCAACATTCGCATCGAAATGCTCAAACTACTGGGCGTCGACGCCCAGATCGTTGACACAAACCAAGCCGCCTATCGGATCATGATCCACCGAGACCAGATCAAGAACGACCCGGAGCTGCTCGCTCTTCTAGACAGCGACACCGTCGTTCGTTGGATCGGCGCAAAGCGGCATATCATCGCCTATCCGGTTGATAACAAAAACATCTACAACCTATCGACTACTCAACCAGACACAAACTTTGCGGCGGCCCCGTCTGCCACGTACACAACAAAAGGATCCAAGACGGCGATGCTGGGCGTCTTTGAGGATTTCTGTCCCATGATTCAGCGCATGCTCAATTATGTGCCTGAGGGAGAAGTGTGTGAGTGGAAACTACGAGTGCACGCGCCATTACCCACCTGGGTCCATAAGACGGTGGCTCTGGTGGGCGATGCTTGCCATCCTACACTCCCTCATTTGGCTCAAGGTGCTGCCCAAGCCATTGAGGACGGAGCTGTGCTTAGTGTTGCCCTTTCCCGCCTTCTTGATACTTCTCCCGAATCAATCAACAAAGCTCTCCGCGTATACGAAAAGGTGCGCAAGGACCGCGCCGAAGCACTCGTCGAGATGGCCGCGGCCTCTGGACGGACGCTCCATCTCGGCGAAGGTGCAGCCAAGGAGGAGCGAGACAAGCAATTTGCCGCCTTGAAGCGAGGAGACGGCAAAGTGCCTGACAAGTGGGCTGATGCTGACGTTCAGAAACTCATTTATGGGTTCGATTGCACCCAGGTGACACACGACTCGTTTGATGAGATCTTTAACAGTCTGTCTACACCAAACGGACTCAGTTCAACCAACGGGGCTAGTACTTTTGCTCACATATGACAATTAATTGTCGGCATTTTCCAACGGATTCGTTTCTGAATGTCGACGGGTGTATATTTTACATAGGGGTTTTTTGGGTCCTTGTGTTTGAAGAAGATGATTGTATATAACTTTTTTTTGTATCATTGTTATTTATCTATAATGACATCCGGACAGCCCACTGCGCTCATAGAATACATTTTTCTAGAAAGGCATTCATGAATCGCTTCTGAAAGAGTACGTAGTAGGCACAGACTCGGGCTTTCTCCGAGCCCACCGGAAACCCTGCGAGCGCGGGGGTACACCTTGTCACCAATGGCATGCGCCTTTACCAAGTGATTGCCGAAAGAATAGGTAAATCACGAGCTTCTTGTCTCATATGCGCTTGTGTAGTTGTTATTATTGTTATCTCTGGGCTTGTTGGAAAATGGTTCGGCCTTCACTCCGGAGTATCCCCTCCACTGATGAGGTATGCGAACCTGCCGGAATAGCCGATGCCACTTGCGTTATGGCCTTTACATCGCACAGAAATCCTATAGGTCCAGTTGAAAAAAAAAAAAAAAAAAAAAAAAAAAACCTGTTTACATGTTCAATATCATAGAGAGAGAGGGAGAGAAAACCTGGTATCCTTGGCGTCTGGTGCGTTGTAGACGCGCGTAGTATTAGTTCGTAGCCCCGCGATAGAGAAGTACATAAAGGGATGGAGACCCCAACATGCGTCATTTTGTAACTTAAACTGCTCCTTTTCGTTTCTTTCCTCGTTCCTCCAACAAATATTTCAAGACTGTTTGTCCAGATCGCTCCCATTATGCCTTCCATACTCATCACAGGAGCCGGCGGTTATGTCGGTCAAGAACTGGCTGCTGAATTGCTTCGCTCGTCATCACCAGACACCACAGTCACGCTCACCGATGTCCAGGCCCCGCCAGCACCGGCTGCTGTTCCCGAACATGCCTCGCGCGTCAAGAGCGTCGCCGCCGATTTGACTTCGCCGCAGGTGGTGGATGAGTTGATCAGCAAATCGGCTCCGTATGAAAGCGTGTTTTTGCTGCATGGCATCATGTCGAGCGGCTCCGAGGCAAATTTCGATCTTGGAATTAAAGTCAATCTAGACGCTACACGATACATTCTCGACCGATTGAAGGCTACGATGCCCGGCATCAAGGTCGTTTTTACGTCTTCGCTCGCAGTCTACGGTCCTACAGAGTCTGGCTTCGTGATTAACGAAACCAACCTCCCACCAGTGCCCCTGTCCTCGTACGGGACGCAGAAACTGATCATTGAGCTACTGGTAAATGATTACTCGCGAAAGGGGTTCCTCGACGGTCGCTCAGTGCGGTTGCCAACAGTCACGGTTCGCGCAGGCAAACCGACGCAAGCCGCCAGCAGTTTCGTGAGCGACATCATCCGAGAGCCGTTCCATGGCAAGAAGGCGATCCTGCCTGTTGCAAGAGACACCCCAGTCTGGATCTGTTCCCCATATACCATTGTGAAGAATCTGCTGCACGCTCGCGACGTGCCCAAGGAAGCCTTTGGCGACTCGCGATCCGTCAACTTGCCGGGACTGCTGGTTACAGTTCAGGAAATGCTCGACGCGCTGGAGCAAGTCGGCGGTACCGAGAGGAGGGCCTTGGTGGAGGACAAGTACGATGCTGATATTGACAAGATTGTGCAGAGCTGGTCGCCATTGTTCGACAATGCTCGTGCGCGACAGCTGGGATTCTCGGATGATATTCCATTTAGCGAGAACATTAGGTTATTCGCAAGCACATTCGCATAGAAGACTTCCTTTTTGCGTGTATTTAGTTAGCCGAATACAGCCATTTTCTTCATTTTTCGTTGATTGGAGAGTAGAGGAGGAATTTTTGGGAAATTACCATAACGCAAAAAAAAGGAAAGAAGGAAAGACAGAGAATAAAATAGAATAAAAGGAAAAGAAAAAAAAAAAAGGAAAGAAAGATGAACTAATAGAACAAGAAATAAACAGTTCCGATAGCCAGCTGACAGGTGAGGTTACGTGTAGGGAAAGGCCGGGACGAGCTGGCCGGGTTTGCAAAGCGGGTCATGTGATTGGCCGGGCGAGCTGGCGAACAATTTGACTTCCCGATCCCAAGTCGACCTCAAACCTCAACGACCATCCTTCCACGGCGTTCCTCTCCCCCCAATTGCCCTCCTCCCCCAGACTATATCTCAGCCTCTTTCAGCCATGGCTTCCAGACGGCTTGCTTATCAGTTCAACCAGGCTCTGCGCAGTCGCGCTGCCCTGAAGAGCATCCAGCCGGTGAAGCGCGGCTTTGCTACGCCTGTCGGCGTCCCATCCAGGACACAGTCGACTACTGTACGTCGCAAGAAAAAAAGGGCCCGCTATTGAAGAAAATGCTGACAATTGAAACAGCTGTCCAACGGTCTCACCATCGCCACCGAACACAACCCCTATGCTGCCACCTCCACGGTAGGCGTGTACGTCGACGCCGGATCCCGTGCCGAAACCGACAAGACCAATGGAACCGCTCACTTCTTGGAACACCTGGCCTTCAAGGGCACCAACAAGCGTACTCAGAGTCAGCTTGAGTTGGAAATTGAAAACATGGGTGGTCACTTGAACGCCTACACATCGGTATGACGATCCGGAGTTGCCGAAGAATTGGTTTTTTTTTTTCCCCTTCGTCTTTTTCTAACCGTGTGCTTCAGAGGGAAAACACCGTCTATTACGCCAAGTCCTTCAACGCCGATGTGCCCAAGGCTGTCGATATCCTCGCCGATATTCTGCAAAACTCGAAGCTTGAGAACTCTGCCATCGAGCGCGAGCGAGACGTCATCCTGCGCGAAGCTGAGGAGGTTGAGAAAGTGACGTATGTATTTTCGACAAGCCTGTGGCTTGAAAAATGCTAATCTATGTAGTGAGGAGGTTGTCTTTGACCACTTGCACGCTACCGCCTACCAGGGCCAGCCCCTTGGTCGCACCATTCTCGGGCCCAAGGAGAACATCCAGAGCATCCAACGCGACGACCTCACCAACTACATCAAGACCAACTACTTGGCTGAGAAGACCGTTCTTGTTGGTGCCGGAGGCATTGAACATGATGCTCTTGTTAAGCTTGCTGAGCAGCACTTTGGCAGCCTGCCCACTGCTCCCCCAACCACCTCTTCGGCTCTCCTTGCTGCCGAGCAAAAGCGCAAGCCTGAATTCATCGGTTCCGAGGTTCGTATTCGTGACGACACCATCCCGACTGCCCACATCGCTCTCGCTGTTGAGGGTGTTAGCTGGAACGATGACCTCTACTTCACTGGTCTCCTCACTCAAGCCATTGTGGTATGTATTGTTCTCTCATGTTAGTCTAGGGAAGCAATTAACATTCGTAGGGCAACTGGGATCGCACTATGGGCAACTCCCCTTACCTTGGTGGCAAGCTCAGCAACTTTGTCTCCCACAACAACCTTGCCAATAGCTTCATGAGCTTTTCTACCAGCTACAGCGACACTGGGTAAGTTCTTCATAGGGATGTATTCGACATACGCTTTGCTAATTATTGGGATTAGTCTCTGGGGTATCTACCTTGTGAGCGAGAACGTCACTCAGCTTGACGATCTCATCCACTTCACTCTCCGTGAATGGTCTCGCCTGTCGTTCAATGTCACCGAAGCCGAGGTTGAGCGCGCCAAGGCCCAGCTGAAGGCCTCTATCCTTTTGTCTCTTGATGGCACCACTGCCGTTGCCGAAGACATTGGCCGCCAGATCATCACCACCGGTCGCCGCCTGAGCGCAGAGGACGTTGAGCGCACCATTGGACAGCTCACCGCCAAAGACGTCATGGAATTCGCCCAGCAAAAGCTGTGGGACAAGGAACTTGCCATCAGCGCCTTCGGAAACGTCGAGGGTATGCTCGACTACCAGCGTATCACCAACGACATGAGCCGTAACATGGCTTAAGTGGATCTTCCGCCTTCAAAAATAAACCACTTGTCAACTGGGGCTTTCATTCGACCTTTTTGATCAATAGATAGATGTGGGCTCTGTGATAGTAGTGTTATAGCGCATACCTTTTATTTCCTTTGTTAATTTTGTACAGTAAATGAAACTGTCTCGTCGATGTCTTTTCTTATCTTTGATTTGTGAGATCACAGCTAGTTTATAAAAGAGACGGTTTAACCTGCTAAATTAGATCGTGACTCCATTTAACATATTCATTTTGTTACTTCAAGAATACATGTAACATTCGTGCAGGGCTACAGCTGAACAGGATACTCGGTCGACTCAATCTTCTCCGGATATACCAGACCGTGCTGTTTTCGGATTTCATCCATGGTTTGCATAATAACAATACTCTCTTCCCACGGCATCCCCTCACTCTCAAGCTTCCCATCCCTTACACAACGAGCCGCTTCATCAGCTTCCCAGTACATGCCGCGCTCGCCCTCGGGAATAGGACATTCAACCTCACGCACTTGGCCCGGACCCTCTTCGGTTTTGGGAATCACCCAGAACCGCAAGGGACGGAACGCCGGCGCATCAACTTGAATCTCACCCTTGGTGCCCTGGATCCGAATCGCGGGCCCCGTCGAGCTTTTGAGGCCCGGGTCGGTGCCGACGGCGAACGCGGTCATGGCGACTGCGTGCGAGCTGCGATGATGCGCGTGGCTGGTGCCGGAGGGAGTGGTTGTTGGGAATGTTACGATCATTGTCGTGCTTTCGTCAGCGCCGGTGCCAGGATATTTTGCCATGCTTGAGACAATAGACGATGGGGGTTGGCGTTGCGCAGGGGGAAGCGTATGGTAGAGGGTTTGAAACACCCACGTCAGGGGATAAACACCCACTAAATAGTCAGTCAGTTGTTTGTGCGTGAGCAACTTAGAAGAAAAGAAGCAGTATACAGTCAAGCAGAGCACCACCAGCAAGATCCAGGTTGACCATTCGGTGACTCGCGTCCCAGTACTCAGTGTTTCCAAGGCTGAGATCGGTGATAACCCGCAACACCTCGCCGATCTCTCCCTTTTGGATAAGCTCGCGCACTTGGATACTGAGTGGGAAGTAACGCGTCCACACGGCTTCCATCAAGAATAGGTTCTTCTCCTTGGCAAGTTCGCACAGGATCTTTGCTTGGGCTGCGTTGACGGTGAATGCCTTTTCACATAGCACATGCTTGCCAGACTCCAACGCCAGTCGAGCGTTTTGGTAGTGGTGCGAATGAGGGGTGGTGACGTAGACAATGTCAACATTGGGGTCCTTGACTAGGTCTTCATACGATCCATATGCAGACGGGGATCCAGGGATTTTGAGCTCGGAGATAAACTGCTCAGCGCGGGACTTGGAGGATGACGAGGCGACTGCAGTGACGGTGTGACTGACGTCGAGGGCACCTCGAGCTTTGGGGTCTTTGAGAAGATCAGAAACAAATGCTGTATGTGTGTTAGTTCTCGGATTCATCAACTAGTATTGCTGCTCTTCTGTTGAGGTTAGACATCCAGGTACATACTTTTTGCAATTCCACCAGTGGCTTCAGTGTTTATATCAAGTCAGCCTGAGATTCATTTTCAATGCTGATGAGCCGAGTATACGGACCGAGAATGCCCCAACGTGCGTTGTAGGCCATATTTTTTGAGTTATAAACTTTACTTTCAATCGAGTTTGTTTGTTTCAGAAAAGTTGCCGTTCAACTTATAAAGACAGTAGTATATGGAATCCTCGACGAGGACAGGAAAACCCCAGGGTATTTAAGCTAGGACCCGGTTTCCCCGCACCTTGTCAAGACAAAAGAAATCGCCTAAATTTCCAAAAACAGAACAAGATATTTAGGCAAGTTTAGGGGTGATTTGTCACTTGAAATAATGAAGCTGACATAGGCGGATTGTTGATTACAAAGGCATGCATCCAATTGTTTCAAGCAAAGCACGTTACATCGTAGTTTAAGCCGGCACAGAAAGGACAAGGCTATGACGGAAATGTAGCACCAGCGTGAAAATCTCGTCGCTATTGATCAATAATGGTTTGGATAGAGAGCGCAGGTACATGGAGAAATCATCAATTGATATCTGGAGGGCAGGTGAACGCGGACATGCTTCATTGGTCGGGATAAATGTAATAGTGGGGCCTAGCCCTATACACTACATATTATTGATGTACGTACTCTTATACTCTAACAAAGCATAAAATTACATAGAATGCCTCGACGCAAGGGAAGTCCGTAAATTCGTTCTTCCAAATCAGCTACATATGTATTATAAACATTGCCTGGAATCAACATTATTGTCATGCACATTCGGAGAATCGTAATGACATAAGAAAGCTAAAGACGCCAATAAACACCGAGAGGAAAAAGAAAGAATAAAAGTTACAAATATATATCCAATGACAAGCAATCAACTGAAGCCTTCTTGCTGCCAGTCATCGCCTTGTAAATGAGCACCATTTCGAGAGCCAGTGCCAGCACCAGCGCCACCACCACCTCCGCCGGCGGCCGCAGCAGCAGCGGCAGCAGCACCGCTGGCAAGATTGTCGATATGATGTTTTTCGATTTCAACAGCACTCATCATGTACAGCATAACGAACAGTAGCAAGTGTAGCGCGATACAGTAGCCTGCAAACAGGTTACGGCTCGTACGGTTGGCCAGGACCACGCGCGTGATTGAGAAAACGAAACGCTCGGGCAAGCTCATGCGCTTGTATGCTCGCGTGGCCTCGCGTCCGCGGAACGCTGCAAACGGTGATATCTGAGCTTCATATGCGGACTGGTATCGATCCAACGTAAGACCGGAGGATGTCTCACTAGAAGGTTGTATCGAGCCCGCGCTTGGTCGGTTGCCGTGAACCGATGCCGATGTAGCGCCTTGACCACGACTGTACGTAGAGACGTAGCGCGTCTTTTCATACAAGTTCAGGTTATCCTTTTGAAGGGCCGCAATTTCCTGCCGGAGCGACTTGACACTGGCGTATGTTTTTGACAGCTCTTCCTCCAACTCGGAATTCTTTTGCTTGAATCGATCTCTTTGCGCTTGGATCATTGGGAGAAGCCCCGAGCCTCCTCCAACCGGTTCGCCCGCACGAATGGCATCCATTGCATTGGCGGAGGCAGCGCCTTGGTCGAAACCCGAGATTATCGACGAAGTTGGTGACGTTGCCCCGTTTCTTCTGGACGAGTGGTAGCGAGAAGTATATGTGCCTGCAACAGACATTGCGGCGGATGGGATAACATGCGATCCCTTTTGCAAACGGAACAGGTCATTTTCAAGTGTTGTAGAGAGCTGCTGGGACTTTTCAAGTTCCGTCTTCGTCTTCGACGCCTCCTCTTGCAGTGTTGCTATTTGGCTTTGAAGGTCTCGATGCGAGACCCGCAAAACAGTAAGCTCATTGGTAAGCTTCTTGTTGCGAGCCATTAATAACTGTTCCAATGTGTTTTCTTTTGATTTGGTTACACCGTTTCCGTTGCTATTGATTTCTTCCGCCACGTCGCCGGTATCGTCGTCGTCTCCAGTCGAGAACTCGATAGACTTTTGAAAATTAGCGGCAGAAGGTCAAATTTTTTAGTGGAATTTACCTTGATAACCTCGAGTTCCCTCTTGATCTCTTCGTAGTCGGCATATTTGTCCAGCTTGGAGCGAAGTTCTTCTTTCTCGGCCAACACCTTGGCAGCTTCTCGCTCATTCTGGCGGGTCTTGCTTTCCCAGTTGTGTCTCTCAGTATCCCGGTCGAATCTGGCCGCATCAAGTTTCCGCAGTAAGGATGAGTTTTCGGATTGGAGCCGCAGATAGGCAGGGTCGTCGTCTATAGACTTCTGCTCGGCATGGGAATGAGATGCCGCTTGGGCAAGTTCTAGTCGCATCTGTTCATTGCGCGCTTCGACCTCGGCCAAACGGAGGCTGGTCTTTTCCAGATCCGACGTAACGATTTCGAGCTCTGCGGCAGTTGCAGCATTGAGACTGGTATCAACTTCTTCACCCTTGTCGAGCCTTTGCGATACCTCAAGTGACGCTTTCAACTCCTTCAACAAGCGGTCTTGGTTTTCGATCTTTTCTTCCAGGCTCTTTTCCTTGGCTTCCCAGTTGTTGGTTTTCTCCGACAATACTGCATCCCACGACGCTTCAATCTCCTTGGTCTTTGAGTCTAGGGTATCTTCCAAATTTCGGCGCGCAGTGCTCTCCTCTTCCAGTCGTTTTTCTGTCTGTTCCAATTGGCTAGTCAACTCGCCCACTGACTTTTGCAGGTGTTCTTTTTCGGCAGTCAACTTGGGCACAGTGTCTTCGGATGCGACGAGCGAGTCAACCGACGCTTCTAAGAGCGGATATGGGTCTGGCGCTTCGGACAAGGAGGAGTATAGTTGTAGGAAAGACGACGAAGATGTCTTGCCATGATTCGTCAAAAGATCAATAAACGTTTGATATGCTGTAGTCCGTTAGTGGGCGTGCTCGTTTCAGGTACCAATGTGGTCAGCGGACCTTTCAGAAGCCCTTTGTATTCCGTCAACTTTGATGCATCATCCAGTTTCCTAAAGTCTTTTGTCTTTTGGGCGAGGTCTTTTCTTTGCACCAGAGCGTCGCGCTGGTTGGCAACTATCTCCGAGGCTGTAGCGTCGATTTTTGGGATTGTATTAGTTAGATCGATCCCTAGGAGACATCAGAGACGAATTAGCAGATTTTCTTTTTAAACAGCAAGGTGCCCAAAATTCGTACCCCTCCAAGCAGAAATAGCACGCTGAAACTTGTTCGCTTCCTCCGGTTGACCTTGAGCGCCGGTGTTGCCATCTGGCTTCTCCTCCCCCGGGGCGATCACACTTTCGCTCACTGCAAAAACATCCATGGTTGAAACAATGCCTGCAATTCCGCAATGGCCATCCACCCCAGACCTCGGCGTTCTTCGTGCGCTGCCAGGAAAATTGCGAGTGGAGCTCTCGTATTGATGTATCGACAAATGCGGAGAGGGAAGCTTGACTTGCGCGTTCGCGGGACGGCCGATGTTGGTCCAGTCGAGGATGAGCCGAAATTCAGTAGCGAATAATGAACTTGGTGATGTCGGCTATTCGAAAAGACAGCTGTATCTGAGGCTGCACAGTCCCTGATACTTTGTTCTCCCACGCTGACACTACTGGGCACGCGCTGTTTCACAGCCAGATTACAGGACACCGGTAGATGCGCCTAACCGCATCGGCGCATGACTAAGCCGGCGATAAGCTCGTTTCCCAATCAAGGCAGCCTTCATAGCTTCTCCTCTTCATTATTGGTTGTGCTACTGCATATGATCTCGAAATCCGTGGCCTTTATGTGAAGGGCTTCGCTTTGATGGCTGAAAGCGCCGGTCCTCGCAAACGGAGGAAGCTTTCGGCTTCCACGGCGCCGCCATATGTTCTCCGCCAGCTGCTCGATAAGGTCCCCTTGACTGCAGAAGAAGGCGGACCGGAGATTCATATAACATGTGTGGAATACTGGAGTGAGTCTTTTATAGTCAGGGTGCAAGATTATTAGGCTAACTATCGGCGTAATAAGATGATAATCTATATATCGGCACCTCTGCAGCCGAGATCCTCCACTTCGTGTCATTACCGCCAGAACCGGATGACGAGTCCAGCGAGCCCAACTTTATCCTAGCCTCGAGATTGCCAATAAACGGTAGCCCGGATCAGGAGCATGGCATTCAGCAGATTGTCCTGCTGCCGGGTGCAAGCAAAGCTTGTGTTTTGTGCAACGGCTTCGTGACATTTTATACGCTGCCCGAGCTGAGTCCCGCGTTTGAGAATAACCTGAAAGTAAAGAACTGTCACTGGATTGGTGGTCTAGATTTGAACCAAGATGTAGGCGAAGAATCCAGCGAAAACCAGGTGATCATGATCGCGGTGCACAAGCGAATAATGATTGTGCGAATCGGGGACACAGCTCAGGGATTGAGGAATATCGAGTTTCCGGGTTGCTTAGTCGGCTTGCGGCGCGATACGATTGCATGTGTGGCGGACGAAAATGCATATTCGCTTCTAGAGGTGGAACATCAGCAGAAAATCCCGCTGTTTCCCATCTCTTCCTCCAGCGAGGTCTTTGAGCTTGGCCGTGTGCAAGATATACAGCAGTCCCCATCTACCCTCGAGCGCTCGCGTGGAAATACAGATTCTGGCACACCGAGTGGACATGGCCGAAGCACTAGTCTGAATGCATTCGTTGAGGGACTGGGAGGCAGGAGAGGGGGCTCTCAACAGGCTAGAGAGGACCGGTCTAATTCTCTCACACCTGATCCACTCGGAACTTCGTCTCCTCGAAGATCTATATCGGGAGACCGACACGATGCAGATATATCCAAAGATCTGCCCGCTCCGCCGCGTCAAGAGTCCGAATCGGATACACAGAAGCCGCTCCCTCCGGCGCCCAAGTTAAATTTGGCTCGTCTGAAACCGCACATTGCGTCTCCCACACCATCCGAGTTTCTTTTGGTAACAGGTACCGCGGAGACTGAGCCTGGGGTTGGCATGTTTGTCAATACGGATGGCGATGTCGTCCGAGGAACTATAGAATTCCAACGATATCCCGAAACCGTTGTTGTTGATAGCCCTGGAGACTCGGGCCAGGGAGGAGCAAGTTCAGAGCCGCTTGAAGGATTCGTACTTGCGGTTTTGAAATTGGACGAGAACGAAAATGTTCATAAATGTCTAGAAATACAGCGTTGGGACGTTAACCCCGGGGAGGCAGGACGCCAGAAATCGTTGTTGGACATACCCACTTCTGGTGATTTGCAGAATGTAGGAATAGGGCATACTGTTGGGCCGAGCAATCTCAACTTTTTTGAGCTGGGTGATTTGCTTCGAATGGTCAAGCTACAAACCCCTAAAAAATCCGGGGGCACATATACTCCAGCCGAAGAGGCGGACCCTCGGACGAATGCAACAATTGAGCAGCTACGCAAGGAGAAGGAGCTCTTTGAATCTCAGGAATTGTCCGACTCGGACACTGGGAAAAAAGTTAGCTCATCAAAGAATTGGGAAATGGAGAAAACCAAAGAAGGCGCTGCCTTTGCTCGTGGCCTGGGCAATGCGCGATCTAGCTTGATTCTCTGGTCTGGAGATCAAGTCTGGAGAGTTTTAAGGAATCCTTTGCCATTGCAACTTGAGACGCTTCTTGAAAGCACGCAGACTTGGAAAGATGACCGGTTGGTGTCGGTTGACCGGGATGCCATTATCGATTTACTAGACTCGATGAAGACGATTGAGCCGACGACCGAGGCAGAGTTTTTAGGCTTGGGCTATATCAGACAAAAAGCCGGACTCCTTCTCTTTGCGGATTTGCTCGCTATGTCTTCATCTAATCGAACAGAGACGACAATCCGTGCCACGGAGGAAGCGCTTGTGGAGAGTGACCTCGACCCTCGGCTGATCCTTTTCTTGGTACCGTTTCTCTCGGACGAGGTTCTGGTCAGCAAGGAGGGAATTTGGGTACATCACGGGCTGGCCCAGGTTGCCGGCTTTTACTTGGAGCATTTGTCGGAGTGGAAGACGGTGTCGCTGTCAGCCGAAGACCCGGTGCTTGATCTGCTGAAACGTTATCTTTCGGCCTGGCAAAGGAGACGCGGCTACGGCAGCGTCACAAACGACACGAATGTCTTTGACAGTGTCGACGCGGCCCTTCTCCATCTGATTCTTGAGCAAGAATCTCAGGCTCGACGAAACTCTCGACCGGTGAATACAACACGCGGTGAATTGAACGGACTGGCAGACTACTGGAAGGCAGACTTTGATCGCGCGATAGTACTTCTTGAACGTTACCATCGGCTCTTTGTTCTTAGCAGACTGTATCAGAGCCGAAAAATGTCGGGCAAAGTGCTCAAAACGTGGCGAAGGATTGCCGAGGGAGAGAAAGACGATGACCCGGAAGTAACGGTTCCTGGCGTTGAGGAGCATGTTCGACGGTATCTGGGGAAGATTAGGGATATGCAGTTGTTTGAAGAGTATGGATCATGGCTGGCATCACGAAATACAAGCCTAGCTATTAGGGTGTTTTCGGATGATAGTAGCCGGGTGAAGCTGGACCCCAGCCAGGTGGTGGAATTGCTGAAAGCGCGGGCACCAAATGCTGTACAGGATTATTTGGAGCATCTTGTGTTTTCCAAAAATGTGAGTGATTTTGTCATTTTGGATGTCTGGCTCTTGTGACTAATTGTATAGTTATCTCAATACGTGGATGATCTGATTGCATACTATCTGGATACGATCCTCAATGTGCTGCAATCCTCAGCGGAAGCGCGGGCCTCACTCAAAGAGTCATATTCTACATATCGTGCGCTGCGCCCTCCCAAGCCGACTTATCTTCACTTTATCTCGGAGAATGCGCCTCCAGAAGCATGGTGGCAGTCGCGGTTACGGCTTCTTCAGCTTCTGGGCGGGCCGAACACTGTTTTCACAGCAACGGCGGGCAAAGATATTTCATACTCGATTGAGGCTGTTTTGTCTCGGATTGAGCCGTTTCAGGACGAGCTGGTGTCGGAGAGCATCATTCTAGACGGGCGGCAGGGCCGGCACAAGGAAGCGCTGCGTCTGCTGACACACGGGCTGGGCGACTACGACTCTGCAATCCGATACTGCCTGTTTGGTGGCAGCTCGAGCGCGCAGTCGGCCGCCGCCGCATCTATTGCACTGTTGTCCGCGCCCAACAGCGAAAGCATCAAGGGCTCAGAGCAAGCAGAGCTGTTCCGGTACCTTCTCAAGGAGTTCCTGCGCATCGAAGACGTGTCGGACCGGATCGAGCGCACCAGCGACCTGCTCGCGCGGTTTTCGCACTGGTTCGAAGTGCACGAGGTGCTGGCCGTGGTGCCGGATGACTGGAGCGTGGATATTCTCAGTGAGTTCCTGGCGCATGTCTTCCGCGACCTGGTCTCGCAGGGCCGCGAGGTGCGCGTGCAGAAGGCGCTGAGTGCGAGTCTGAACCTGCGCGTGGGCGTGGAGTATCTACAGGGTGTGGAAAAGCGAGGAGGCTGGATTGAGGACGCTGAGGGGGTGAGGAGTCTGAAGCCGGGAGAGGAGGTGAAGATGCAGGAGGATTTTGGGGATATGGTCAGCGCTGGTTAATGTAAATGTAAATACTTTATACGCATTACGATATATACTTTTGAATGGTTACAAGTCATGTCTCATCACTTGATTATGTCCAAGTACCAAAAAGAATACCACCAACAACAACTAATCGAGATCCGGAATCGGCAGCCCATTCTCAATCCTAACCTTGCGCCCCAACTTATCCAGCGCAACCTTGGAGTTGAATGCGCGCAGATCGGCCGTCTCGCGCTCCGTCACCAGCACAAAGTCATAGGTCATCAGCCAGGCGCCTTCTGCGATGCCGTACTGCGCGGCCAGCGCGCCATCGACTCTGCCCAGGTCGACGACCAGGGTGTCCTTGACACCAAAAACGGCGTCGGATGTTTCGTAGGGGTCGTTGCGGAGATACAGCGATCTGCCATTATCAACTGATCAGCACTGGGCAAAGTTCCAAGACAGAGAAGTCATCTGGAAGAAGATGGGGGGGGAATACGTGATTAAATGATCATAACCCTCCTTCTCAAACATAAAATGCATATGGCTCGGCCGATACGGATGCCGATGCAACTTCTTCAGCAACTGGCCCACGGGCCCATCATGCGGGATTGGATATGGCACGGGCTTGATCGCCCTGAACCAAAACTTTCCTGCAGCATCAGAGCGCATCACGCAGCGCCCGTCGGGCCCCTCGCGGTCGGCATGCTGCACGTCGTAGTGGCCCGTCGAGTCGGTCTCCCAGATATCGATCTTGACGCCCGTGACGGGCAGGCCTTGGGTATCGCGCACGGAGCAGACGACTAGCAGTGGCTCGCCAGCGGGATCGTGAGAGATGCTGTCACCTTGGGATAGGGTTGGTGCTTCGTGGGTGTGAAACGGGCCCAGCACGGTGCCCTCGGTCGAGTTGGCTGGTTTGGGGTGGTTGATGGAGTCGACGAGCAGCGAGAGGCCGAGGACGTCGGACAGGAGGATGAATTCCTGATACACCATCAGCATTTCTTTTCTTTTGGACAAAAAAGGAAAGGGGAACAAGGAAGGGAGAGATATCCATCTACCTGCCGAACATCAGTACAAATCTTGCCCGTCGCCGTCAGAAACTGTATACCAGCCATCCACTCGTCCGAACTCAGGCGCGTCTCGCGCGCAAAGTCGTGCAGATGAGAGACCAGGCGCTCGAGCACGTATTTCATGCGCGCGTCCTGGCACAGCGAGTTGATGAGGATGACATTTTCGGTGATGTTGTCGATGGTGAGGTCTTTGAGGGGCGGGATGGTGACTTGTGAGGGATCCATTGCGTTTATTCTTTCATTAGTATTTATCAATGGATTTACAGATTCAAGGTTGATTCAATATGCAAGAAACACTTGGAGGACAAGATGTAATTTAATGAGTTCAAATGTTACCGAGTAGGTATAAAGGAAATACGGAAATATCTTCACCCACATAGCACGCACGCATCGGCTAGTTGTTTCCGGGGCATGTATCGGATGCGGTTCTGGGGCTACTCACGACTGAGCTAGTAATAATAACTGGATAATCATACCATCGAGTATATCTGTTATAGTTACAGCGGGGGTGCCGGTCGGATATAACGTCTTCTTCCCCGCATTACGCATGGCCATGCTGTGATTGGTTGTGTACGTCATGTATATGGGGTGTTCTGTATAACCGCCGGGAATCCTCCTCGGAATGAAGGAAAAAGGGTACGTATTGGGTGGGGGAATCCCGAGTACATATTACATATACAGTAGCACTGTATTATACTTTGTAGGTACGTACTAATAATAAGTTACATGTATATTCATTGCTATGCTATGTACAATCAATCGCATGCTCAAACACAACACTAATTTTGACCAGAACACAGAACACAAAACACAAAAAACCGCTCAATATGCTCGAGATAGATCACAAATGACAGCTCATGGTATCATAAACAGAAAGGAAAAAAAATTACATGGTCTCTCGCACCCGCTTATCATCCCCCGTCCGATCAACAGTGTCCATAATCGCCTGCAGCAGCCGCGACGTCGCGTCTGGGTCGTCGTCACGCCTGCTGTTATTCGTATTTGCGTGGCTGCTACGTTGGTGCACGCGGTGCCGGTCGTAATCCTGCTGGCGGTGGTGGTCATTGAGCATCACCGCGTGGATCTCACTGTTTGTTCGGCGCAAAGGAGGCAGATCGAGTGACGACTGCACAGGGGCACTGGACGTCGAGTCAGCACGGCCAGACGCTGTATTCGTCGGCGGTATGGAGGAGCGAGCAGGGTCATAACCAGCGTCTCCACCTCCTTCGCGTGTCGTGGACGAGTTTTGGGATTGAATGCTGTTGCCGTGGATCTCCTCTTCCTTGACGTCCTTCCACGAGCATTTTGCGTGTTTCTTGGTGCATCCCACGCATGCGGTCAGGTTCTTGAGACAGTCCATGTGAAGACGACGGCAGCGATCACACGGAGGCAGAATACGTTCCCCGCGCTGCAGCTCGTCCATGCGCGCCACCATCTCCATCTTAAAGGGGCCCCCGTCGTCTCGTTCGTGGTGGGTAGCCGGTTTGGGCTGCGGCAGCAAGGATGACGGCGTGTTGGGAATAGCTACGGGGTTGTTGCTGTACGCGGCCGGTCCCCCAAACTCCGAGGCATCCGAGCCTCGAGGGCGGTGGGTGGTGGAAGTTGATGATGACGACGCTGCCGGCGGATCGTTTTCACGCCCGTTCTGGTCTGCAGTTGTAAAAAATTTTTTCATGAGCTCGGCGCGAGTGGCAGGCGACGCCCCTTTGATATTCGTCCCGTTGATGATGGTGATGTTATCCGTATTCGGATGAGAAAGGTTGCTATGGGGATCTTCGTGAGGTTCGTCTGGTGTTCGCCCGCTGTTGACAGCCGTGAAGCCTCCTGATGGCGACTGGGGATGGGCAGAAGCCGAGTGTCCATTCGACACGGCCGGGTCTGGAGAAACATGTTGCTCGCGCAGTGGCGAGCTGTGAGAGCTTTTGTTGCGGTCCGTCTCGCGGCGAGTGACGATGGCATTGCGCCGGCTTTTCAAGCGATAGCTCAATTGCCTTGCGCGCGCAGCAGCTAGGAACAATTAATTAGCATTAACCAAGAAAAAAAAAGAAAAAAAAGAAACCTTCTTCTTGGGCATACCGGAATCCGCCATGGCAGTGATCTTCTGCAGGTTTCTCTCCAAAATCTCCAACGACCCAACCTCCTTCTCCTCATCCTCGTCAATGGGCTGCGGCGGAATCAGCTTCTGCGGCATGCCCGAGGCAATCAACACATAGTCCTCCTCGGAGATCTCAACGCGGCACTGTTTCGTATAAAACTGGCAGACGGGCACACCGTTGCGGGTCTTTTCGAGGTTGAACTGCTCGGGCTTGCTCCGCGCAAACTCGACGACGTCCAGCCAGGTCACACTGGTCCCTTCTTTCCCATTCGACTTGAGCACGCGCGGGGGCCCTTCGAACAGGCGGTCGAAGCGTTTCATCAAAATCGGCCCCAGCGGGCATGCGCCGAGGTTGCCGGCGATGCTCTCGTGGCGCTGCAGCACGCCGTCGTACTCGCCAATCAAGCGCAGAATGTTGGGCAGGCTGTCTTCGGTCGACACCAGCGGCAGGTTTTCCGGGTACTGGCGGGCCAGGTAGTTGATGTGCAGATGACTCGACTGGGTCTTGGGCATTTTGGAGGCGACGCCGGGCGAGAAATCGCCAGAGGGCGACCGCGGGCGTTTGTCGCCGGAAGCGAATCTGTCCATGGGTTTTGTTCTGTTCAGTTTTGTTTTGTGGTGTAACGATAAAAGGTTTCGTGATGAGTGGATTGTTTATGCGACCGACATGGGCACGAGACTAGCGAGGATCGGAGGTGTTTCGTCGGAGGTCTGGATTGTGTCGCATAATGTGCAGATGAGTCAGAAGACTGTCGAATGCAGTGTGTAGTGTGCAGTGGTGATCTGTATTTTGAAACCAGGAGCACGCTCAGGAAGTGAGTAGCAAGAAGAGGAAGAGGAAGAGGAAGAGGGGAGGAGGGTGGAATCGGGCCACCGTCCACGCTCCGGGGCGGCGGAGGGAGGCTTGATAGCGATGCAACAGGACACACTCCTGAGTAAGTACTAGTAAGTTAACTAGTAAGCACAGAGCAGGACGCGGTGATTAGCCGGGAGAAATTAATTTGGCGACGTTAAGCAGCAGGCCCTAATAACAGGCTAACAGCCCAGGCAAGTTACTGCGAGCACGTAGCAGCATCAGAGGGAGGGAAGGGCGGAGAAGTGCCTCCCGCCCGGCGTTCCGCTGGGCTTTGCCCGGGTGCCGGCACGGATATTTACATTACATACACATACATGGCCGCGCGTGCCCAATTACTACCCGCATGCATGTCCCGACCGTGTAATTACCGTCACGTAACCCGCGGCTTGCGTTTATCCGCCATGCAGTTTGACGCTGGCAGTTAGTTGACTACGAGCCTACCACTGACACGACGTGCTTGCACTACTTAGCAGCGAGTCCTCGCTAATAATACCAACGCAACACGCGCTGCAGCTCTGTCCTTGCCTGCTTATTCGCTCGCTCTTGCAGCGTCATCCCGGTCCGACCGCTGTCTTTGAATGCAGCCTTCGACCCTCTCAGAGTCTTAACTCTTAACGCTCAAGCAAAAAAAGCGCTCCCGCTCCACACAGCCAGTCCCAAAATCCCGCACTCACTATACCATCGCATCGCAAAGAACCCCAGTCCATCATCACCCGATCCAATTGACCACACACCACACCACACTCCCCACCAGGAGAAAAGGAAACAAGCACATTTTCTCTCATGTCCGAGCGAGCGTCTTTCCGCGGTGGTCGCGGCGGTCGCGGCGGAGGCGGTGACCGTCGCGGCGGCCACCCCACCCAGCAGAACCGAGGTGGCGCAGGCGGCGGTGGCGGTGCGCATCACGGCCAGCAGCAACAACAGGAAAAGCCCAAAAAGGAAAATATCCTGGATTTGACAAAGTACATGGACCGCGAGGTTAATGTCAAGTTTAATGGGGGCCGAGAGGGTATGTCTACTACCCTCTCTCTATTTTATGTTTTATGTATGGTTCTAACTTCTTTTATTTTACAATAAAAAGTCCGCGGCATTCTCAAAGGTTATGACCAGTTGATGAACCTGGTGCTGGACGATGTCAAAGAGACCATGCGAGGTGAGCTATTTCTACTTCTGACTCCTATTACTATTATTTTTTTTTCTGACTTTATATAGATGAATCTGGAAACGAAACCACCCGCTCGCTCGGCTTGATTGTCGCGCGCGGCACCCTGCTCGTCCTCATATCGCCCGCCGATGGCAGCGAGGAGATTGCCAATCCGTTCTTGCAGCAGGAGGAGTAAATCTCACAGAAATGAAAATGAGAAATGAACAAGCGTAACATTGATAGCTAGTAATAGTAACTAATCAAGATACCAAAACTCTAGTTACTGTATATTGTCCTCCCACTTCCACCAACATCAAAACAGCCACCCTGCCTTTCTCACAAACAAGAACGAACATGTAATCCATAACCCGGCTTACTGCCGTGCCAATGTAACGTGTACTAATCATAATACGAGGCTCTCGTGGCCCATGTTGCGTGTCCATACCAAATGGACTAGTGCATCCGCCTGGCCGGCTTCAGCAGCGCTTGAAACGACGACTCCAGCGCCTTCTTCAGTTCCTTGTAGCTCACAATAAAGCAGCTCTGCTCGTCCCGGCTGATCAGCGTCACCTTTTCATCAGTGCCCGCGTCCAGTTTGTTGAGGCACGTCAGCACATGTCCCAGATCCACCACCGGCGAATTCTGTCCGTCCACCTGGTGGAACACGTAGTCTCGGAACAGCTTGAGAAAGTACCGCTCTCCGTTCTCCGACCACTGTCGGTCGTGTTCGTATTCGGGTCTTTCGTTGACAAAGTTCAATTTGGTTACTAGCCGCACAAGCCGTCCGTTCTCCAGCTCCCGCCCAAGATCCGACGTCAGCTGGTCGTCCATGTGAAGCGACGAGTCAAACGTCGAGATGAGCTGCGATGATATCCCGCTAATAAAGATATCAATGTTGCGCTCCTGGTCCTTTTGCATCCCATTCAACAGCCAAAACACAGAGTTCTTCAGCTGCGGACTGTACACCCGAGTGAAATGCTCCATCGACTTTGTCGGGCTGCCCAGCGCTGTCGACGCGCCGCTTGCTCCAAGCGTGAGCATCAGCTGCCCAAAATTCACCAGGTCTTGTTGCTGCAGGTCCTGGGCTGATCGCTGCGTGTCGTGCTGCACCACATCCATGATTGCACACGCATTCAGCCGGATCCGGTTCTTGCCCGTCAGAATAATTTTGCTTGCGTCGATGATTCTCGCCGCCATCCCACAGCTATGGATGGCCTTGAGCGCCGACGCAATCTGCGTGACATAGCTCCATAGCACCTGCTCAGGGATATGAGTGGTGCTGCGACCTGTGTAGCGGTTTCCGCCTCCGAGATGTTGCTCGGATAGAGTCTTGGACAGTGGGTGATAGTCCATCACGAAGACTAGCGAGCTATCTTGAAACACGCGTGTTGTGAATGCATCATGCACCGTCACAACACTGCCATTTGTGATCCTTTTCCATGCCTGGACCGCCCGTATAGCTTTCTCGTTTGTCAATCGATACCCTTCAAGTCTGCGTAGGACGTAAAAATTGCCATCCTTGCTCGATTGTGCTTTGTAAACCCAGCTCGGATATCCGAATGTAGTTGCATTCTTCTGGTGAGACAAATCCAAAGGAACGAGTGAATGGAAATGGTCAACATGCGCAGGTAGGGATGAATCTTAAAACAAGACTCGTCAGTTGGCAATAAATCAACAGGCAAAATGACTTACTGGGCAATGTTTGTAATGTGGCGGCTGTCTTTTTTTGCAGTTCTTCCCTAAAGTCGTTTGGTAAAAAGAGATCGTGAACATTGCGTTGATAAGCCGAAATATTCTGACTATGAGGCCCGATGGGAGCGTAAAGATGATATTGTACTGGCTGCTGGAAGCCAGCTTGGCCGCCGAAGAAAGCAGCGCCTCCCATAGATGCAGCCACTGCAGCGGCAGCGTCGTGAGAGTATGGGTTTCCTTGGACCGGATGAGGTGTCACGCCGTTGCCGGTTAAAGAACCAGGGGTCGCTACAAATGGGTCATAGGTGGCAGCTGGGTTGAGGACGCCATTCCCATTGCCCTGCAAAGATACCTGTAGTGGTTTCGAGTCAGAAGAGTCATGGCTTTCCAAAGAGCTATATGCACGCTGCAAAGAGTCGTAGGAAAGAGAAGTAGAATGATCATCTGGGACTGGTTGTGGAGACATTGAACGAAAGAAACGGCTGGGATGGGAATCAAATTGGGGGAAACGACAAATATCATCCGCCTGAGAGAAGACATGTTCGCGCCAGACAGGGCTGGGGTCAATTTCTGCTGAAAAGAAAGGGCTTGGATAATATTTGGGAGCACGCCGGGACTGATAAGAAAGGGGGCGAGGGGGTAAAGACGAGGAATTGTCCAGCCGATCAGACCGCCTGGCGAGAGACGAAGAGCCTGGCGAGAATACGAGTGGAAGAGATGACGATCGAACAGCGCGAGGCTCAAACGAAATAGCGCAAGCGTTCAGATTGGTCGGCGACTCGTCTGCCTGGGCCCTACTGCCGGCATTTGCTGGTCTCGCTTTGGACTCCATATCGGATACATGCAGAGGGAGAATGGACAAACAGAAACGTTTGCAGCGGAGAAGATATGGGAGGAGGGAAGTGTGGCTGCCTTGGCCGCGCACCAGAGGCAGTCACGGCGGGCAAAGGAAGCAGACACTCAAAAGACTCAAAAACTTACCACCTGCGATGCATCCAGTCCTTGTGGCACAAAATCTGCCACTTCGGCGACTGCCCATTCGGGAGAGGCTGCGTCTGCGCGCGCCGAGGGCGTGCTGGAGTTGGAGCCTGATGATATCTATCAGCATTTATACCAGGTACGTGGCTAGCAATCCCACCTTTGGGGAGAAAAGGGGCCGCACCGGCGGCCTTGGGGGATATGGCATTCGCTTTCTTAGACGATGACGACGACCCATTGGCACCGATGACGGACGGGGTGAAACTCGGGGAGTCGACATTTAGTCGTTTTCTGCTGTTACGAACGTGATTTCGACATCAGCTCCAGGTTCGTTTTATTCCGGTGTCTCTGAAATGGATAGTAACACTCAAACTAGGGCGCCCAACCTGTCGTTTTGATTCATAGTGTGAAGCTTCTGGGGGTCGTGGTTGAATGCGCATCCTATAAGAAAACGAGAACATGGCCATCAATTCCAGCTCCATCGCGTTATAAAACCTGGTTCGGCATACCCTTGTCTTCATATCGGCATTTCCCATATATAGTGACATTGCGACACAGGGTGTCTTTTGCATTCTCTATTGAGCGACGGGGTCAGTCTATGTACTTGACAAAGGTCTCCATCAACACATGAACTGGCATCGATCGAAAACGATATCCATCGAAAACGAGCGAAGCACCAGGCCGAAGCTCTCCAGTTGTACATACCTCGCCCTCGCAACTTCGGAGATCCCATGCTGCGACGGGAATCGTCAAGCCCCGGCTTCGCCGCAGAAGCCATGGCCGTGTTGACAGATCAAGAGGCGCCGAGACTCAGCGCCCGACGATATCCATGGACTCGACACAGAGGAGGATCGGGGAACGGAGAAAGCGGAGAGGATGCCACATTCCTCTTTGCGACGGCGCGTGGGGGGAGTCCAGGGACAGGTAGGACAGGTGGAACGATGCAACGATGCAGTTCACGGAGTAGGGTCAATAGCTGGCTGGCTCGGCTCGAGCGACGACAAAGGCCACAGGTAACAATAAGCTAAGAATAGGCGAGGCCAAACAATGGCAGCGGAGACGTCGGGCGACGCAGCGATCGCGGCAGCAGCAGGACAGCTGGCGGACGTCGTGTTCGCGATGATGAATGAAGGAGGACGGCGGCGGTGGGGGACGAGCGATTACGGGGCGGTGGGCCGACTAATTAGTATCGATATTGATTAATATGGCAGTCTACCGGTGCAGGTACGTACCACTAATTTATGTAGACATTGATTTCGTATATTCCCTCTATTCTGAAATTTACTAGGTTTTACGTGCATTAGTCGTTTTGGCCTCCTCCTTGTTTTACATGTATTAATGTATGTGGTCGTGATGGCTACATCAATTGATACATATATGTATGCAACTGCGGGACGTACCAATTGATATAATATGTATATTGTTGTGTTTCACACATGAAACAGGACTGTATTATCAATATTATATATGCGTACTCTGGACCGAACACTTGCAAACATAGCGTTCCCTATTACATATGCATAACACATAGATTAATATATATATGAATGTATAATTGACGTATACACTGTATTGTGTTGGCGATGATGTCGTAAGCACGGGCCCCCCCAGCGGCTCAACGAAACAGCAACAAGTGAAGCTGTCCTCCCGACATCATCAACTTCAAACTGCTTATAACCCCCAACGCATCTCGTCTCGTCGGCCGCCGCCATCTGTCGATATCAAGTACTTCAGGGCTGCTGCGTGCTACGCATTTTATTCGGATTTGTCAATTTGTTTCACCACCCATCCGACTGCACCGGCCAGCGAATGGACAACGCTGCACCGGTAGCCCATCATGTCCTCAACAGCTGGAGGCGCTGGTGAGCTCTCCGACAGCCAGCAGACAGCTCTGCAGACCTACATGAATGTGACTGGGCAAGAGCCCGATGCCGCGATTCCCCTACTACAGCGGTCCCAATGGAATGTCCAGGTAAGTTCTTATAACAGCAAGTAGTATCCCTCCCGATGCTGATGAGACGGCTTGCTCCAAAAAGATCGCCATCTCCAAGTTTTTCGACGGCGAGGGCCCTGACCCTGTCGAAGAAGCCCGCGCATCTCTCAATGCACCACAGGACATTCGACGTACCCAGAATCTAATGTTCGACGACGACCTTCCGCCACGCTCTCCGCCGCCGTCATCTCGACCAAGCAACAGCAACCTCCAGCCGGCTCCCCGTATCGACACACAACCGGAAGACCAGCCGGCTTTCCGACCGCCGTTAGTCCTCAGCCTTCTTTTCTCCCCGTTCAACCTGCTCTATCGACTTTTATTCAACTCATTTCGCCTGTTTGGGACTCTGTTCCCCTTTTTGCCACGCTGGCTTAACTTTGCCGCAAGCTCGTCCCTGCAAAGAACTCAAAATACCAGCGGAAGACGGCCTTTGGGGCCCAAGGATACTGCTGCTCGATTTATTCGAGAGTTTGAGGAGGACTATGGAAGTCACCCGCTGCCGTTCCTGGAGAACGGCTACAACATGGCACTGGAACGAGCCCACCGGGAGCTCAAGTTCCTTGTCATCATTCTACTTTCGCCGGAACACGACGACACCAACAGCTGGGTCCGTGAAACACTGCTTTCAAACGAGGTGACAGAGTACCTCAACGACCCCAGCAACGAGATTCTGCTATGGGGAGGAAACGTCCAGGACTCGGAAGCGTACCAGGTGGCCAACTCACTGCGCTGCACCAAATTCCCATTTGCCTCGGTGCTTGTGCACACGCCGAGCACGGGGTCCAATGCCATGTCCAACATTGGCAGAATTCCCGGCAACACCACCCCGTCCGAGTTCCTGTCCAAGCTACGCACCGCCGTCTCGCAAAACAAAGACCCTCTTGACCGCGTGCGCGCACAGCGAGCTGAGCAACAAGCCTCTCGCACCCTGCGCGAGGAACAAGACTCGGCATATGAACGATCCCTCGCCCAGGACCGCGAACGCGCACGCCAAAGACGCGAGGCAGAGGCCGCTCGCCAGCGCGCCGAAGCTGAAGAAGCCGCCCGCATCGCCGCCGAGGAAAAATACACCACCGATTTACAGCAGTGGAAGAAATGGCGCGCCCAATCGTTACCCGCTGAACCATCCGCCGATGTCACCGACATTGTCCGCCTGAGCATCCGCCTCGTATCCGGCGAGCGCGTCATTCGCAAGTTCCGCGCCGACGCCGACCTGGAAGAAGTATACGCCTTTGTCGAGTGCTATGATTCTCTGCAAGAACTTCAGGGAGAAGAAAAAGTGTCCGAGCCAGAAGGGTTTGAGCATAAATATGGGTTTCGTCTAGTGTCTCCGATGCCGCGCAACGTGTATGAGATTGACGCTGGCGGCACAGTGAAAGAGCGTATTGGCCGCAGTGGGAATCTTATGGTTGAGCTTATCAATGAGGATGACGATGACGATGAGGAATAGGACTTGAATGATGTACAGTACAATACAATACAATACAATGCAATACACTACAGTCACAGTTACAATGACGAGATTTGCTGCATACGATAAACCACTATTTGAGCCGATGTCGCTCAGGGATCTAACATTTGAACGTAGGCTAGTAGAAACAGATGGATGGGTTAATAAAGAATTATAATGTGATCAATCACTACGCTGACTACCAGGATATTAATTAATTTAAATGAATTCATTGTGCACGCCCAACGCCAATAAGACATATGCATTTATACACAGATGCTCTAATAATCTACCGCCAATCTAGTCAAACCCTAGTATTGTAAGACAAAAAGAAAGAAAGGAAGAAATAAGAAAAACAAGTGTGTTGGCGACTACCAACTAAAAGCCTCCTCTACGAAATCCACACTCATACCGCGCGCCACATTCTCCCTCGTGGCTGCCCTGACTTCATCCGCAAACGCCCCCGGACCACACACAGACACAATCGTTGCACCGACACGCTTGGGAAGAGCCTCATCAAGAACGACGCTGGGCCGGCATCTTCCGGGGAACATCTGCAAGCTCTCGCTGGGACTCTTGATTTCGCTGCGCGGTGTCTTGGGCTTTGACACGAAGAGCTTGATCACAAGGATCTGCCGCCGGTTGGGGAGTTGCAGGATCTGGTCCATCCACTCACGCACCCAGTTGAGTGCGTCAGTCGTGCGTACTGCCCAGATGAGGTAGATGCGCTGTGTTGCGACGCAGCCTTCGTCAGCGCGCATGAGTAGGTCGCGGACGTGCAGGATGTGGTGTGTTATGCCTGCGCCGCCAGAAAAGAGAATCGCCGTGCCGTAGCTGCCCATGGTGCTTGCGCCGCCAGAGTTGTACGGCCCTTCGACCAGGCCAAAGGTTCGCAAGGTTTGGTTCGGGCAGGTCATGGCTTTGTTGTACAGTTTGCGCGTCATGCCGGACCGCGCGGCCATGATGAGCGTGATGGACGTCTTTTGCTTGCCCGTGTGGGGGTCGTAAGATCTGGATCTCGTCGTGGGGAAGTCTTGTTTTTCGAGGTTGGAGGGGCTGACACTCAGGCTGTCGTAGCCGTACGGACTGCCTGTCCCTTTGAGCGCCGCCATGGGATGCGATGGCGGCGTCACGCAGGTGCTGGGGTCGGCCCAGGCTACTGAGAATGGGTGTGACATCCACAACGAGACCACCGGGATGAAAGCATAAACATGGCTGCCGGGCTCGATATGTACACGCCGGGGCAGATGAAAGGTAACGCGGCATGCCTCGCCAGGCAGAGCCTTGACAACGACCATAGTGCTGCCGCTGCGGAGACTGAAGTTGAGGCGCGCGCGGAGCACCCAACGCATGGTGCGCTCAAAGATCCAGATGCCGATGATCAGGTAGATCCACGGGCGCTGCGGGAGCGCGTCCAGATGCAGATGGTAGCAGACGCCGACGAGAGCCAGCAGGGCGGCGAACTGATGCAGATGCAGAAAGATTTCGTAAAAAGCGTGACGGATGGGAGATGGCGAATGGCTGATGAGGAAGATCATGGACACGGTGCCGAGGGCGCCAAACGTGAAGAAAGGCGTGGTGCGGATGCGGTGCGTTGCATCGGCAAAGCTCCGCTCGCTCGAGGCGTTAACAAACCATGCTGTTGTATGTACAAGTGCCTCCAGCACGACGACGCGGCCCAGCCAGCGGTGGAACAGGTTGTATGTGTCGAAGCTGACGCCGAGGAGCCAGATCAAGAGGTTGTTGCGTCCGGCGAATAGGAAAAGCGGCACCATGTTGAGCACAGCCAGCGTCCCGGCTCGTCCGCGCAGCTCTGCAACTAAGGCTGCACGCTCGTTGACTGCGTAGTCGAGGATGGCGCAGTACGCAACCTGGCTGGCGACATATAGCACGAGCAGGATTGTCTGCAGGCGAGACGGCAGCACCCCCATATTTACCGCCGACGAGAGCTGGAACTCGCGGTGATGTCGCTTACTGAACAGTGGCGAATACACCACATGTTTCTTGATCACCGGCCACACGCTGTACCCTTCCAAACTCCAAAAGTGCTGCTGCCTCCGGTTGGCCGACAGGCAGCTGATGTGACGTATATATGCATTGCAGATCTCGAGCAATCGACCCAGAATGACGGTGACAGCAACCAGGCCGAACGAGCCGCAGATGGTTCGGGTGATTAGAGTATCCAGAGGCACATCAACACCATCCAGGCCGCGCGAGTATTCGTAAATGTAGGTGTAGTTGGTGGCATAGAAATGGGCCGGGGGGGCCGAAGAGGAACTCATCGGGACTCCCTTGTCACCAAACTCTCAGCTCCAGCCAGGTTTTGTTCCCCGGGGAGGTTTGAAGAGAAGAAACTGCAGCAACGGGGGCAAGGAGGGCAGTTGATATGATTTACTTATCAGTGAACGGGGGGAGGAGTTGGGTGTGGACATGTCTGCGTCAAGACCAGTCAGCTATTGATACCCAAATGACGGCATCGAACGGAGAGATTCTCTGAATCGTCACTTACAGTGAGTGAGCACTCTTTATTGGTCTGCTCGTTGGTCTCGAAGCCTTCCGAAAACAAAAGCGCCTGGAATGCGACGTGGGCCTGGTAACCGCTTGGGAATGCGATGCCCGCTCTCCACCGATGTCCACTCTCAGGCACTGTACGACGTAGATGATCTAATACAATGGGTCGCAGCAAAATCGCACTTGGGCTGAGGGACAGAAGCAACTTCAATTAAGATGCGATCCCCGCGCCACGGTGTCTAGAGATGTCGATACCACCGGGGCGATCTCTGTTTTCGAACCGCGATCGGTCGAGAACGTCTGATCAGCAGTCTTCAGAATGTTGAATGAGGAGCGTGTAATTTAAAGAGCGAAGTTTAATCTGTGGGAGTCAGTGGCATGCTGGCAGATCTGAAGTGGACTGACTAACTAAGAAATGAGTGTGCAGGCAGTCTTTATCCCGATAAAGTGCCAGAGAACAGGTTTAAAAGAATGAAATTTGCACAGATCGAGCCGGCTCTGATGTGTGGGGAGTGACAGGATGCATCCTCACAAGAAATCCAAATGGCCAGAGGAGTGGTTTATAAGCAGCTGATGCAAGAGAGAAGAGAACAAGGTCGAGGCTGTCATGACTGACCGACTTGGCTAGCACAACAATACTTACTGCCCGAGACTCTGAGGCTGCTCTACCGTCTGAGCCCGCAGGTGGACGCCGGGCATCGAGTGGTGATTGAGTGCTCCATGGCCACAGACGCTCAAACAATAATAATGCATTGTTTCTCAGGCTGGTGTTTCAGTCGGAGTTGGTCGGCGCTCAACGCTCCCATGTCTCTGGCCAGTGGTCACAGGCAGGTGGGGCTTGCCGCCTCCTCGGCGTTTACCTGCCGCTGGTGCACGCGCCGCCATTGGCTGCGTGAGGCATGGTAAGGTATTACATAGATTGATGGTATATGACAACATGTATTATTGTGTATTCTCGTAGTAGGCTATAGACCGATGTAGAACAAGGACGCCCAGTATACACAGTTGAACTCGGAACCACACACATACACTAATAATATAGATTAGCTCAATGGTTCTCGACCGCCGTGATCTCCGAAAACGGAAATCGGTGCTGATGCGCCACCGATCGATCTGCGACCTTCGATGTAGATAATGGTAGCGTGCGCTCCACGTTGCAAAGGAAATGCTCCATCAACACGAAAGTTAACTGGTATACTGCGACCGCGGCCCGCTGTATAAACTCTTGAGCTTCCCGTTTAAGCATATTCCATGGGTCTAGTACGGAATAATGGAGATCGGCCATTACTACAATTCCCTCCGAAACAATGACCATGAACAATGCAATGGTTGAAAGTTGAAAAAATTTTTTTTTAAACTTGTCTACACAGTTAATTTCTGGATCCACGCTCATCGCCCCATCCACCCTCCGTCAACGGTGATGACCTCCCCAGACACATAGTTGCTAGCCTCGCTGGCTAAAAAGACAACCACGCCCTTGAAATCCTCAGGCTTCCCCCATCGCCCCGCAGGAATGCGGGCCATGATGCTGGCGTTGCGATTCGAGTCATTAATCAGCGCGACGTTCATGTCCGTGTCGATGTATCCCGGCGCAATCGCGTTGACGGTGATCCCCTTGGCGACCCATTCGTTGGACAGCGCCTTGGTCAGCTGTCCCACGCCGCCCTTGGATGCTGCGTACGCTGGCACCGTCAAGCCGCCTTGGAACGTGAGCAGCGAGGCAACGTTGATGACCGACCCTCTTCGTCCCGTGGGGAACTCTGATGCGTCCCGCGAGAGCAGGTAGGCTCCAAACTCGCGCGCCAGTGTGAATACCGATGTGAGATTGATGTTTATTACCTATCATACAGGTTATTACATAACTTGTTTCCTTATAGGTAGTGTCAAGACTAACCTCGTCCCAGTCCTCGTCCGGAAACTTTTCGCTTGGATGCCGTCTCTGGATTCCCGCGCAATTGAGCAGGATATCTGGTTTCAAGCCCTGCTGCACCAGCGCCGGGATGATCTTTTTAACAGCTTCGCGGTCGGACAGCTCGGCTACATGGATAACAGCCTTGCGACCTACTCGGTTCGTGATGTCGTCGCGTGTTGCCGTGTTGGACTCGTCTCGCTAGAGAACTCGGGGTTAACTGGAGCCGTTGCAAGAAAAGGACCAAAAAAAGGTGTCCTACCTGGACGAGGATGATATCTGCGCCTGCTTCGGCGAGGGAGACGGCCATTGCCTGTCCAATACCACGAGTTCCCCCGGTCACCAAGGCTGTTCGGCCTTGGAGGGAGAACAAGGATGGAAATGAAGCCATATTGGACTCGCTTTGAAGGCAGTATTTTTTTTTTCCTGCTGTAGGTTGAGGAAATGCAGTGGATGCCCTCAATTGACTGCGACTAAACACAGTAAGCCCTTTTTGATTTCGTGAAAAATATTCAGTGTTATTCGAGTTTGGAAAGTCTGCATCATCATTGATGCGGCGAGGGGCAATTGCCGAGCTCCAGTAGCCGGCGCGGGGACGACCCCAGGCTGTCGGCTATTGACGAGCCACATTGTAACGACGGCAAAAAGTCCGAGAGGCGATCTTTTTAGTTTGCGAAGTTGATGCGTGGAAAAAAGAAAAAAAAAATTAAAATAAAAATAAAAATTGAAAATTGAAAAAAAAAAGGGGGGAAATCATAGGATATCGTAGGAGGAAAAGGAGTGTTGGGCGTAATGGCTGTTTGAGATGATTTTGTCTCGTATCGTTTGTTCTTCTCCAGTAAATCAGTGCGTATGTGCTCAATTTCAAACAAGAACTCCAGAATTGCAGAAAAATTGCGCAGAATTGCAAGAAATCGAGCGGACTGGCGGAAAATTGCAGCAAACTGGGAAAATCGCTTCCCAGAGCAGGGGCGTGTGGGGAAGGCCGCCTTCTCCGCAAAACCGGCAGGAACGACCGACCAGGCCATCCCGGGCAGCTGCTGTCAGCAACGAAAAGAATACTTCGTGCTGCTCGTCCTGTCCTCAGTCGATACTCAGCCATTAACGCTCATCGTGGAATCGTTTCTTGCTGTTGGAGCGATCAACCCACTTACTATTATCACCCAGTACTGCGACTGGACTGGCCCGCCGCAACTCAACGCCTCGGAAGATGCCCATGGTGCATTTGTGTCTTGTGCATTGCATTCTCCATCTGCCACCCTCTATGGACTCATGCTAGCTGCAGACAGGCGGTGATTAATTTGGAAAATGGCTCCTGAAAAACAGTCCAAGCAGTTTCGCAAACTGGGCCCCGGCCAGCGCGTGTCGCGCGCCTGTCTCTATTGCCGCCAGCGCAAGTCGAGATGTGATCTGTAAGACTGCTCCTGTAGCCCAGTCCTAAATATGGAATTTTCCAGACTAACCCATCGTGCAGAGATAGCGGCGGCAATCCAGGTACGCCGCCCTGTCAAAGATGCATCCGCGAGGGCCGAGAGTGCGTCTTGGGCTCGTCAAACCGCGGTGGGCGGCGCATTCGCAAAAGCAAGATCAATCATCTTGAATCGGCACAGAAACCGAAGCCCACTCAAGACCCCCCCTCTGTCTCAGCCTACTCGGATAGTCACTCGTTGCCGCCATCTCGCTACTCGGTTACTGACATCTACGCCAGCCCAACGGGCAATCCACCCGGCTCGGCTACTGCCGACGACGACAATAACAACAACGACAACGAAGATGATGCCGCTTCGACCTCGGACAGCGCCATCGACTCCGGCGTGCCTAGAAACCCTTCAGATGCATGGCAGTGCTTAACTGGAATTGCGAAACGGGGGAGCGAGGCCGGACATGTGCCGCATTCTTCGCAACAGCTGCCTCATGTGGCCGAAGATGTCTACGCAGATGCTACTTTTCAGACTGCACCGAGGCAGTCGAATTCTGGGATTAGGGGCTATCAGCTTGTCCAAAATGGCGCGTTTGATCCCGAGCTAATCTTCCAGCTGATAAAACGATACGAAGAGAATTTCCACCCTTACCAACCGCTTGTTCCGAGAAAGTATTTCGATCGTGCGGCCCTTGACGCGTTTGCAACTAACGAAAAGCATCTTCTCACTGCGGTCATTACCATTGCTTCCAAAGACCTCGTCGATACCCCGTATATCCATGAATACTGCTCCAAATACATGCACCAACTTATCTCCGGGATTGCTGCTGGCGCGGACTGCGACGTAGAAGCAGTCGAGGCTCTCATTTTGTTGGCAGAATGGGAGCCTCAGGGGCTGCGTCCTAATATCGAAAGGGTCGGTCGCGGTGAAGAGGATCGCGCTGCCTGGATGCACGTAGGACTTGCTCTGCGTTCTGGCTACTTTCTTGGTCTGGACCGTACTTCTTTCCGGGGTGACCCGAGCTCAGAAGACTGTGATGCGCGCAAGCGGCTGGCTTGGACTACCTGTTACATCTCAGACCGCCTGATTTCAGTGCGAATTGGAAGAGCATTTTGGTCGCGAGGACCAGGCCCCATGACTGGGTTTGTCAGCCAAGATTTTCCGTCGCTGCAGCCGGTCAACGAGGGTGATGAAGACTATGCAAAAATCATCCAAGCCACTTTGGATCTGACGCAGCTGTACGGAAACGTGCATGAGATTCTATATTCTGGCATGCGTTCGAGCAACCAGATGATGTTGATGGGAGACTACATCAAGTATGCAGACGACTTTCGCACTGCAATTTCTCGATGGAATCGGAATTGGGGCAACTTGGATTGTAAGAAGACCTTCTTTCTTTTTAATATTTACTAATAGGAGCAGGCTCTCCTCGCATCAAGACTACTCTTCAAATGTCGTATGAATATCTGAGACTGTACACCAATGCATTCGCCTTTCAGGCAGCGATCTCGCAGGCAATGGTCCGAAAACCCAAAACGGGAGACCAGCATTCGCAGAGAGAGCATCTGAGGGCGACGTTTAGTAATGTGGCTTCCATGTCAGATGCACGCTTTATATACGAATCCTTGGATGCGGCCAAGTCATACTTGGACATTCTCGTCAGCGCAGTCAACCCAGAGCAGCACTTGCGGTTCATGCCGCTCAGATTTTACTTGTAAGGCATTGGTCTGTTTAATTTCTTTTTAGATTCAGTTGTTGACACTTTACAGATACAGTATCTATGCGGCGGTTTTCTTATACAAAGTATGTTAGCTCTAGTCCATTTCTGACGCTTTCCAGACATAACTGACTTGTTAGGCTCGGTCTTTTGGTGTTCTTTCGCCGGTGGAGGAGATTTCAGTTCGCGAGCTCGTATCACGGACGACAGAACAACTGCAGCGCGCAAGCGCCGGGCCAGACGACATGGGATCAAGATATGCACGTCTTCTCGAGCTGTTGTGGAACCTGCATCCCTCGAAAGCAGCAGTTTCTCCGGGGACGCGGCGCACCAATGACAAAGAAATTCCGATGGCAAGCCTGGCCAGCTCTGTTCCTGAGCAAGCCTCGATTCACTTCAGTCCGGCCAACGACTTTTCCTGGCTCGACCTGGGCGCGGTGGGCGATTATGTCTCGGGCGATCAAATGACAGCCGGGCTGCTGGGGTACGACGGGCTGCAGGACAGTAGCATATACGGGGGACCCGTGAGCCAACAGCTGTGGCAGACGCCACTGTGGATGAACGAAAACATGCCAAATAGTCTTCTCTTTTAGACGGGTTCGAAGCTTCTAATTAAGCCGGCGGGTCAGGTGTCGCGCATTTGCCGATCGCTGGCGGCTATCCAGACGCAGACCGGATTTGCTCCGAGAATGCGGGGGTCAAGCGTCAACTCCCTAAAAGCAACAGACTGCCCACACGTCGTGATTATTCGACACTTAAACTCATCTCAGTGAGCACACATATATATACATATATACACACATATATTTCTATATATTCAACATGTCGCAGCTCAATGACATCAAAGGCCGACTAGCCCTAATTACTGGAGCCTCTGGCGGGTCAGTGAAGTCATGACATATAAACATGAAATACTGCTTGACATTGACTGAAATAGAATCGGTTCATCATGCGCTCGCCAGTTGGCCCAGCGGGGCGTGCGTCTTGCATTAACATACTCGTCCAACCTCACTGCCATTACAGCGCTTGTCAATGAACTCAAAGGCGTGGACGGCACACTGCGAATTTCAATCCACCAAGTCGACGTTGGCGAGGCTGACCAGATCGAGAGAATGTTCAGCGAGATCGATCAGCAGCATGGCGAGCGGCCAGACATTCTCGTGTCGAACGCGGGGTACGGCAAGCGCGTGCCGCAGGTGTGGGACATTACGCTGGAAGAATTCGACTACACGATCCAGGTTAATCTGCGAGCGTCCTTTATCCTGGTCAAAGGCGTGGTGGAGCGCATGAAGAGCCAGAAATGGGGTCGGATAGTGTTTATGTCGTCGATTGCCGGATACGGTGGTGGGATCAACGGCTGCCGTGAGACAATCTTCGCAACTTCTTCTTGGCACAAGTTAACATGTAAGAAAAACAGATTACGCAGCGTCCAAAGCAGGCATGACGGGGATGATGCGCAATCTCTCGACGCGGCTGGCCGAGTTCAACATCAGCGTCAACGACGTGTCGCCGGCCATGATTGGCGACACGGGCATGATCCCGAGCGCCGCAGCGATCCCCGAGGTCGCAGCAGGCATCCCCCTGGGGCGTCTGGGCGTACCGGAGGAGGTGGCTAATGTTGTTACGATGTTGGTGACGACGGGGTATATGACGGGCCAGAGTTTGCTTCTGGCGGGAGGGCTTAAATAGTATATACATTGTAGTATCGTCAGTGATATATGACATCAATTTTTGAATAAATATCGAATGAATCACGCCTCAATCATCACCTTGACCACGGGCACACCATTCTCATCCACGCCTTTGCCGGCGAGCCCAAAGGCCCTGTCTCCCTGGCCCTCCTCGGCCAGCTTGACTCGATGCGTGACCACCTTCTCCTCGACCCTCTTGAACACGTCCGTCTCCAGCACCTTGATAGCCGCTGGGTACGCATGTCTATCATAGCGAAACACACCGATCAAATCAACCTCTCTCAGCGCCGCAGCTCCAACCGGCAGCGTCTGCACAGGTGACCCCATGCCAATCTGCACCAGCACACCCCCCGGCGCCGACGCATAGATGCCCGCCTGCACACACGCCGGCACTCCCGTACAGTCATACACACGCGCAAATCCGGCCTTCACCCCGTGCGCCTCCTGCACTTTTTTCGCCGTCTCCTGCGCCGTCGCCAGAGCGTACACCGTCTGCTCAGCCTGCGGAGCATCCTTGGGCGGCGGCGGAGTGGCCGAGCGCTCGATCAGCGTGGTCTTGAGCCCCAACCCCAGCGCCTCGGCGACCTTGAGCCGCGCAGCGTCGATGTCGGCCACCACAATCGACGAGAAATGCTGCGACGTGGCCAGCGCCGCCGCGAGCAACAGGCCAATCGCGCCAGCCCCGAAAATCAGCGCCGCGCTCTCTTCACCCAGCGATTTTGCCAGCGCGGCTTCCTCGCTGGTTGGCGGGTGCGAGCGCCGGATTGCATGCAGACAGACGGCCAGCGGCTCAGCCAGCGCTCCGCCTGTGAACGAGACCGAGTCTGGCAGCGCATGGCACATGTCCTCTGGATGATTCGTGTATTCCATCAACGTGCCGTCCAGATGCGGGAAGACTTTTGCGCTGGAGCGGAAACGCATGTTGGCGCAGAGGTTGTAGCGGTCAGATGCGCAGAACAGGCATGTTCGGCACGGCAGGCCGACTTCGAGGGCCACGCGGTCGCCGACTTTGAGATTCTTGACTTCGGGACCCGTGGCGGTGACGATTCCAGAGGACTCGTGGCCCAGCGCCATGGGCGAGCGAACGACAAAGTCGCCATTGCGGCCGTGGTTGTAGTAGTGTAGATCAGAGCCGCAGAGACCGGTGGCGCGGATGGCGACTTGGACTTGGTTGCCAGTTGGTGCCGGGGCGTCTCTGGTTTCCTTATTTTTTTTGGACATTAGATCTCAATGTTTGTGTTTTGGGTATATGGGTAAACTCACCAGGCGGAGGTCTTTCGCGCCGTGGAGGATCAGGGCTTTGGTGGATGTGATGGTGGCGGACGCCATGGTGTAACTGACTGTGAATCAATATTCAATTCAATCAATTCCACTTTGTAGAGTCAACTTCAATGTTGTCTAGGTTGAGCTGAGTTACAAAAACATTTGATCATTTGAAGTCAAGTTTGGATATTCGCGAGGTAGTCAATTCAATAGTTCAATAGCCGGAAATATAAATGCGGGGAGGTCACCCCACGAGAAACAATATATATATGACGCTGACCAGATTCCTCCAATAAATGATATATGCGCGATTAATTCCTTGATTCTCCCGTCTAGCCGGTAAGAAAATAAAAATAGGAAAAATAAAAAGAATTCAGTGTATACGCACTATGGAAGTCGCGGCTCGCAATTAAGACCAAAGAAACGGTTACGCGCGGAGAGAAATCCGAGCGAGGGGCATCGGCTATTGCGCGTCGCGCGACGTGGGGGTTGTCGGCAATTGATGTTCGGCAGTTTTTGGATGCCGATGGTTTATATTTTTTTTATTTTTTTGTTGTTTGGAGTTGTTCGTTGATGCATTCCTACATTGACAATGTAGTTTGTACCGGTATTAACAGCAGAATAGAGAGAAATAGGTCAGTAATGATAGAGTAGTAATAAATATTCCATGTCGTTGAGCGTGATATACATTGAAATACATTAGTGGCTAGGCAAGGTTGTATGTATGGCTATATAGTTCCCCGCATGTCGCATTATTGTTATCACGAGTTGACCACTACAGGTATTGCCGGGCCAGGTTCCTATTTCTAGTTCTACCCGATAGTCTCTCTTGCTCTGCTATTATTTTCCCTCAATCACATCTCCATTTCCGACTGCCCACGCACCTCCAGACACACTCACCATGCCGTCGCAAGCCGCCCTGCTGATTGGCGACATTACGCATGCCCGACCAGAATGGGAGCAGCTCTCGTCGCTCCTCACGCTCAAGGTGTGTCTGTAACCTCTTAACAAGACCGAAAGGAAAAAAAAAAGGCCAAGCTGATTGTGTATTTGCAGGAATTCCCCAGCGGAACCCGCGAAGAGTTTCTACAAAACTGCAAGTCTGGCCAGTACGACGACGTGGTCGCCATCTACCGCAGCAACGCGTCCAACAAGTACACGGGCCCGTTTAACAGTGAGTTGGTCTCGCAGCTGCCCAAGTCGGTCAAGTATATTTGCCACAATGGAGCCGGATACGACAATATCGAGGTGCCTGCTGTGACAAGCGCTGGTGAGTTTTACGGCCACAACATCAAATAATGTGACAATTTAACTGATCAGTGCAGGAATCGCCGTGTCTAGCACCCCCGTCGCCGTCAACAATGCAACCGCCGACGTGGGCATTTTCCTGATGATTGGGGCTCTGCGCCAGGCGCATGTCCCGTTGTCCTCGATCCGAGCTGGTATATCTGTCTCTTTCTAAGACGTGAGATGGACGAGCTAACAAGTCTAGGCGAATGGCTGGGCAAGTCCACGCTGGGCCACGACCCCGAGGGCAAGGTTCTAGGGATTTTGGGCATGGGTGGCATCGGACGGGTATACTCTCACACACATATAAATTTTATAGTGGAATTAAAACTAATGCATATGTATAGGAAATGGCCCATCGCGCCAAAGCCTTCGGCATGACCATCCAATACCACAACCGCACCCGGCTGGCCCCCGAGCTGGAAGCCGGCGCAAAATACGTCTCGTTTGACGAGCTGCTGGCTACATCTGACATTTTCAGTCTGAACCTTGCCCTGAACGCGTCAACGCGACACATCATCGGCGCCAACGAGCTGGCCAAGATGAAGAAAGGGGTGGTCATTGTGAACACGGCGCGCGGTGCATTGATTGACGAAAAGGCGCTTGTGGCAGCGCTTGAGTCTGGACATGTTAGTTAACACCCTCCGCTCCATTTCTTTTTTTGAAGGGTATGAGCTGATTATTTTATTTCAGGTTGCATCGGTCGGCCTCGATGTCTACGAGAACGAGCCGCAGGTCGAGCAAGGGCTGCTCAACTCGCAAAAGGCGTTTCTGCTGCCGCATATTGGCACGATGACATTTGAGACGCAAAAGGAGATGGAGCTGCTGGTGCTGAACAACCTGCGGTCGGCGGTGGAGAAGGGAGAGTTGATCACGCAGATACCGGAGCAGAAAAAGTAGTTACATTATTAACTAGATTAATCACAGATAGAATTGATAATATATCAACAGAATTTAAGACAGCGAATCAGAGAGAAGTTAAAAGTGGAGCATAGCATATGACGATAATTATAATTATTATATAATCCAAATCACATGACCTGGCTAGGGCTCGCTTAGGGCTCAAGCGCGCCAAGACGAAAAAGCACACCACCCGCCAGCCTTGGAGATCTCCGTCCGCCGACAGGAAAAGAAGACAACAACCATCCGCCCGACAGGACCATCTCTTTTCCGGCAATCTTTCAAGATGGTGAGTGCGCTCGAGTTGTATTGCGTCGTGTTTGTTTGCTGGTGTTCGGATTGAGGCGGTAGATGTGTGCATTCGATGAGGAGGAAAAAATGGATATTATCTGTCGATTATCTGTCTCGCCATCGCAAAACCACGACGCAATCACAATTCGCAATGCAAATACAAAAAATATATATACTTACACGATTATGAAACAGGTCCGCTACGCCGCACAGTCGATTTCGAACGCAAAGAGCGCCCGTGCCCGGGGCTCTTACCTGCGTGTCTCTTTCAAGAACACGCGTGAGACCGCCCAGGCCATCAACGGATGGAAGCTGCAGCGCGCTCTCGTCTACCTCGAGAACGTCATCAACCACAAGGAGGCCGTTCCCATGCGCCGATACGCCGGAAGCACTGGCCGCACCGCCCAGGGTGAGTTACTGAGTTTACCCGACCGAGGATGAAGATATGAATCGATGGAGAGAGATAGAGACTTTATGGAAGGAGGAAAGGACAAATGGCTGACGATGATGATGTCTCCCAGGCAAGCAATTCGGTGTCTCCAAGGCCCGCTGGCCCGTCAAGTCGGCTGAGCAGCTCCTCGGCCTCCTCAAGAACGCCGAGGCCAACGCCGACACCAAGGGTCTCGATACCAGCAACCTCGTTGTCAAGCACATCCAGGTCAACCAGGCCCCCAAGGGTCGCAGACGCACCTACCGTGCCCACGGTCGTGTATGTTTCCACTATACACCCTTGGAAGATGTCCATCTAACAACCCCCGCAGATCAACCCCTACATGACCAACCCTTGCCACATCGAGCTCATCCTCACCGAGGGTGAGGAAGTCGTCCAGAAGACCCCTCTTGCCGTCGCCCGCGAGTCCCGTCTCACCTCCCGCCAGCGTGGTGCCCAGATCCGCCGTGCCATCACCGAAGCTTAGATGAAAAAGTTTTGAGGTTGGTGGAATGGGAGTTTTTGATTTGTGACATATACCATGTTTAACAAAAAAAAGAGAGACGAATGAAGAAAAAAGAGCAAATAATTTTTCAAGCATGGCCACTTTTCTTTTTTCATTAAAGCGACGATGATTAAGTTTTTTTACGGCGTCACTTGAAATTATTTTAGGGGGTCAAATAAAAACAAATTTCAACTTGTTCAAAATCTCTACAAAGGGAAGAATATTTGAAGCTTCCAATGAAATCAATGACTACTTGATTTGACCAATATTTCTTCTGGGATTGAGATACGTAGGATTGAGATACGTAGGAGCATCACTATGTATAACCAGGCATTTGCAGTATTTGGCCATGAAATATACATCACGTCAATACAAAAAAACATCGACTGACACAAAACGAATGAACAAACGGGTATAAAGGCTATACACAACAACTAGACAAAAATACACTTGAACGAGTGTTCTATGTACGAAACAACACATAAAAAAACCTTTTGTACTGCATGGCAATGCTAGACGTGTCGTACACGTGCATGTTCTTCTGAAGATGATCTAAAATGATCGTTATCTGCAGCGCTGTCTGCAAATGGATTCTCAACCTGAAACTCGTCTGCATCGTATTCGTACCGCCGTTGCGCGGGTTGGACAGGAGCGACAGGAGTTGCTGTGGTTGAGGGCTTTGCATGTGAGAGTTCTGGGAACGCAGAGTGTGAGAGATGGGGCTCTTCGGTCGAGCTCAATGGCGCTAGAGATGGAACTTCTTCGAAAAAAGGTGGCGACGGCACTCGTCTCGGTGGTTCAACAGGTTCAGCAGGTCGAGAAGGCGCACTCTGGCCATTGGTGTTGGTATTGTAACCAGTTCTATCGTCGTTGTTGTTGTTGTTGTTGTTGTTGCGGTTAACATTGTTGGCACCACCGCCGTTGCTGCTGTTGTTATTTGTGGCAGCAGCGGTGGCTTTTCTTGCGTTCAGAACCGCCCGTTGGTACTTGGACAGAGCCACGGAGAGGTGTTCGTTTGTCTCAATCAGCGTGAGCATGGTGTCTTCATCTGGCGGAGGGTTCTCCACAGCCATGTATCCCTGGACAGATCTTGCTGCTCCAGAGCAGCGTTCCGAGAACTCCTTGATCAGCTCGTTATCCTTGACTTCGGCCGCGGGCGTGCTCTGGGCCAGCTGGATCAGCAGATTCGCAGACGTTCTGGCTTCAGACACGCGCGCAGCGAGTTCATCTGGCGGGGGGAGCTGCCTTGGGCGAGTTGCATGGCGGTGATACGATTGTGGATTGTGGTACGCTGGTGAGGATCGCTACTGTCATTTAGATTACTTGTACTCGTGGATACTGCACGGAAACCACTTACTGGCTGTTGCTGTCCACCACCATACTTTGCAGCGCGTGCTTTTTCCTTCTTCCACATGGCAAGAAGCCCCGCCAGGTCCTCGTCCCACGAATTCTGAGTCTCGAACTGATCCAGCGTCTCGCGCAGCATATGCTGAGCCGACATATCGCGGCCCTCGCGCAGCAGGTCCTTGACGGTCGACACAAACTTGGCGTCGATGTTGCGTGTAAACGTGTGTCCGGGGTTCTCGGCCAGGATGCGGATCAGCATCACGGCATTGTACTGGGCCGACCCATTGGACTTGGAGGGGGTCGATAGATATTTGCGTATTCGCACGGCGGCTTCTTTGGCGGCAGTGGCGCTGGACTCGGCGGCCTCGACGATGGCGGGGAGATGGAGGTAGTCATTGGCCTGTTTGTTTGTTAGATACTTATTTCTCGCTTCTCTTGTTTTTTTTTTTTTTTTTTTTTTTTTTTTTTTTTTTTTTTTTTTTTT
>CVMT01000006.1:670860-714359 GCA_000985935.1 Talaromyces islandicus | reverse complement strand
TTTTTTTTTTTTTTTTTTTTTTTTTTTGTCTTTTCTCTTTTTTTTGGGAGAGAGATACCACGCGGTTGGGCCCTCCGTCGGCTTCGCAAAAGGCTTTCTTGGAGCTGATCAGCATGTGATTGATCTAGACGCATGGTGGAAGCTGTTGAAACGCACAATCTCGCGGGCAACAGTCTCTTCAGGCGACTCGTTTCCAGAGCTGTCTGGCGAGACGTTGCTGCTGTTGTTGTCTTGCGACGAGGGAAATGCTAGAGAGTAGAGCGCAACACATTAGTCCCATTCCCTTTTGAATACATGCAACAGCGACTCACTGCTGACGCGCCTCTGCAGGCCACTGAACATGCGCTTCATGATGGAAGCAAACCCAGCCGGTTGTCGAGGGTTGTGTGATGTTGCTGAACCTGTTTGTTGTTGGGGATCTCTCAGGAGGCTGACCTGGGCTTTAGTGCTCCGCTCCGCGTGCTTAAAATAGACTCGACGGCGGGGACGTTTGCGCGGGTGCCTAATTCACATGTGTTCATGCCGCCTCCCCTAATTACGCGGTCTCCAGGCTGTGCAAGCCATGCCAATGTTCTTGACAATTTTTTGAACTCTCCGATACAATGCTACAGGGCCAAAATTCGTTTTTAAAAATAATATGTACGCACAGCTATTGTCACGAGGCCTAGTAGGTTTACCGATGTTTCGCCCCCCAACAGGATGACATATACAACATACAACTAAGTATACGACCAGCCAATAGCAATAGCAATAACAGAAGAAGGAATTCTTGCCATCTATGATCTGACTCATCTACAAGTTTCAACGATTCTTGGCTACTATTAGGCTTTCAAACTAGTGATTCACTATTCTCGGGTCATAACGTTATTATGAACATGCTCGTATTCACTGAAGAGAACCATAGCAGGTCTTGGCATTGACCTTAGAAACGAGGATCCGATTTCATCAGATTCCCTGGGACACCAATACCTGTGTATGCATGTATCGAAGTTTAGGATATCAGATGCTAAGAAAGATTCTGGGACGTGGTATCATCTATTCTACCAGTGTACTCATCCTATACCAACATTGACCATACCATGAACCCCCTCAAACGCGGACCACTCATATTCTTGCGAATCAATAATTTACAATGGCGCCTCCTTTTAAAAGAGGGATAAGCCTGACACTAGCTTGGTCTTTGTTTTATCTGATTTAATATTACTGTTCAAATGTTATACCCTAGTGCTAACTACTGGCTGCGAATCGCTTATCCGAGGTCAGCTCATTTCGGAATGATTCGGGCTGGTGCGACACCAACGACGACCATAACAAGAGGGGTTTTCCTTTGCATCTTGTAATTCCTCCCAGTTTTTAACATCGATAAAATATACATTTCTATTGCTCTATTATAAATGACTGAACCGGGTTCCAGCATGCCTATAAACGCCGATAAATATACGTGTGTCCCAAATACACGCAGCAAGTGACAATACACAATTCCTGCCTGAAACATGAAGAGAATTTCTAGAGTTCCTTCTTCAGGAAATGCTCTGGTTTGTGGGTGGTTTCATAGTCGACATGCACATAGGCACGTTCAACGTCTGGCAGAGACTCGAGCTTGATCTGCAGCTCCTCTGCAACATCGTGTGTCGCCATCAGAGTCGCGGCAGGGTCCATGACGACGTCAACTTCAACCAGCAGACGAGGACCCGACGTATAAGCGCGAACAGTGTCGATGGCATTGATCATGGGCGAGTGAGTCATAGCTGCGAGGGTTAGTCTGATTCTTGGCCTGACAAAATAGCGATCGAAGTACTTACAGATATACGTGATGAGCTGCTGCATTTGAGTGTCGGCAGTGACCCCAACAAGCAATTGGAACTCGGAATAGGCGGTGCGCAGCCATAGGAACGACACCAAGACCGACAGGATAATAGCTCCCATCGGGTCAATCCACCACCGCAGTTTACTTCCACCAACCGATGTCAAAACACCAAAACCGTTGATAAACAGGTCGTTCCGGTGGTCTTCCCACAAAATCCGCACTTGCGAGTACTGGTTGCGCAGAGCCCAGCAGTACAGAAAGAGCGTGAATTTGGTAGCAAAGGCGACGGCAACGGCGATGACCGAGGGAAGATGGAATTCGCTTGTCTCGGTGGCACTTCCGTCAACGAGTTCCTTCACCGAAAAAGCAATGATGATAAACGATACGGCAGTCATGAGGAAGCAAAAGCAAATGTTCCCCGCAGTCTCAATGCGAGCCTTTCCAGCGGGGAACTTGCGCGGATCGACGCGGGAAACGGCCTTGTTGGATAGCAGCAGCGTCAGGTTGGACATGGGATCGAAAATGGCGTCGGCCATTGTGGTAAACAGGGACAAGGATCCGGACGAGACGGCGCCGTAAATCTGGATAATGGAGAGGATGACATTGGCAGCAAAGCTGCCCCAAACGGCGATCTTGAACTTGAGCTGGTTCTGGGTGTTCAGTTCCTTGGCTACCCGCACGTGCTCCTCGACCGGAGTCAAGAAGCGCTCAATGTTCTCATTCTGCGTTTCATAGAATTCCTGCAGCTTCCCCGAGCTTGTTACTTTCAATCGCTCTCCGATAAAGGCCGGCGTGACCTTGTCGCGCTTGCGAGAGATGTTGGCTTTGATGTTTTTGATTTCCTCGGGGGTCTTCAATTTGGAAGCAAGCTGGAAAGGGTCACTGTTTGGAGTGTATCGAGGAGGCATGGATCCTTCTTCATCGCTGGTTGTCGTTCTTTCTGGCAGGCTGGGGTCGTTGGTGGTGGTCCCGCTCACAGCCGGTTCGACATGTCTCGCGGGCGAGCCTCTGGCCGAACTGGACTGGAACGGATGGGGGTGGAGAGAAATAGCATGGCGGAGGTTGGGGTCTTCCATCTTGAATTGTTACCGGATGAAATGAGAGGCAAAAAGCAATTCTCCCAGGAGTTGACGTCGTAAAAGAACGAGAAATGAAATCATGTAGAATTGTCGGGGCGGAGTCAGGTGGGGCCGCATTGGTGTGCTGGCCAATCAGCAGCTGCTAATGACATTCTTCCTCAATGGAGTTTGCATCTCAAGCACTTATACACTTCCACAATCTTATGTCCAAAACAATGAGGCTCAATAATTTTTTTGGTCTTTCACTTCCATTATAACTCTCTACAGCTTTGTACATGGTTCAACGTGAAAATACGAAGAGTCAGGAGCCAAGAGCCAAGACCCAGTGCCAAGCATTTCATCGCGGCAGTGCAGATCTACGTAGGTCGACGATATCGGGGATTTTCATCTACAAGATCGACATGATATTGATTTGTATTATTATTGGCAAATGGCATGCACATGAAAAGATATAAAAGCTGACATTGGGTGCCAAGTCGTGCGCTGCAAACCCTTCCCCCAAGAAAGTAACTATTGCCGTATACGGAATTTCCTAAAATGGATAAAACCGGTAGAGAGTGTCTGGCGTAGATAGCACATAGTAGTAGTAGTAGTAGTAGTAGTAGTAGTAGTAGTAGTAGTAGTAGTAGTAGTAGTAGTAGTAGTAGTAATCAAGTTTATTGTCCATATTCTAGCATCAATCATCTTTAAACAATTATTTTTATCATGGAGAAAACCTCCCGGAAAACATAATAATCCCTTAAAATAGTGTATTTTGAAATAAATTCTCCCTAGTACCACCCTCCTTAGCAGAACCGCTGACCACCGCGGGGTCTGAGTCCACTATCTTTACGTTTCTGACTCAGAAGACCACCCTCCTTGCTGAGTTTTACTTTTTCAACTGGTAGAGGCCTTCAGGGGTACATTGCCAACTGTTCCACTTAGGTTTTTGTCTGACATAGATGAATAGAGGATATTCAATTATTTCCGCATATTCAACTTCTAGTGAAATTATCTTCTTTCAAGCATACTATAAACTAGACTGATTTTTCAAAAACTTATCAACCTGTGGCGCCAGAAGGCTATGGACATGACTTGTCCTATACACAGTCAATAACAATTCCAGATCTTGGACGACAACAACTCACATATGACCCGTATTAAACCAAAAATATTCATCGATTGGAATACAGCCGTATTTTCCAGGGTCAACCACGACATCTGGATCCGTGTATCCAGGGCAATAACCGGTGGTGTTACGTATATCATATTCACTGGGATTATCCAGGACATGATTCAAGAAACTTGTGGCATCAAAAACCATCGACTTTACCTCTGGATGCGCTGCGCCAAATGTCGTGCTGTGTCGTTCTATTTCATTGTTGAACCAACCTATCATCGTCTTGTTTGGAAGCGGGTTGTCAGAGATTACATTACCCGGAGTGCGATCTAGGGGCGGAAGATTGACAAAGAGAAAATGTTTGTAACCCGCGTGATAGAGAGGCTGCACGCTTTCGGTAAACACAGTATTCCACAGCAGCTCGTAGAAGTTGGGAAATGACACGTTGTATTTGCTCGAGTCTCCTATGTCGTTGATTCCGATCCAAATGGCTACCAGGGTTTGATCCAAGTTGAATGATTTCTGCTTGGTCAGAACAGGTTGCGCATAAGTGAGGAACTGCTGGGTTTGGTTGACGAGGGGAACGGTCCAATTATGATGAAGTGGTGTGCTATTAATTCAGTCAATAAATATATCAATTGATGTCTTGAAAAATACAAAAGCAAAGCTTACAATTCCAGCGATATATCCGCACCAGCGAATGCAAAATCCCACAGCTGCAGCTTGCACGTCTCAGGGCTCGTCAGGCCCTCTTCAAGACCACACCCCGTTAGGTATTCAACCCAGTTAGGTCCACCCTCTGCCGTTCCAGAGAAATTCTGGACAATCTTGTTGGAGAGCAAGTCCTCGGGTGTAAAGGCAAATTGGCCGGGTAAGTAGTCTCCAATGAAGCTGAAGTTCGGGTATCCATGAGTTCCTTGGACGTAGGTATACGAATCTCCAAATGCGATGCTGCGTGAAGAAATTTAATTTTTGATGCAATAACCACTTAATAGTCAAACCAAGAAGAGAAAGACGCACAAGTGTTTGGTAGACTCCCAATTAAAATTTGCCGAAGCCCGTGCAAGACAAGGGCCCGCGAGGGCAAGGGTTAACAGTGCACTTGACATGATTTTGTCTGAATTAAAAGAACATTTATTCAAATGTTAGCGAAAACGACTTTGAGAACGTGGGGCATTGATATAAGCAAATTCTCTAGTCATTAAAGCGTAGTAAAGTTTTCTTGATTGGTGGGAAATTTATTACTCGCTATAGCCCAAGTTTGTGGGGAAAAGAGGATCTAACTCTCCAAATGAGGGGATTTAGTTGGAATATGGGGAGTCGGTGAGATTTGAATCTGGGCTCGATCGATCAATGAGTTGGCTCGCCATGCATTATAGTTGCTTATATTCAACATTAAAATCTCCAGCTCGTCAAACAGCATACAAAATTAGACTATACATGTAACAAGCATCAAGCTTGTGGGTAGACAGGAACAGTATAGTTATACTGAGCAGCCTGGCGTGGAATCGTGTCGACAATCGCAGAATCTCCAGTGAGTTGAAACTTAGCACTCAGCCCAGCATCAGTGTCCAGAGAGAGTACATAATCCCCAGGGTAAATAGTAAGATCGCCGTTCGCATCTGCTCGAGCAAGTGACCCTAGATTTACGGGCAGGCTGAGTACCTGGCTCCCATCAACTGGGATATCATGGGCTCGGGCATATGACACAAGTGTCTTGTTCGGTCTAGGCTCCGGCCCAGCATTGGGCGACGAAAGAAACAAGAGCCCGACATAGTCAGAGGCCGTATTGGCTGGACCTCCGGCGTTCTTAACAGTGACCGATACATTCACGAACGGCGCAATGTCGAGGTACTCTGCACCATTCTTAGCATCATCGACAAGCGTCTGAATTGAATAGGTGGACTGTGGTTGTGTCTCCCAGGAAAGCGTAAAGTTTGTGTAGTGTAACCCATAACCAAATGGAAGCACTGGTTCCCCGGTATACCATCGATAAGTACGCCCCGGAAAGGTGGTGTTGGAGTGAATGGTAGGGTCGAATATGTTGGTTTCCTTGGTATACTCAGCAGGATACTGAGTCACAGGCAGCCTTCCTGCAGCGGCTTTTTTGCCTGTCAGGACATCACAAACTGCATTCCCACCATTTTGTCCAGGATAGCCGGCCCAGATAATGGAGTTAATGCTCGAGTTCTGTAGTATGACAGTATCATCAACTTGGCCTCCCCCAAATTGTACAACAACAAGAGGTTTCCCAAGACCACCGAGCTGGGAAATCAAGTCTAGTTGGTTTCCTGGCCATTCAATGGAAGTACGATCCATTCCTTCTGCTTCCACGGTTGTATCAATACCACCTAGATAGATAATGGCGTCCGAGGATTGCGCCGCAGCAATTGCATCTGGGAAGCCAGTGTTGTCTGTTCCTGATATTGATGTTCCCTCAACATATTGGACTTTGTCAAAGCTAGACTGAAAGGCCTCTAGAGGACTGATTAGATAGGGAGCAACTCCGTAGTAATTACCCTGCAACTGCGCAGTTGCATTGGCCCATGGCCCGATCAAGGCCACCGAGGAGAAAGTTTTGGTGCTGAGAGGAAGTAACCCATCATTTTTGAGTAAAGTTATACCTTCCACGGCAGCTTCATATGCAAGGGCTTGGGCATCCGGAGTACTAACATCTGTCCAAGAAAGACCATCCCAAGAAGACGCCCCATCGAAATATCCCACACTAAACAAAGCGTGATAGAGACGGGTCAGTGCCTGATCCATGGCGCTTTCAGTGGTCATGTTGTTTGCTACAGATTCGGTCAAATTCTGATAAGCTCCATTACAGTTCAGATCAGTGCCGGCATTAAGAGCCACGGCAGCGGCGGACTCCCCATCAGTGGTGAAATGGTGTGAATCCCAGATGTTGGTGACAGCATCACAGTCTGACACGACGTAGTTGTCTGGTGCTGTGAACCCCCAAGTATCTCGAAGGACCATTTGGAGCAGATATTCGCTGGCACAGGAAGGTACTCCATTGACGGCATTGTACGAGCACATGATGCTTGTGGCCAACGCATCGCGGATACATGTCTTGAAAGCAGGTAGGTAATATTCACCAAGGTCTTGTTGCGTCACGTCGTAGTTTTGGCCGTATCGGTTGGTTTCCACATCGTAGACAGCATAGTGTTTGCAAGTAGCGATAATCTGTTTGGGGTCGTTCTTGTTATCGACTCCCTGAAGGGCTGGAACCAGTTGCTTGACATAGCTCTGGATGTGGAATATATCTTCTCCGGGGGTCTCCAGCCCTCGCCCCCAGCGAGGATCAAGGAAGCCATTGATGTTTGGAGTCCAGTAGTCAAAGCCTGCTTTTTGAGCGTTGGCAAACGCCCTGGCTTCTTTCCCAATGACTGTTGCAACACTGTGAATCAAAGCATCGTCAAATGATGCGCCCATCAAGATCGGAAGAGGAAAGCTTGTTGCGTAGCTAAAATCGGAGCCGTTGGGAGTTTGAAACTGGACGCCTGGACTACCGGCGACACCATGGAGGCCCTCGTTCCACCATTCGTATGCAGATAGGCCGATATTTGACACTCCCTTGGCTGGGCTGATTAGGTTCACGGCTTTGTCGTTGATGGTCATGTTTGAGATAAGACTCTGGATTCTATCTGCTATAGACAAACTGGTGTTGCAGATCTGTTGAGAACAAAGTGGCGGTATGCTGCAAGCAGGGAGGTGGGCACGGCTCGTGTTTGGATTGCTAATTTGGTAGATATCAATACTGTAATACTGTCAGTTTGAGGTAGCTCCCGATACTGTATTGAAACGCACGCATAATTGCCTCCACAGTTTGCAGAGGAATTTCCACCACATGCATAGTTGCACGAACTGGAATCTACCGGTGAGGAACTGCTCGAAATTGCATTTCCGCAGAAGCATTGACTAATTGAATCATCATATTAACTTATAAAATCTAGTATACTTACGGGGTGGGGTGATTTACGTTGAGTATTCAACTCCGCTGTAACTGTACCCGGCACTTCCACAGAGATCAGCGCATGTCTGAGGCGTGTTTTCGTCATCTAGAACAAACTCAGGTCCCGACAACGCTCGAGGGTTAGCTTGGTCTGAATAACATCCCTGTGGCGAGGTAGAGGCTTCATAGTTGCTAGTAGCAAATGGGCACACTGAGCTTGCTTCAGCGAGAGCAAGGAATACTGGGGCAGCTAGAAGGAACTGCATCTTGACAACGAATTGTTACTCAACTTCGAGTTACCAATTGCAGAGGTTCAAGTTGACTCTATTTATAATTTCAAGTCATTAAAGATCTATAGTCAATAGCTCGAAGGTACTCCACGCTTGGAGTTCAAACGTTTAGGCTAAAGTACAGGTTCGGACACTTATATGTCGGTTAATAGGGTGAAAATTATGGTGTTTCTAGAGCATGTTAAAACTAGGCAATATATAGAAATAAGATCAAATCTCCGCCCATTTAATTACCCGAGAGAAACATTTGAATGGTTGTAGGGTAAAGGCAGTTGAACACATGGACGATCGACCCCATCTTTCCCCCGCTTTCCGTCCTGATCTACAGTGCCTCGGTGCAACATTGAACCTGAAGATATTTATGGAAATGCATAAAACTTAAATACACAATTATTTTCTCATAAGAAGAGACACACTATTCCTAAATAGTATTTTCGCTGCGTGGGTAAGGTTGCCAGCCACAAGAACCAGAGAACGGGCGCATTCAGTTAGACAATAAGGACTGACCAACTAGCCAAAGATTTTACTAACATCCTAGGGACTTATAAGCTCGGGTTTTTCCAATCCACTATAGAATCATATGCCTCTAGACCCTCTTCCTTTATTGTATAAAGTCTATTAAGATTATCTAAGAAAAAACGTATCTATAACTGGGGAAAGGACGTTGGAGATTCTCTATAAAAATCTAATATTAAGGGTTAAGTCATATATATCTTAGACATAGTAGTTTAATCAATCTTATAGAGATGTGTTAGATAATGAAGACTGATAAACCAGCTGAAGCCTATTTTGCTAGCAGCTAACATGCTGAGATATAGTATCTCATTTGATGCAGTCTTCAAACAACTCGAGTTTCCACAAAGAAATAAGCTCTATTCGCTATGGAAATTACCTGTGAGGTTCTTCCCATCGATTAAGTGCAGTGCCAACTTAACTAACGTATGCAGCCTTTGCTTCCTATCAAGTATGTTATTGTATTGGTCTCTCCACGTTGGAGAGGAGATCAAGTATTTATTGAGTTAGTGAGTCGGCGTTTGATTCCGTGTCTGAAAATTATTTTTTGAATGTTCATTGAGTCATTAAACCCAGCAGGAATACCTGTTTCCAACGGGAATATGCGGTTCTTTCTATACTGTCCTTTCTAATTCACCATGTATAAGTCGACAAGAAATCAAAAGCTTCGTCAGGAGGTAATACCGTGAATAGAGCCACAATACTCTTCTCCTTTTGGATAGACTTCTTGCTGACTTGTATAGCCTGAACCTTCTCTCTAAAGTCATCAGAGCCTTGTCCAGAGCTTCTCTCAGTCCACCATGAACGCATACAATTCGCAAACTACATACGATTTGATAGTTGACCTCAAGACAGAGGCCATGTCGCGTGATTTTTTCGAGATGTTTCGACGTATAACCAATTTTTATCACAGGGAGTCCTACAGTATTCATAAATGGAAAGAGGCTTGGGTATTTGTGCTCAGGGTTAAGCCCGGTGCTCCCATTACGAGGGAGGGCCGTCCTTGTATGCACGACGAGATTCATAACTGGTTTCAACATTGGAGCTGGGTACAGCCCAAGCCTACTATGAGATGGGTAATGGGCAATGAAATTGTGAAGGATGAAGAGAAACCATGAGTTAGTTTCTCCCGGAAAGTTTTTTTTTTTTTTTTTTTAAAAAAAAAAAAAAATCAGATTTCCTAACTTTTATTACCATTCCCTTTACTTCAAGTTCCAATATAAAGCCTCCAGATGCCCCAATAGTGAGTCACTCCTGTTCCCTCAAGTGCTGCTCTGTCGGAGAAAATCTATGTAGACGAAGGTTACCAGTTCTTGCTCATATTTTACACTAGCAAATCTGCCATGTTAATCATATCTTTCTACAATCTAGCAAGTTACAGCCGATAAGGGCTTTCATTGCACAAATTAAATATTACAAATCCCAATGTTACATGTCTTACTAATCTGGCCTACCCCTCCTCCATCAGTTTCAATGTTCTTTGCTTGATTATTTTCTTTCGGTCCTTTTTTTTTTTTTTTTTTTTTTTCAAAATATTTATAATGCGTTGAATTTCCACCGCTTTCTTTGTTCCCTTCAATTTGAACATTGAAATATATAGAGCATTCCCCACAGCAACAACTACAACACTCGACCTTCTCCAACTGCGGGGTCCATCAAGATCGACATCAACATCAACACCACAGACTAAAAGAAAAACAATGGCACCGCACGCGCCCTTTAAAGAGGTTGAAGCCTCACGCCCTCCCTGGGACTCCTCTGCCCGCCCACACTACACGCAAACCATCAATCCCAACTACACCATCGGCTCTGGCGCATACCGCCCAAACGGCGAAAACAACAATGCTGCTCACATCAGCATCGACCCAGACGACAACACACGCCCGCCCCTCGCCAACTACAAACTGCTCATCAGCGCCATCGTGCCACGGCCAATTGGCTTCATCTCGACGCGGTCCGCGGACGGCTCGGTAACCAACGTGAGCCCGTTCAGTTTCTTCCAGATCATCGCGGCCGACCCGCCAATCTTTGTGTTTGGCGTCAACGGGCACAAGCCCAGCTCCGCTACAACAAAAAAGGACACACTGACGAACCTGCTCGAGACGGGCGAGTGCGTGATCAATATCATCTCGGAGGATTTCATCGACGCCGCCAATATGGCATGCGTCGATGCGCCCTATGGCGTCAGCGAGTTCGACATCTCGGGCCTCACGCGCGGCGAAGACACAAAACAAGTGCGCGCGCCGCGCGTCAAGGAAGCTGTGTTTTCGATTGAAGCGAAAGTGATCGAGAAGCGCGATTTCACGTCCAAGCGGGATCCGACAAAGGTCACGGCGACCATGTTTACGGTTGAAGGGGTGCAGTTTTGGGTGCGCGAGGATGCGTTGAACGACGAGCAGAGTGCGTTGCAGATGGAGAAGCTCAGGCCCGTGAGTCGTCTGGGAGGCATTAGTTATGCGCGAGTTACGGATATGTTTGAGTTGCCCAGGTTGGTCTGGGAGACGGACATCAGTGCAGAGGACAAGCAGTTGGTGGCGGATAGGGCCAAGGAGAATGCCGGGAAGTAACTACACTTATAGTTTAATAGATATATAGATCTAGATTTTGTGTAGAATGAATGTGACCAGGGTATTATTGATTGTGGCTTGCCCTACAGAGGCCAGAACTATCCAAATATCCATCTATCGCAACAAGCTAATTCGAATTCGCTAGCAAATGCTCAAATCCAGCTGAGACAAAGATATCATACACGTGAAAGCGTCAAGGGGAAGGAAAAAAGCTGTTGCATGTGTTTTGAAGCAAAGAAAGACAAAAAGGGCGCGCAAACTCGCAGAGGAAACGGTTACTGCTGGAACAAGGCGATGGTGGAGCAAAAGTTGCTCAGGTTCTCAGACTGTGCAACCAGCCCCGTGCCGTCGGTCGAGGTGACCATGTTGACGCTGGCCTTGGTGCTCAGACCGTACAGCGACACGCTGGAGCAGTCGACTTCGACCATGTTCTCCTGGCAGTCCTCGCCATCGAGACAGGTCTGACTGTAGTTTTCGAAGAAGCTGTACAGGCCGCCGCCGTACATGGTCACATCAGACGACGACAGCACACGCAGGCCCCAGGCTTTGCGGCAGGTGTCGGTCGTGCATGTGGAAAAGTCGGGATCGTTCCACGTGCTCTGAGGAGTGAATGGCTCAAGAGCTGTAGGGTTGGATTGCCAGTATCTAGCATCGTTAGCAGCTATATTTGCGTTAACAAGATGGGTGGGTAGCTTACGGAGTCTCGGTCTGGATAAGCGCCATAAAGACGTTCTTTGCATTGTTAATCTGGTATTGATAGAGCTGGCTGTGTTCAGACGATGTGCCGTACAGCCAAACAGCGTTTTGGCTTTCAATCAACACGCCACGCCCGTTGTAGATGTCAATCTTGCTGTGATCGGCGAGATCCAGTTCGTGGTCAGCAACCCAAAACCAGGCATTCTCGACATAGGCACTGGCCTTTTCGGTAACGTGGAACAGCATAAAAGCACCCTCGCAGTCCGGGTTGGCATTGTGTGTCGTATTAGGGTTGTAGGCGCACTTGTCGCTCTGGAGCTCCGTGCCTGCGGCACCACCAATGCGAAAGTGCACATCCCACATGCCAGCAGAACCCTGGGACGAGCCAGCTACGTTCCACTCCATCAAAATGGCTCCGGGAGCCGGTCCCTTGGTTACGAGCATGATGTCGGAAATCTCCACATCTCCAGAATCACCCGCCTGACCAACTTGGAGCATGGGGATCGGGTTCTTCTCGTCCGAGAAAGCCTCGCCAGAAGCCATCAAAAGGGGCCAGATTTCGCCAACAATCTTGATATCCTTGGGAACTTTGATAGTAGAAGTGATGACGTAGGCACCGTGGTCAAAGTAGACAATCTGCTCAGAGGTGGCGCTGTCAAGGACTTTCTGGATGGCATCAGTGTCGTCAGTCGTGCCATCACCCTTGGCACCGGCAGATTTGACGCTAACAAATGACGACGCATCCACGGTCTCGTACAAAGGCTTTGAGCGCTCAAAAACTTTGCCGGCACCTTCGACGAGAACAGAAGGCTTGCTTGACTTGGCAAGGCTTGCTTGGGTTCGTGCCTTCGACACAGGAGATGCAGCACAGGTACCAGAGGGACGCGAGCTCGATGGACTGGGATGTGAGGAAAAAGTACGACTGGCCACGGAGGCCGGAGACGAGACGGGGCTGGTTGTTCCTGAGCCAGTCACCGGGTTGGAGGCGGGCGGTGCTGGAGTCCCGGTAACTTGTTGAGGAACAGACCCAGTAGGAGTAGTTCCAGCGGCAGTGGTGCCGGTTGCTGATCCAGCAGGGTCAGGGATGTCGGTGCCAGGAAGAGTGGTGGCCAAACCGCCTGGAGCATCAGTGCCAGTCGAAACGCCAACACGATCGCTGACATGAGTGGCGGGCACAGTAGGCTGCGTTCCAGCACCACCAACAGTTTGGACAACAGTGACGGTGACAACTTCAGGCGCAGGGCAAGTGTCTGCTTCAATGTTGGACTCAGACTCAATGTCACGCTTGCTCACACTTTCAAGGCCGGACGTGGTATACGTATTTCCCTGGACCCAATTATCCACGACAGAACCGCCATCCAGGATAGTGTTACCACTGAGCCCAGCAACGGCTACCTTGGAGCCAGTGAAGTCGACGTTGTCAATCACAAGAGCGCCACCACCAATCGGGATGCTGTCTTTGGACCAAGCAGTGACAATAGCAGAATCAGTAGTCGAGAGAGAACTGTCCAAGAGCATGACAGACCCAACAGTCTGATTATTAACAGGAGCAACATTTGACATATTCAGCGCCACGCCGCAATCAGTAACAGTGACCGACTTAAAAGTCCAAGCCCAGTTCCAGTTCATGAAGATAGCCGTGTTGCATCCGTTAAAGGTCAAGTTGCGCGTTGTGAACTGCTGGTTGCCCAAGAACATGCCGTAGTTGCCACCATTGAAAGTCAGATCAGTCATGAAACCGCCAGAACCGTTGTCCATGAAGATGCCCTGTTGCTTATTGGCATCGCCACCGCCCTTGACCATTTCAAAGCGAATGTTCTGCAGACTGGTGGCTTGTCCCACTTGCCAATGGATACCCGCACCGCTGCTCATGTCCATGGCGGTAAGATCGATGACAAAGTTACGAATTTGACGGAAGAAGTTGTTCTGGTTGGTGAACCAGTTGGTACCCATAATGTAGGGATCTGCATCAATCACAGCCATTCCAGAAAAGCTGCTGGCGGCTTTGATGACAGGCAAGTCTGTGGCATCGCCGATCATCTGAGTGTAGTACGACTGATTGATTGCGCGCGACACCACGTACGTGCCAGGCGGAAAGTAGATAATGGCAGGAGTAATAGTGCTCGAGTCGCAGCCCTCTTCACAGCGGTTTCCGCTTGACACGGCCTTTTGGATAGCATCGGTGTCATCAGTTGAGCCGTCACCTAGCAGTATATTAGTCACTGGGAGCACGTTCAAGTGAGCAGCAATCCATACCTGTGGCACCAAAGTCGTGAACGTTACGAAAGATCTGGTAGTCTGTCGCCTTGCCGAATGCGACTGTACCCTGGCGCTTGATATTCGCCATCCAGAACCCAGACGAGGAGCTGGCGCCCCTGGTCTGGAGTGTTGGGGCAGCAGCCAGCAGGGTGGACAAACCCAGGAGGAGGAAAAGTCGTATCAAAATCATATCGTCGAAAGAGTGTAAAAAAAAAAGACTGAAGTATTTTACGATCGTAATCTGGCCAGCAGAAGCTGTGACTGTGAGTCAGATCAGATGACAAAAAAAAGAAGCAGCCACCAAGATCGGATGATATAAGACCAAATACTTTGTCTGCAGAGTTTAGAACCTAAAAAGGATTTTCATGTCAGCAAACAATAACAAGCGAAGAAAGAAGACTCACCTCTGGTATGACGCGTGTGTTGCACGGAATGCGGAATGGAGGATGTCTTACTTACGTCGAGGGAAGGAAGGCAACGCCAGGCAACTGCCGCCAGGACAGGTTTTCCGTGGTAGAGAGAGTGACGCTGTCACGATGAAAAGGAAATAATAATATAAAAAGAAAGAATGGATGACTGTGTAGCAGCCTAAAGACAGACAGGAGGAGAGATACTCACGGAGCGGACGACGACAAGAGGGTACCTGCAGAGTCAAATAAGCAGACACTGGCGCCCACGCGGAATCAGAAGTCAGGCGTGGACCCACCTGGATGGTCAAGCAAGACAATAAAAAGCGCCTGCAACAATGCGGACAATACTACTAATAGTATGTAATAATAGGAACAATACGCTGGGTTTGAGGACGAAGCCCTAACGCGCGCTGATTGGCGGCCGCTGCACCCAAGCCCTAAGGAGATGAAACAGCTTGCAGCCAACGAAGTGCTGGCGCCGGTGTGTGGTCAATACGCGCTGATCCTGTAATTAATCCTTTAATCCTGAAGAATAAGGTGGGGTGAATGAGATGAATAAGAATGTTCACAATGATAATAAAGAGATCAGTGGGTATTGTCTGCAGCAATAAGACTAGTATTGGAGAGCAAAGAATAATTAGCAGAACTACGAGGCCGCTGCCATGATGCGCAACAACTCTCTACATATACACTTTTTCTTGTCTCTTCGTCGACACATTGGGTGTGTTCTAGACAACGAAAAGCACGGCGTTGTCGGGGTCTACCTGATCTGCGGGGTCTGGAATGCGCCTGCTCTGTTCTCATGGCCGATCCCGCAAGAATCCCTGGCTCATGGGTCAGCACGCCAGTACGAAGGACATATCAAACGGGCCGGCGCAATGACCGGGGCATTTTTTGCTTGATCGTTGACAATGCGTGGCCCGTTGTCCTGGTGGCCGCCCTCGCATTCCACACAGCGGGCAGATCGAGATGAGGAATGACGATCGCCATTCCGGACAATGAAGCCCACTTCGTTATCTATCGCGTACAAGTATCAGAAGCTCTGGGCAAGAGCTTGCAACCAAGAAGACAAGAAGGCACGAAGAAAAAGAAGAACAAGAAAGACGATTGTTTCGTTTTGGCGCCACCGCGTTTCGCGCTAAAACAGTGAAACTGGCCCACCAGCCAATCACTGCCCGTAGCACCCTCGGGCCCGCTTTCACCCACCGTGATTGGCCCACAAATTTAAGGTCCGACGGCCCCACCTTCTCCCGGCCAATAAAGATACCCCCCGGCTGTCCGTGCACGGGAAGCCTCCGGACGCCCAAATTCTCAATGCAGTAAACCCTGATTGTAAGCAAATAATGGAGATCTGTAGGTAAGTTGCTTATAGCAAGATGTTGTTTGTGATAAGGTACATCAGCCGCGCATTCCAAAGCTTAACCACTGGCTATAAAATGACCACTATGCGAAGTTATGGGACTTCACACTGCGCTTGCTTATACAGCACTAAACCGGGTCAGGAACTGTGGAACTGTGACAAGTATCAAATGTAAACAAATTTTACAAGGATAATTGCCTTGATTATTATATAGCATTACGGTAGTTTTGCACCTCATTTACCAAAGGAATTACTTTTCTTTTGTAAGATTCTAAATCCCCGCGTTATACATGTATTTTCTTGTAATTGGTCAGATTCTTCCCTTCTGCGCTGGCTCATTGGATAATCACAATATCTGACAGGTGCAGACGACTTGCCTCCAACGGGGTTTCAGCGATACACTTTTTTTAGGCAGAACTTATGTTACTACGCCCATTCTGTATAGTGCGTCATTGTTCGCGCCTAACACCCTTTGCAATGGCTAAAAAAATTTCAGAGCCAACCGTTGTTACATCATGTGCTGTAAGTGAAACAACTTTTATGGTCAATGTTGTTGAGTTTCGGTGTTAGAGCAGTTCAATAGATATGATAGAGCTTTGCTACTAGACTACTTCCTAGCTTATGCATATGGTTGTCTTGTATAAAGTCCTATGACTTTTGTTTGTATTGAGGCATGCCGATACGCATTTTCTGGCCCCCAGCCGCCTGCCAATTGATATCAATTGATAAAAAGGTGTAAATGTCCATCTTCCGAGGTCTGTACCTATCTAGCAAGACGCATACAAATCAGATTTTCTCAATACTTATATGCGCATCCGTCACTATGATGCCACTGATTAATCCAGCAACAACTCAACATGATGCCCGATCAGTCGTTCAGGTTAGAGTAGTCGTCCACAAAATGGGCGCTTCTGGGCCTACAACAAGCAACAACCATTAGTCTATTTATCTAGTCCTAGTCAACGACGCTGGCTCTATACGCATCAGAAAAGGAATAAGAATATGTATCGTTCACTATTTGAATAATTTCCTCTCATTGGCAAGTTATCCATATTTAACCGTTTTAGTAAAACTTTTCCATTGCACTAGTCATTAAATGGGTGGATACCTGCCAGGTCGCCTCACTAATAGCTTGTCAACACATGAAATAACTAGTGTTCTCAAACCTCGACTATCTGGAGATCTAGTAGAGAGCCTTGGTTTCTTGCGATTCCCCAGATTCTGAGCTGATGACATACTGACTGTCTGGACTACATGGCCAAATTATTGCAAGGATACCCAAAGGAAACATTCCAAGCAGACAGTTATCAAATTTAAACTAGAGCTTTTTAGAGACAAAGCAATAAATTAACAAAAAGCTTGTGATATTATTGATTATAATAACGTCCAAGTTCCTTGTGTTCATCGTTTCTTCGTTAATAACTGTGGGTGCGGTTTTATCAGTTTTATCATAATGGACTATGTTAAAGGTAAGTAGTAAACCCGCTGGGAACTAATTATATTAGATAACTTACATGCGTTCTTGATTATTTCAGCACAATCAAAGAAAATATTCTTAGAAGTCTTGGTGGTAGCCCTTATTATGATCTACTCTGGCTAGAAACTTAGGACTTGACTTTCTGTAGTCTAAAGAAGATGAAAGCCAGGTTAAACAGTAGGTTATTTCTAGATAAAGGCAAGGTATCTTTCCGGAACTGTGATCTGGTCCTTTGCCATCTTGATATTGCCCCAAGAAATATTATTTGGCAATCGGATGGCGGTGTCTGTCTTGTTGATTGGGCTTCTGCAGGCTGAGATGGTGCAGAAATCATCTATCTGTTGTTTATAAAACAGGTTGCTTACAAACCGGGTCTACGGTACTAATGCCCACTACGCATGTAGTATGGAGTGTTACTTCTCTACGATCTAATAATGCTATGGCCTCAAGACAGTAACTTACCTCGAATTCAATATACGGTGAGCTGCCTTACCTACCCGCTCCACCCCCTCAGAAAGAAGGTCAAACTCCTCCCACCCAAACGACAGTCGAATGCTGCCTTCAAAGTCCTGGCGACCCTCACTACAGTCTCCCTCGACCTGGAACAGCGTACCGCTGCCGATCCGGACGTTTTCCTCTGCAGCCGCTCGATCAGCTAAGACACTGCCAGTGAGCCCCGTCGGCAGGTCAAGCCAAATGAAGAATCCGCCCACGATGGGCTGCGCGCTTGCTGGCACACGGAACCCCAATGGAACAAGGTGAGTATTAATAGCTCTCATTACTTCTTTGTATCGCATCTGATATGTTGGTACGAGTTTGGAAGAAAGATGTCGTTGTAGAGTTCCGGTTGATAAAAGCTGGTCAACAAACGTGGCCGTCAGCTGGGAAGGAGCTCCGCCAGACCGTGATGATCCCCTGGTACAACCAAAATCGTCAGTACTCATTCAGCAGATCAGAACTTCACCAGAACATACGTTTGCGACAGCCCGTAAGCGAATCTATCTGTGCCCTCCGCCCAGCCAGTACGCAAACCTGGTCCGGCCAACTTGCTAAAACTGCCATTGCTCATTGCATTCCCAAAGTCATCTATAGGCCCTCCATCGAGGTATCGATCAATGTCAACCAGTCTGGGCACTGCAGCTGTGTCACTGGGCGAATTCGAGGCGCTCATGTCCGACGGCCACTGGAGAAAATCGTAGACGTCGTCGGAAATGACGAGCACATCGTACCGGCGGGCTAGTCTTATCACTTGTTCGCGACGACGGACCGAAACGACTTTCGTCGATGGGTTCGCGAATGTTGACGTCAAGTAGAGGACATGTTTGTAAATTTTGCTCCACGGCCGCGGTAGTGTGTAGCGCTGGATCGTCGTCAGCAAGATATACGTGGCAACCCAAAAAGACGAATACAAACCGGCTGTGTGTTTCCTTCTGCACTGGCTTTTGCTTCCGCTTCCTGTAGCCCTCTCTCTAAACAATCAAGGTCGATCCCCTCGGCGTCCTCAGGCACGCCGCGTAGACGGTGCATGAATCCCGCATCGTCGAAAATGCGACAGGCGAGGTAGTACGTCGGCGCAACCACCCAGATATTGCGCGTGTACGCAGCATCAGTAAAGACCTGCAGTACGCACGCGAGATTCTGGCTGGCCCCGCCCGTGACGCAGATCCGGGCCGCCGAGATTGGATCCTTGGGGCGGTAGAACGAGGTGAGCCACTCGGCAAGATGCTGGCGCAGCGGTTCGTAGCCTTCGTCCGGTCCGTACTGCAGGCCAGGCTGGAAGATGGACGGGGTCGACAGGGCGACGGAACTCGCTTTCGCGATGGATTCGACTGGCAGCAGAGCGGGGTTGGGCCATCCGCGAAAGAGGTCGATGGGTGTGGCCATTGGGGGAGAGGATCTACCTTGGTGACGCGAATCCACTTTTTTATGGGGGCATTGGCATGGAAAGCGCATTATGTCTGCCGTTGCGAAGGATTCGAGATCATCAATTGCTGATGGAGATATGGAGAGTTGATGAACGGAAGTCTTTGTCGACACAGCCGTGTGGGGAAGTCACCAGTTGACGGGCCAGTCATCAAAGGATAGTTATGTAAGTGTTGCGGGGCTGATGTCATCGCCGGCATCTTTTTTTAGAGCACTCAATGTCGGTTGGTTTTCTTGCTATTTAGGATTTAATTTTCTTTTGGATGCTGTTGGCCAGTTTAACCTGCTATTAGTGGGCCAAATCGTTTACATTGTTTGATTGCAGTCAGCCTTGCTGATAAGGAGACGGAAGTATATCAATTGATAGTTATATACAGTTCAAAATGTTATATAGTTCCGCACGGAGTCTCTGTCAATTGATATAACCAACATAGTCGACACTGGTTACATTAATTGGTGCAACATTGAAATCTTTGAAGTTAGCCAAGCAGCTATGTTTAGAAATAATTTATACATGAATAATTCGTGTCTAAGATAGTTACACATGTTTACACCGGTTGATAAATACACATGTACATATATAGTCCCTTTAATCCGCTGACATACGTAACATACGGTATACCAGTTGACACATATCAATTGATGGTATTCCCATATATGACGAATATGTACTATCTATATATGCATTCTATAAAATTCTATAAACATGTCAATATCGTTCGTAAACGGGTCTATTGATACTCCATACAAGCACTGAGTAACAATGAGCAGTCCGATGTCAACATGCAGCTGTGGGACGGTCAAGCCTGTCAGCCGCAGCACTAGTGGATGCACGAGTAGCTAATACGGAGCTTGCATACGATATAATTACTAAATCCATGTCGATGCTATCGCAGACGAACAATAACAGACTGACATAACAATAGTAATGATAAGGACCAACCAGTCACTGGTAAATGAGCTGCTGCGTGCGAATAGGATCACTGCGGCACGGGAGAGACACAGAGCGTGGCATTAAGAGTGGGACAAGAGTGGCAATACGGGTTGCCTGTTCCTCGCGATGGATGACGCACGCCGCGACGACGACGACCACGGAACCCATCTCGGCTTTGTCCACCTCAGCCCAACACTGATCAGTGCCCCTGCGCGTCCTGACACGCAATTCCACCACGAAATGGTGAGCTGGTGAGGCTCACTCGGGCCTTTTAGTGCGCGTCTGACTGTCCTGACTCCTGGCTCCTGGCTCCTGGGCTGATCTGATCCCACGTCACTCATGCCAGCCTCGCCTCCCCACATTATTCCTCTCGTCTCGAGTCTTGCCCGCGCCATCTGAGACCAGCGCCGAGAATGCCGGACGGTGGTTGTGGGCCTGCTGAGACACGTCTTGTGTATTAGTACAGGATTCGCCAGGCGACGAACTGCTTGTCGCGGCCTGTTCATTGTCTTCCGCTGGAGCCGATGTCTGTACATGATTGATTGTTATTATTATCATTGTTACTGTCTTATCCATACTGGCACCCATTATTATTAAGCAGAGAAACACCCTCATTCCCTTGTTGTCCCTTGTTGTCCCTTCTTGTCCTCTTTTCTAGTTGCTTCTTTGCGTTTTGATGACCGACTGACTGACTGGAGTCCGTCCCAACGCCCAACTGCTGCTGGATTCTTGTTCCAACCGACCGACTGACACACATTGCAGACGCTTTACTCGTTAGTGATTTTCTTGCTGCGCCACTGTGACTCTGCGTTGCTCGATCAGAAAGGAGAAAAAAAAAAAAAAAAGAGCCGACTCGCAACCAGTCCCCACTTGCGGACAGGGCGCTAAGACAGACTGACGCATAGCCTTTTTCCCTGTCTGCTTCTCTGCTCCCCTCCCCTATCACGACCTTTTTCTGTTTTCGTTTTGCTGCCATGATCGCTCACAGCCCATATCCTCCACGAGCCCTGCATTTGAACGCCACCCTGTGAGCTCACTACTGGAGCGCTTCGCATTCACACCAAGCCCGCAACGTGACTGTCCCGCCAGCCAAGGTGCCGATCCATTCCTGTGTCACGAGAAAAAAATAATAAAAGAATACGAGCCACGAACCACCCAAAACAATTGCGATTTCCCGCTTTCTTGGAATTCTGGTCACCATCTTGACCAGCTGCCGGAACCCCGCATCTTCTGCTGTGGCCTACTCTGGTTTACCCCGGCGTCATTAGCTCTGTGTTCCTTAGCTGTTGCTGCTGTTGCGCCAGAGTCGTCACAATCACAATGTTGTCTGCACCAAACACAGCCCGGCGTATCTCGTCGCTCTTCAACTTGAAGTCGAATCGAGACTCTGCTGCCTCGTCGACTTCTTCTGGTTCGCCCAAGCTGTCTCCTGACAACCGTCTCACCGCAGACCACCGACGCGCCCGAAGTCAATCTCGACCTACAGTACGGCATGCTTCATCGCCTCAGCCCAATTCTGCAGATTCTCGCCCGCGAACAAGTCACGGCCCGATAGAACCGCTCGACTTGGAGGCCCCGTTGCCCCCGCCACCGTCGTTGCTCACAATCAACCAAGATCTTGACGAGCCGGGCTCACAACGCACCTCTCACAGCCGACAAGGGAGCGCCTCGCACAACAGGAGAAGAAGTTGGATGCCGGGCAGGGCTTCCATGTCCATGCCTCGTCAAGATATGGCGTCTCAGGCCGAGCCGGAGGACGCTTACCCCGGATTCGATGCTTGGATTGCTGGCCTGGAGCAAAAGATCCCCTACGACCTGGAAGCTTTGACCCGAGGAGACCAAGTAGGTGGCAGAGGCTGAAATATGACGCCCAATACTAACGCAATTTCAGATTCCCGAGCTATGGAACGAACAGGGCGACACCTTTGTTTACCTTTTCCCGCAGACAACCAACCGGCCGCCGTCGTTCAAGGTCGATTCGACCATCTTTTCAGACTCGCCCTCGCTCACTTATCTGGCCCGAGGCACCGATCCCAAGGTGGAAGCACTGCGCCAATCGACTCGCACACTTACCGTAACCGACCCTGACGGCACAACTGCGCCCGAAGACCAGTGGATAAACGATTCTGCCAGCAGTGGCACGGGTCGGATGGCGTTGGTGGACGAACCGACGGACGAAGTGCAAGAAATTCATTTATATCTTCCCATCCCGCTTTCCGGCGACGTTTCAAGTCCGAGATCTTCCCTTGAACCTGAGGACACCGATGCCCTCGTGCTTTTCCGAAACTTGTTCGCCTTTTTACTCGGCCAGGCTCTGGTTGCGACGCCGCGACACCCTAGCCTTTTCTCCATCTTGATGGAAGTGTCGGCCCTGCTCACCCGCTTCCACTTCTCCAACTTCGATGGTTCCAACTTTGGAGAGGTCGCCAATTCGAGCTTTGCCAACTACTGCGACGAACTCCACCTTGCCGATATCCGCAAAAGCCGAGAAAAAACTATCGAAGCCGTCATTCTGGGTGAACGCTTGCGTTATTACCCTCTTTACTTAGAAGGGTTTGTTCACAGTGTCGGCAAGATGGCCGAATTGCGCTACATGCAGAGTCCCAAATACTCCTTGATCAGTCCGGTCACGCAGAAGCGACTGGAACGCAGCTACATCGACTTGGGAAATCGACTGACCGTGTTGCGCGGAAAACTCGATGAGTTTGACTTCCCGGCAATGTTCTCTGGTATTGCAAACTCCACCACTGCCGTTGAAGGAAAAATTGTGCGATTCAAGTCATGGAGGCTTTCCTTCCTCGCTTTCAGAAAACACGTGATAAGCTACTATAGACAAAAATACGGCTCTTGGCCTCCCAAAGCGAACTCGAAGAAGCATGAATTCGAGGAAAGCGGGTTGAACCGGCTGCTGCTGAACGAGGTTTACGAAGACTTTACCGACCTTTATGATATGCTCGTAGACCGCACTTTACTGACAACGCGAACAACTGACATGGCCACCGAAGATCTTGATGTGCCAGATCCAAACGAGGCTGTGCTCAGGGCCATGCGACGAATGATGAGCGAGTATGACCGCAGCACGCCGCCGGTGCTACCGCCCATTCCATTCGACGTGCCACAGATGCCCAGCGTGCAAGTGCTCCATCGAAAGACCTTGGACGCCAAGAAGGAAGCCAAGGAGCGACAAAAGAAACTTTCAGACTCTGACATTAACGCGGTTCTCATGGCCTCTTACACCCGAGAAAGTTTGAAGCCAACTCCATTCGTGGAGAGCTTCATGCAATTCGAGCGTCGCAATGCCCACGGCAAAACCGTGGATGAGATTCTGGATAACCGCATCGGCCAATGGCTGTTCCTCTATGCTGTTCTCCAGTCTTTACCGCTGATGGTGATTGACGTATCCGACCTCCGCTTCACACATGGTGTTGAATATTTCCTCTGCGTTGCTCCTCGTGGAGGCGCGCCTTGGGTGCAAAACGACGCAAAGGCTGGCCGCAGCTGGTTCGGCGTGGCTGGTGGACAGGGTGTTGTCAGCCTGCCTTCGGACGTTGTGAACAATGCGGTCGACACTGTCTACCGCCGCAGTCACTGCTGGCAGATCGCCACCCAGTGGGCTGAGAAGAGCCAGATCTTGGGGTCCCCGATCACAACCGAAGACGGTTCATCGATCTTCTCCTCGCCGGCCCCGGTGCCGCAATCCTCGACAGGCTCCATGTCGGATGCGCCGTCGATGCTGAGCCCCAGTGGCATGTCTCCCATGGCCGTGCAACGCACTGGATCTCCGGGTTTTATGTCTCATAACCCCCGAGCATCAATCTATAACGGGCTCGAAGCGCTCCCTCTCCCTGCAGGAGTCATGCCCGTGGAACCGCCATCCAAACCGTTTGCGCGCATGAACCCGACCATGAGTTTCGATGACATTTTGAAAGATATACCCAATGGAAAAAAGAAATAGTCATCATATTTTACTTTGCATCTGAGCCATGCGTATTGACGTTTTAGCATTTTATTTTTTCTTCTTCTTCTTTTTTTTTCTGGCTTTTTTGATTCCCGCTCGCATTTTGACTTTTGGATGACTCGGGTCCGTCTGAAAGCCGAATGTCAACGAGAATAGAGAAAGCATTTATTCGACGAGCGTGCTTTCTATAGCAGTGCTTTTGACTGCGGATACTTTTTTTTAAAGCCCTAATACTGCATTACCCGGAAAAGCTTTGGGACAACGATCGCATTCGAGTCTTCTCGAGTTAATTACAAAGACCTCATTTAATGAAAAAAAAGAGAGAAAGGGATATCCATATTTCATATTATTTCCTTGAAAATGTACTTTTACATACACTGCACTGTTTATGTTTCCGAACAGTAATCCCCGATTTCATGATTTTGAGGTGTGGGATCGATCATCCGATCAAATGATGGAAGGGACGATTTGGTGGATATATACATGAAATTTAACACATGATTAATTACTCCTATAATTATATATTGTACCAAAACTAAAGGCGGTATCGAAACCCAATAGTCTTCCAGTCAGTCACGTCGTCGTAGTCCTCTGGCTGCAGCGAGGCATCTGTGACAGCCTCGACGACATCGGCCACTTTGCCTCCCGCAACGAGCCCTGACGAGCCCGCGCTCCCAGTAACACCCTCGTCGCGATCTCGCTTTGCATTCAAAAGCTGCAAGTACACGCGCAACGAGACAGCCAATACGGCAGAAATAATATAGCAGATCAAAATGGCGCGGAACGCAGTCTGGTACGTCGGCGCTTCAGAGGTCTTGAAGAACTGCGGTCCGGCGATATTGCCGGTGCAGTAGGCGATGAACATCATCGCGGTCATGGTCATCTTCTTGGTAACACCCTTGTAGTTCGCCTGCACAAGCGACATGACCAGCGGCAGGATGCTGGGGCCCGTGGCGAGCAGGAAATAGCCAAAGAGCTGCGCGCCCTTGGCGACATGGTGGCTGCGCGCGTAGATGATGGCACTGCCCGTGACGGACAGCGCGACAACAGCGACTATCAGGATGCAATTGAGCTGCCTGAACCGGCCAGCAAGATACCCCGTCAGCGAGATGGTGGCGGCGCTGATGACGCTGGACGGGATGTTGATGAGGGTCGACTGCAGCGAGGTAAAGCCAAAGGACTTGATGACCAGATTCGCAAAGTTTTGTGTCCCGCCGTTGGGGATTTGCGTCAGGATCGCCAGCGCGAAGATGTGCCATGTCTTGGGGTCGATCAGGCACTCGCGCGTCTGGTCCCAGCGCCAGTGCGTCTTCTCCGTGCTGCCTGTGCCGGCCACAATAGCGCGGTTGGTCATGAGCTCTCGCTCGTGCGGCGTCAGGAATTTGGCGTTGGAGATGCTGTCCGGCAGCAGGAAAAGCAGCGCAAAGGCCCAGAGGAACGTGGCCAGGCCGAGGATGATGAACATCCACATCCACGGATGCAGCGGGTGTTGGTCGATATGACCAACCCCGTACGCCAGCAGACTGGCGACCAGCCCGCCAATCGAGTTTCCGGAAAACCAGATCCCCGTGCGAAACGGGATCTCGTCGCGCGTGTACCAGGTTGTCGTGATGAACATGAAGGCCGGGGTGATGGTGGCTTCGGCGACACCCAGTAAAAAGCGCACGGCCAGCAGGCCGCCATAGTTGACGCATGCAGCAGTCAGCGCGACCACGGCGCCCCAGAAGAAGGTGTTGATGGCCAGGTATTTGGCCACGGGCAGCCGGGCGATTAGGATGTTGGTGGGATACTCCCAGAAGAAGTAGCCAAAGTAGAAGATGCTGGACACCCAGCTGTACTGCTGGCCGACGAGATGCTGGTAGCTTTGTTAGTTTTATTCGAAACGAACCTAGGGCTGAGGGGCTTTACTGTATCGTCAATCAGGCCAAACACCGAGGCGCTCGACAGAATCGTCTTGTCCATGAAATTGAGCATGTACGTGACAAACAGCAGCGGAATCAAGCGCCAGTCGACCTTGCGCAGGGCGCGACGCACCGCAGCAGCATCGTCGGATTCTGCCATGTTGATTTCTGCTTGTCGACTATGATTGCTATTGTAAAGCGCAGCAGAGGTCTCGCCAGCGAGCAGAGGAGTCTGCTCCGAGGCCATTCCTTTAAATCAACGTCGAAGTAAAGACTGGACTGGTCGGCCGAGGTCTGCTATCGCGCCCATCAGCGTTATCGGCATTAGTCCCGAGTATCGCGCGAATCCTTCGTTATCTCGTCGTGAATACGAATGCTGTAATTACGTAGTAACGTCAAAAGGTAAGAGATAAACTGCGGGCCCGGCGGAAGCGCCTGCGCCGGATTTGCCTGATCGGGCAAGAATCGGCTGGTTGTATGCGGGGTGCTCAGAATCTGGACGGACTGCAGAGTCGGCTTTCTCCGCCGCCAAGATATTGTTTTTCTTTTCATTCTTTATAATTAATTAATTAATTGAAAGCGATGTTGTCGTGGTCGAGGCCAAACCTTCGTTATTACTATCTATGTCAGAATGAACGGGCTGGAAATCGACCCCTTCATCGCGGCTCTCCCCAAAGTAGAGCTTCATGTCCATATCGAGGGCACCTTGACTCCGGCGCTGCGATGGAAGCTGGCACATCGCAACAATATCCCCCTCCCGTACAAGACGTACGAGGAGTTGCTGGACTCGTACAAAGTGACCTACAACCACCGCCGTGAAGTCAACGGTGATAATGGCGCCCCAACCTTCCTGGAAGCTTACTTTGCCGGCTGCCAGGTGCTCTGCACCGAAGAAGACTTTTACGAATTGGCCATGGAGTATCTCGAAAAGGCCCAGTCTATGAATGTGCGGTATACAGAGCCCTTTTTCGATACGCAGGCACACACCAGGCGCGGAATCCCCGCCGAGGCCGTGTTAAACGGCTACTTGCGCGCACAGCGTGACGGTGCTGTCAAGTACCGCGTCCGCAGCAACTGGATCTTTTGCTTCTTGCGAGACGAGTCCCTTGAAGACGGGCTTGAAGCGTATCGAGCCGCATTGCCATGGGCGCGGACCAGCGATGGGCAAGGCAAGGGGCTGTTCCATGCAGTTGGCCTGGCCAGCAATGAGTACAACCGTCCCCCAATGCTGTTCGAAGAGGCCTTTTTGCTGGCGAAAAAGGACGGGCTGCATGTTACTATGCACTGTGATGTTGACCAAAAAGACGCTGTTGACCATGTGCATGAATCCATTTTCCAAGTCTGTGCTGGGAAAGGTGCACAGCGTATCGATCATGGTTTAAACGCTCTTGACCGAGAGGATTTGATCCCGGGACTCAAGAGTCGTGGAATCGGCCTGACGCTGTGCCCACATGCCTACCACCGGCGTCAAGCGACGGAAACGTTGTTCCCCAAGATCCGAAAGCTGTGGGATGAGGGGGTCAAGTTCTGCATCAACAGCGATGATCCGACCTATATGCACAACGTCTGGATCGATGGGAACATGATGAAGGCGTACCACTTCTGTGGCTTTTCAAAAGCAGATATGGCCACGATTGTAAAGAACGCGGTGGAAATGAGTTGGGCGGATGAGGAAACCAAGGGAGAAATATTGGCAGAACTCAAAGGGTTGGTGGAGGCAGAAAAGTAGTCAACTATGACATGAAGAATATTTGGTGAATTAGCGTATAGGCACCCGATTAAATCATGCTTTTTTTTTGGGTATCATCTGGTCATTTTCCACTTTGATATATAATAGCATCTGTTATAACATACGACGTACCATGACCTAACGGGAAAGTGTTGGCTTTTCCGGCCATGTGTATGGACAAAAGTGTCCTGGGCAGCGGCCGTTCATGCATACAGTGTACACAACCTAGATATAGATCAATTGACCATAGACAGCTGATTGGCCAAGAACCGGTTCATGCATAGCAGCACCAGTTAATTGACGGCAAGAATCTATTTTCGGGACAGGATCCGGAAGCATGCACGCGTTGTTGCATACAGCTACTCCGCATCTTCACCAGGGGGTTTACAGCCCTGTGCCTCACCTTCTTCTTATTATTATCTGCACATTCGTTGGCTCGCAGCTGCATGATAGCATCAAAACCACAGAAAAATAGCCATGGCATTTGGCCTCCTGTGCTGCTGTGGTAGACCTTCCAAGGCACACAGCACGGAAACACACGATGACCATGTGGCGGAAGACGCGCCTCCTCCGAATTACGAACTCGAAGCAATGCAAAAAGGTGCAAAAGTAATCCGAGAGCGGAAATGGAAGACAGCGGATGCAGTAAGAAAGTTTTTTTTATTTTCATGGCAGCTTCGAAGCTAATAGCTGGAGCAGAGGCAAGTAGCGCATCATGGAGGCATGATCATGTTCCATGATGGCACTGCAGAACCGACACGAAAGCCAACAATTGAGTAAGTTTCTATGCCCATTCAGGTGCGGGCTCGCTCACGTATTTATTAGTGTAATCGCCCTGCACGGCCTCAACTCGGATGCTATCAAAAACTGGGTGCTGGACGACACAATGTGGCTTGATGATTTACTGCCCCAGCAACTACCCAATGCGCGCATTATGAGCTTTGGGTATAATTCTCGTGTCTTGAAGGATGCTTCAACTGCTAGGATCCGGGACCATGCAAACAGCCTTTTGCACTCGATAGAAATTACAAGGCAAGAAGAATCAGTAAGATTGCCCGTTCCTGGAGATACAAAATTCACACTGACTTTCCTTGAATAGGAGAAGAAGCGACCATTGGGATTGCTCTTTCTACGCAGGTATATTTCCTCTTATTCATATGGATTCGTTAAAATGCTCATTGACATTTGCAGGTTGTGCCAAAGCAGTCGGCCGTCATGGGAATGCCCAAAGAGTGGCAGATCCCACTCGATGGTGACCATCACCGCATTTCCAAGTACTCGAGCTTGACAGACCCTTTGTATGTAACGGTTAGTGCACGCTTGCGTGCGATGGCAACGGAAGCGCCTCGTGTCATTCGTGCTCGCCTCAAACCGAACATCGATGACTGTATGTAATCCGAATATTTAGCGACAAAACAAGAAAATTAAAACCCTGACTTTGCCCCAGCTCTCCAGGCACGATCTATGCGTGCAGAATTGATGCCTCGAGTACGTCGTTGGTTGAGTCCGGTCCTTGACATTGACCACGAGCGAAGCTCTCTGCGAAACAAAAGGTGTGAAAACACTGGCGACTGGCTTTTTGAGAGAAAAAGATACAAGGCATGGCGAGAGAGTGAGACCTCCAGTCTGCTTTGGATCCATGCTAGACCAGGATCTGGGAAATCCGTGCTCTCAGCACACTTAATAGAACACCTCGACCAGGCTGGAACGCCGTTTGGATACTTTTTCTTTCGGTATAACAATGCGAGTCTACACTCGCCCAAAAACCTACTGCTGACTCTTGCGTTTCAGTTTGCCACGAGAAGCACTGCTGTGAACGATAGCTCATGTGAGCTTATGCTCAGCGGGTTTGACGCTCAGGGAGCATTGATTGGAACCCTATGGGAGCAACTATTTGTGCAGCGGATCTTTCGCACTGACTGGCCCAACCCGGTGCTCGTGGTTATCGACGCCCTGGACGAGTGCGATCCCGGAGAGAGAATGGGGTTTATTCGCTTACTGGGTGACCTGGCCCGCGTGTCATTAGAAGTGAAAGTGATTTTCTTGAGCCGGTGGAAGCAGGATATCGCAAATGCCTTTGGTTCTCTGGATATTCAGGTCGAGGAGATTTGCCCGGAGGACAACCAATCTGACATTGTGACGTATACGAAAAGCCGTCTTCGTTCATCATCTACGTTGCCGTCTGCGTCTACCCTACATGACGAGATTATTGATAAGATAGAGAGTTCTGCGTCGGGGACATTCCTCTGGGTGTCTCTCACGCTTGATGTTCTTGAGCAACGAGAGACTCTTGCTGGGATACGCGAGTCGCTGAGCTCTATCCCTGAGAAGATGGATGGCTTTTATCTTCGTATTCTGGAAAACATGTCTCGCGAAACCCAGCCACATCATGTTGAGAGAATCCGTGACATTTTTCAGTGGGTTGTGGTAGCTATAAGACCCTTGTCCATCAGCGAGCTCTCTGTTCCGCTGAGCAGCAAGTTTGGGGACTTGATCAGTCTCAAGACCACTGTCACAAATAGGTGTGGAGGCCTTGTGCAGGTTGATTCGGCCGACACCATCCAAGCAGCCCATTTCACTGTTAGCGAGTATCTCGTTCGACCCACGTCGACTCATCTGTTCCATGTCGACCCGCCAAAGGCAAACGCCGACTCTGCGTTGTTCTGCTTGAATTATCTCTCGGGCCCGTGTTTTAAAAGCTTGCCAGTGACAGCAGAAATCGAACAGGACTTTTTCCGTACGAATCCGTTTGCACAATATGCCATTGAGTTTTGGTTTGTGCATTTGGGTTCTGCGGAACCCAATGATACCTTAACCGATGCGGTATGCAATTTTATGACATCAAAAGGTTTCCTGCTGTGGATCGAAGCGTACTGCGGCATTGTTCCTGGGACCAGCGGCGCAGCGTCACGGGTGACTGAGGTATTGGGAACTGATGCCAAACACGCCCTCGACCAGTTGCGACTAACGGCTAATGCGCTGAGATTCGTTACGTATGAGAGCTACGTTGGCGAAACGTTGAACGGGAAACGTCATGGACAGGGCGGCTGCATCATGTCTGACGGGTTTTATGCGACGAATTCGGGGTCTTGGGCAGATGATTTTCCGGATGGGTTTAATGTGTATGAAGAGCCGAATTCGGTGTATTACAAAGGCATGTGGAAGGCTGGCGAGTGGCATGGCCAGGGGGAATTTATGGATGTGGACGGGTCTGTATACTCGGGGAACTATGTACTGGGGACAAAAGAGGGACAGGGGACTCGAAACTGGCTGTGGGGAGACCAGGTTAAGTATACCGGAGAGTGGAAGGCAAATGTTCCTCATGGACATGGCAGGATGATCTTCTTCCACGGTGGAACCTATGAGGGCAAATGGGTGGACGGTTTCATGCATGGGCCCGGCGTGCTGCGGAACTGGAATGATGATACTTATGAAGGGGAATTCGAGCGAGGAAAGCCTCAAGGTGCAATTACTCGGTCTACTATCGACTCGACTGATAAATTAGATACCATCAACAAAGTTATCCGTTACCAATCCGGCGCTGTATATGAAGGACAAACGGCAAATGGACGGCCCGAAGGAAAAGGGATACTGCGAGCTCCAACTAACATAACCTGGACGGGAACATTCGAAGATGGCAGCATCCACGGAGAAGGAATAGCGGAATGGGATAACGGTGGATACCGCAAAGGCACATGGAAGAAGGACTGGTTTGATGGCTGGGGCATAGAAGTCAACAACGACCCGCGTTATCCTTGCAGGTTTGAAGGCACCATTGTTAATGGCCTACGAGAAGGATATGGAGAGTACACAGCTCCCCAAGGCGTGAGCTACAAAGGCGGATTCCATGCTGGGGAGATGCACGGTCAAGCCATGCAGGAGAGCAAGAGAGGTGGAAGTGGAAAGCTGGAATGTCGGTTTGAGAACGGTGTTCCTAGTGGCCCTGGCCGGATAGTACGGCCTGGAGGATCAGTCTACGAAGGACTTTTTGTCAATAGGAAAGAACACGATGAGAATGCGACTCTGACCTTTCTAGATGGGACACTGTACAAGGGAACCTGGGTTCAAGGGTTTTCTCGACAGGGAAAATTTTACTGGGATGATGAAAGAGTTAATATTCTGGGCTTGGTGAATGTTGATGATTCTGGAAAACCGACTTTTGTTTGGTAGAACAATACTAGCAATTTATGAAATTACATCTTTCTTCTAACCGAAAGTAACCAACACATAATGACAGATAACATGCAATGAACAAAGCATCCCTAAAAATACTCCATATCCACGACCGCCATGTATCTGCTTCTAGCCTATCTTCTTCTCGTCGGAAGTTTGGTATGTTGTCTCTAGAAGTAGCCCCATCGATCCTCTTCCTTGATTTTTGTCTCTGGAGTTGAATACCGCGTTCCCTACCATGGAAATACGGATTTCATACATAAATTTGTGGTCAAACAATATAACATGTAAAGTCTATCATTGAGTGGATATATTGATTGTGATAGTACAGTCGAATACAAGAGACACCAGTTAACTTGATGAGCGACACTTAATTTTTGTCGCCTGTCCAAGCTTCAGTTCTTCTTCTGGAATCAAGAACAAGCTCGGTTGCTCTTGGAATTGCCAAGTCAGCATATTCCTGCAAATAATCTGGAATATTGCTGCTACTGTTGGCAATAAGTGACGCCAGGTCTATGCCATCCTTGATGGCAAGATTACCGCCGGAGCCTTTGACTATCAAGATGTCAGTTGCAAAACTATCAAAGTGTTGTTATCAAGTAGTTTATTAAACTTACAAGGTGTCATGAGATGCAAAGAATCGCCCAGAAGTGTAACTCTCCCTTTTGGCAACCCTTCCTTCGGCGGGATGAAATCCTGTAGTGATATGGGCGGATTAACCATACCGTCTGGAGTTGTGTTATACAACGGTAGCAGAAACTTGGACTGAATGCTCTTCACAGCATTTTTCGCTCGTTGGTAATATTCGACATTTGAAATAGGTGCGTTATCCTTGGTATACTTTTGTTGAACTGTCATCCAGTAGTATCGAGCAGTTTCCTTGTCGTCGGAAACACTGTGCAGACCACAGAAAAAGTTGGAATGAGTTTCTGCTGCATACCATGATTTTGCGAATTCCGAAAATATTTTCTCGTATTGGGGCTTTGTAAGAATTGTTTCTCCCATGCAGACTTCCATGGGCAGAACATAATTCTGTGAGTTCACAGAGCCCAGAAGTTGCTTGCGTACTATATAATATTAGATTTATTGAGATAGATGTGTGGAGAAGTCAAGTTTACCATGACTGTGAGCACCGTCAGCTCCAACGAGAATGTCTCCCTTTGCCCAGGTTCCGTCGGAAAAGAACGCAATGACGCCCGTGTCTGTCTCTTCGTAGTGTTCAAATTGTTTATTGTATTCGACAGTCAAATTTGTGCGTAACATCTCTCTGAGTTTGGCCCTGTCCGCCCTAATGAAGGGGCTGTCTTCGCTGGGAGTGAAGTGTACATATTCCTGGCCAGTCGCGCCGTTGTATAATGCCGCATCACACGTCGTGCTGTAGTTGTCAAGATGTGACACGTTATCCAGAAGGGGAAGGACGTCTTCTGGAAATTCGGCTTTGAGATCATTGACAACCCTTGAAAAGCGTTAGAACATCGGTCGAAACATGGTAAAAGACGGAGCTTCATACCAATGTAGTGTCATACACCATCCTTGGCTGCGTGCTGTTGCGCTGGCATCGCGGTCAAAAATGCGGAATGGAATGTTGTATTTGCGGAGCATCTGACCCAAAGCCAGACCTCCTATTCCACCCCCAATGATGAGTACAGTTGGCTTAGTTGACATGATGTGTGTTGAATGGTGTTTATTTTTGGTTGTTCTTTTGAGACGATGTGTTGTAATACGAGAAAGAAGGCAACGGATTGAACGGGGTAGTTGAGGGTATTTATAATTTAGTTCCAAGGCCCATCTACAAGCTGAATTTAGGCATCATTGAAACAAATAGACATGGTTATCACGAGATTTTGATCTTCGTTAACAAGAGTTCCTCAACGGGCTAGCGTGCGTCTTATATCCGTCCACTTGGGATAATTGATGAGACCCACAACTCTGGCCCACCTAGTTAGAGCCTCTCCATCGCTTAAATCCGGCCATTCAGCACGTTCCGTTACTTGCTATCTCCGCCTGGCCTTCAACCACAGCTCAATGATGGAACCAGACCAGAAATCACAGAAAGACCGTGGTAACGCATGATAAACGCGGAGATATCGCGGATTTTGGATTAACTGTATGTTTCAGCAGGTCCACAACATCGCCCTGAAGAAACATAGAGTTTGGGGGCTATTAAGCCGTTTAAGGGGCTTTTTTACTGGTATGGATATCGGGGATTTTAACTGCAAGTTCAGCTGGCCCATTACTGACGAGACGCTGTTATTTTAGGTACTTTTCAAACATTCATTTGCAGTCACTACTTGAAGACACAATAAATGATACCAAATTGGCTGGTTGGAAGAGTACAGAAAACGTCTCTCGACTGGAGCTTCTTTTCTTTCCCTTTCAGTGTTATAAAACTAACGAAATGCTCACTTGGATGCCATTAACTATTCATGGTAAAATTTGTTTGTTTGTCAAAGGTCCTGAACAATAGAGATACCATCTACCCTTCACTTATGGGAGCCTGCATGCAAGCCATCTGAAATGGTGTTAGAATGTCTGACTTCTATTTGGAAAACAATAGGAAACAACCTGTAACTAGCATGTCCGCATCTGGAGCGAAAGCAGCAGCATCTCTTAGCAGGTATCACACCTTAGGCGTCAAGTCCTCCGGAACACCCAGCCGTGGAAGAGGTGCTCCATCCCTATACCAGCCAAGAATAGCTTGTTTTTTCCCTTGCAAGCGCGCTAGAAGGGAAATTTGAATCATATCTACCAGGCCCTGATTAATGATATACCCGGTGATCGCAGAAATTGACTCACCGTGCGATATGCAGTTGACTCTAATGCTGTATTTAGTGAGTTCTCTAGTAACTGGGCTTCTTATTAGTCCTTAGATTGCAGCTTCGATGGTTTGTTATGTCGATTGTGACTGTACGGGAACATAGTGTCCTTGCCCATTTATACTAGAGATAGTGACAATGTTACCAGGAATCTGGGTATTAAAAAGATGTTCTGCGAGAAGTTTCATGGCCTAATATGTCCCATCACGTTAATATTGAGCGTTCCTTGAGTGGCCTCCCATTCAGCCTCAAGCAATGATGTGTCCATGACAGTGCCGGCTCTGTCAGCCCTCCATGTAGCTGGCCCATGGCGTGAACATACTGTGCGAATTAATCTTCCAGGGGTTCTTGATTAGTCACTTCACTTGCGTACGATGTCTCGACTTCGTAGGCTCGCTTAGAGTGTTAAACTCTGCCACAAGCTTAGGAAGTGTATTAATGTGGGCAACGCCAGCACAAAACTGAGCTAATATGAGGCATCTGGAAGAGGCGCATTATTACTATCTATTAAATACCACTCTAAACCATATCATCTTCAGAAATGGCTCCAGGTGTAGGATTCAACCCGACCAAGTATGTACGTTTAAGTATACGACTCGCAATCAGCCAATCAAACAGCGACGGGCCACGAGGTCGTAATTAAGCCCCACATAAATTAAACACAACCAATAAAATGTGCTACCAATCTCAGAGTGGCATGGGTGTGGGCTAGTTCTGCGGCTAATTATAAGTAGAGCCAATAGAAGAATGGTTTTGGACCCATTAGCGGAGCCGATGTGCTCATGGGCCCCGTTCGGGGTGAGGACTGATCTCCAGCTCGTTAAATCAACAATAATCATCCGAGAGGAAAAAGTTGTCTTTGTGCAACCTGCAGGCTTGACATTGTTTGTCGCCTCACAAGCAGGCAGCATATATTCTGCAGGGCTATGCAATTTCATTGCTATGCGCCGACTTCTAGCTTGTGATTTCTGGTATTTCTGACGGAGATGTTGATTCAACTGTTCATCCCCCATCCTGCGATTTGCGACTCTGATACTGTGACGGCAAGCCATTGACCTGTCCCTTGGAACCAGTGGAGAAAACAAACTTTCAATTCGCAAAAGGTTATAACCTATTTAGGAAACAAGTCCACCGCTCCCATCGAATAAAAACCTACAACCACGACAATGTCGCGGTCGCGATCGATGTCGACCGCCGGCAGCGATCGCGGTGATCGCCTCGAACCGAAACTATTGCGCGCCGCGGAGAACAATGATATCGATGGCCTGAAACACATTGTTGACCTCGCCCGCGACAAGGGGCAGCTGAGTCCGGCATTTCTACAACTAGGTCTGATGAGGAGCTGCGATCGCGGACGTGTGGAAGCGACTCGGTTCCTCCTGGAAGAAGGCGCAAGCTTTGAAGGAACTGGAAATCGTGCGCCACCGGTATTTCGCGCAACAGAACGCAATCAGGTGCAGATTGTGAAGCTGTTGCTCGATGCTGGTGCCACGCCGGAGTTTCGCGACAAGAAAGGCCGGACGGCGCTCATGACAGCTGCATGGAAGAACCACTGGCATGTGCTGCAACTGCTCATCTCTAGGGGCGCCGATGTCAATGCGATAGACAACCGGAAACGGAACATCTTACACAATCTGGCAGCCGACAAACAGTGTGATTGGGGCGATGATGTGGTTAACATGCTATTGCGATCGACGTGCAACGTTGATGCTCGGGATGAGCTCGGCCGGACACCGTTGCATTGGGCCTGCGCGACAGGCAAAACCCATTTTGCGGAATTGCTGCTTCAATGCCCGCATGGCTGCCCCTCAACATATATTGATTCTGTCGATTTACGGAATAAGACTGCACTACATATCGCCACTGCTCATGATCGGGAAGACGTTGTGGAGCTGCTAGTAGAGAACAATGCTGATGTCAATGCCCGGAGTGACGGTGGATGGACGCCGCTTCATAATGCCTCTGATAAAGGCTTCAAAAATATTGTCCAATTACTGATAAAAGAGGGCGCTGACGTCAACAGTCAATTGCTGAATGGTATAACCCCCTTGCACCTGGCCGCTCAAGCCGGTCATACAGATGTTGTCGAGTGCCTTCTAGAGCAACCGGAGCTTCGACGACGCACTCGAGATACCTTTGGAAGCACTCCCTTCCTGCGGGCAGCCCAATTCAAACGAAAAGATATTGTGAGACTGCTAGCCCCTTTCAATCATGTTGAAGCATTATCCGAGGATGCCATTGGCGCCTGCAAGGGCTTCGATGCGACTATTGTCGACTTTGGCAACTTTCACAACGAAAATCGAGTGAAAAAGGTTTCCGTCTACGAACTGCTCTATGGCCGCGACCCGAAGAATCCCCGTAAGCAGGCTATTGCCACGCTTCCGACGAATGTCAAGGCAACCAATTTTCGATGGATACATTTGCCTGCTAATAATATGGCCTGGGTTGAAGCTTTGATGACCAAGTCCTTCATTGAAGAAGGTGCTGGCGACGTGGAAGGTTTCAAAGGACTCGAAAAATCCTTCAATCACCAGCATCGCGGACAACGCCCGCATTCGCACTTTATGAGACCCCTGTGTCAAAGTACCCCTCGCGCACCACGGAACAGAGACGAGGAGGAGGAAGGAGGAGAACAAAAAGTCCCGGAAAGAGAACCAGACCCCTTGCCACGCCTGGTCATAAACGGACCAGCTATCACCAAACCCCCTGAGACACCTCCCCCTTCTTTCAAAAAGCGAGACACCGGCTTGAGCAAGGAATCTCAATCACAAGATGATGACAGTGTATCGGGACGAAAATCACGAGCCCAGTCGAAACGCAACAAGGGCGGAAAAGATTCATCCAAAAACGAGAAGAACAAGTCCAACCACGACGTCGACAAAAAGATGCGATTATCCTTGTCTCCTTCGTTGAAGGAACCGATCCCTACTGTCCGAAGCAACATTTGCATGTTCATGCCATATCTCCATTTTGAGACAGCCGAATGCCAGCAGAAGATGCGAGAAACAATATTGGAAGCGGAGAAGAGAATCGCGCCACTTCCGAGACTAAAAAGAGAATCCACTCGAGACGAGATGTTGATTCGAGCTCATGTTAATTCGTCGAACGCGTCTCTTCATGTTCGCCGCACCTTGGACCAGTTTTTCTACCCAAACATCGATACCAAGACTCGCGACTCAGATCAGGTGGTATATAGATATCAGAAGCGATGGAATGAGCAGATAACAAGGGACCCGAAGATATTTATGGTTGATCAGTTGTGGATGTGGATTCTAGGCAAGAACCTGATTGTCACCAGCTTTCCACAGCGATGGGAGCAACCGAAGAATGACCCCCTCAATGTGCTAGATGGAATTATTGAAGACATCAATTCAAAGACAAGAGAGCCCGTACGATCCGTATATGAGCTGGCCACTATCATCAGTGGCCGTTGTTCGGGTGTTTTTGACCGACATCGTATGGGAGACGAGGAATACCAATTCCTAGACATGTTTGAGTCGTCCATCGGCACTGCTACAGATCGTGAAACTGTTCTTTTCAGAGAATTCAACATTGCTTCTGCACAAGCTTCAGAGTGGCTGAAGCACCATCGGCAATTCAACTTGGGCACTGGCAGTTATCTAAGCCGTGTTAATGAAGACGATGAAGACACGCAGCCGCTCTTTGTCGATAAGCTACTTGATATTGGCCAAGAGACAGACCTTCTTGCTGAAGCTAAAGATATCCGAGATGAACTCAATATGATCCGCACCGTGCTTGAGTATCAAAAACAGGTTTTGGCTGATCTTCAAGATGCGATCTGTGAGATCTATCTTGGAGAACATAGATCGCAAAACGAACTGAAAAAAAAGTTCCGAGAACAGCAAAGGATTGTTGAGATGCACGTCAAGGACGTTGATCGAATGGATAAACAGACTGAACGCATCTATCACTCCATCACGGATCTGCTTGACCTGAAGCAAAAGCACGCCAACGCTTTCGAGGCACGTTTTGCGCGCGACCAAGCCGCAGGGACTGCCCGTCAGGGGAAAACTATCATGATGTTTACCGTTGTGACAATTGTTTTCTTGCCGTTGTCCTTTATAGCATCCTTTTTCGCTATCAACGTTGAAGAATTCCCGCACGAGCCGAGTGGCAATACGAGCCTGCCGATTTCCTACGTGTCAAAATATATCTTCGGCATCGGATTCGCTATTTCAATTCCTCTTGTCCTGCTCGCTCTTTCGGTTGATGACATACGCCACGGGGCTCGAGAAGCGTATCGTTATGTGCATGAATGGCGACTTCGTAGGCGGCAAGGACCAAGAAGCCTCCAACCCCGTCAGCAACACACCACCCTCGATTTGACCAATAACAAACAAGGCAGTATGGCTGCCCAGGCACTTGAAATAGAGCGTATTCTCAGTGGAGCTAAAGCAAGACGGAGCGTTGAATCTGACTATTTTGGTGGCGGGTTATTGCCTGTCGCGACGAGGAATACTGCCCGAAGCGGTGTTCCTAGGACTTCATTGCACATGCCCTATGCCAATACGGCGGCCGAAAAGGAGTTCTCTGTGAGGTGATATAAACTGGATACTAAAAACTAATTACCGTTGATGATGTTACGATATGAACGACCACAAAAAAAAAAATCATGTTTGGGTTATGTTTTATTATTAGTTGTAGTATAGCGAAGTGTTGATTGTCCAGAATTGGATATTTTTAGGTGCCTCTTTTCTGCTGTACTGTATTAGGAAAATAGAGTCATTGATCGCCAAGATACTTATTTGTAGTTGTTATTATGCACTTCTTAAAACGGAATCGGGTATTTGGTTACCAGTTGGCATACGTATGTATCAATTGATATATGGGTGGGGGAGCCTCGGATCCGAAGCGGATCCGAAGAACATAAACAAGAAGCCCGAAAATCACACGAGGCAAATGATATCCTAGGAACCGCTCACTTTTTTTGAAAAATTTTTTTTTTTTGCAAGAACAACGACGACATGGCAAACTCGAAACTACTGCGAGAAACCGTGGTCATCCTAGGAGCTGGTACACAAGGAAGACGCCTGGCTTACATGGTACGGATTTGGAAAGACCAGCATTACCCAAATTAAGTTGTTTGACTACTTGAAATAGTAATCTAAAATTTTGTTTTCTAGTGGTCTAGTACTGGAAAACCTGTACATCTTGTTGACCAACAAGAGAGCCAATTATCGCAGGGACTCGACTACGTCCAGCAGCTTCGTACATCGTCTTCCGCCGTTTTGACTACCAATTGGGGTAAAATCACAACATCAAAACCAAGCAGTCTCAAAGAGGAATTGGAAAAGGCTTGGTTGGCTATCGAGGTTCGTTAAAGAAAAATCCCGCCTTGACGGATTATTCTCCTCTAATCTTGCTAGTAGTGTGTGCCAGAGAATTTAACCTTGAAACGGAGCGTGATCAGCCAGCTCGATAGCTTGGCTCCAGGTCAGACCATACTCGCCTCAAACTCTAGTAGCTATGTTATTGGAGAGATTATTGAGAATCTGTCGTTGAAAAACCCGCGGAGGGTACTTAGTGCTCATTGCTGTAGTCTCATTCCCCCTAGGTTTGTGTACTAATCCTGATCGCTGACTGTCTCAAGACTGGCCACCGGAAACTCCAGGTGAGTATTTGCAGCAAGGAAACTTGCACAACTCTCACTGAACCGGGTACTGATAAATTAGCCATTGAAATAATGGGCCACGAGCAGACTGACCCGTCGACTATTGATGTGCTTGTCAAAGAGAGCGAAAAACATGGCTTTTCGCCCTATCGAGTGAGACAACCATCAGTTGGGTACATTTACAACAGGTTAGCCACGTTTTCGATGACAGGGTTCTTTATTAAACATACAAAGACAGCGAGCTAATCTATCTACTAACACAGAATTTGGGCTGCCATCAAGCGCGAAACACTACTCACTCTATCAGAAGGCGTGGCAACCCCGCAAGAGATCGATGAAATTTTCAAGGACATTCTAAAGACGCCAAAAGGGCCATGTGAGCTCATGGATGTGGTTGGCTTGGACGTTGTCTTGGATATTGAAAGGCACTACGCAGAGACGCGTGAGAACTTACCTACTGAACCGCAAAAGTATCTACAGGATATGATTGATACAGGGCATCTTGGAGTGAAGAATTCTAGAGGGTTTTATAAGTATCCTAGGGAGTGAATGAGCGTGGCGCTTCTCCACATCTCTCTTCGATTTTAATGAATGTTGACGTGACACTGAGGTGGTTGGTTTCTTCAGACAATAGCATTATATAGCTTGCTTATATATCGCCAAGTCCTCAATATTAATAAATACTAAGCATGGTCACTTGGTATACCTTGGAAACATTAGCAAGGCAAAATAATGTGTTCCGGTGGAGGAAATTGCCATTTACGTAAATAAGCGCCTCCCGGACGAGCCCGACACCTAGTATATCAATGCTATTTATTCTGCCATTTACATAATTTTAGAGGAATTTTGAAACCATTCTTCATCGGAGACCGATTTCGGTTTGAGTGTTTGCCCACTTTCGAGAAATTGAATGACAACTACTTATTTTAGTTGCTGTCCCCCACCTCTGCTCATCGTCTCAATTCGGCATACGGCATTCATCACAGTACAACGAAACAAAACATTTCAAGTCATTTATTTCAAAGCAATTTCAGCAGAACAAAATGGTAGGTAAAGGCACTATCAAGGTGACCCTCCACCAGCTATCGAAAACGATCGACCACTCCCTCCTCCATCCGACCATGACGGATGCCGACATCTTAAGCTGCCTCAAGACTGCACGTGAATACAACGTTGCCACAGCTTGCGTTAAGCCGTACTTTATTCCTCTCGCGAAGAGGGAGCTTGCTGGAACCGGTGTCCTAGTCTGCCCCGTTATTGGCTTTCCTCATAGCAACAGCACCACCAAGAGGAAAGTTGCAGAGGCAACCGATGCTGCCAAGGCAGGGGGAGCAGAAATTGATATGGTTGTCAATATTGGCAAAGTCCTTGATGGCGATCAGGGTTACGTTACAAGGGAGATTTCCCAGATAAATGACGCAGTTACGGCCAATGGTGTTATTCTGAAAGTCATCTTTGAAAACGACTATCTCAAGTTTGAACATATTGCTCGACTATGCGAGATCTGCACTCACGTTGGTGTTGCATTTGTAAAAACCTCAACTGGTCATGTATTTGTGAAACAGGCGGACGGATCCTACAATTATCGAGGAGCCACAGTGAAAGACTTGAAGTTGATACGAGAAAAATCAGGCAGCAACGTGCAGATCAAGGCTGCTGGGGGTGTGAGGACATTGGACGATTTACTTCATGTAATGAGCCTTGGCGTGACTCGCATTGGGGCCACGGCTACTGTAGTCATCTTGGAGGATGCGAAGAAACGTGGCATTGGCACATATTGAGGCAGCATGGAAGCGGCTTAGAAAAAGGTTCAATACATCAAGATGAAATTTCTACGTAGATTTGCCCAAAGTTTGAAGAGCTATCTTTACATACAGCGGTCTTTGGCTTGCAATGACTAATATAAATACTATTTATGTTGAACAAAATTAAACAGCATTGTGCTATCATCAGCCTAAACAAATTGCACAACATATAGCGGAATTACATTTCCAATTATATGCTAAAGCGTGTTTACCAAAGGCCACGTATATATCGACGGGAATTTAACAAAGTGAAATCAATAGAAGTTTGAAGGTTAACATATTAAATGTACATCAGACTCTTGGGGTAACGGAGTATGGAAGGAAAAACGACATATCAATAGTGTTTTATTCAACTACCACGTGCCAAACTTTCAGCGCGTCTCTTCAGATCTTCGCCTTGTATTTCAAATGCAGAAATTAGCTTTTCTCCAAGGGTCGCCTCCACTAGAATGCTGGCCGATTTATAGTACGTTTCCCAGCTATTGTACCACGATCGGTTGTCTCCTAGAGGCACGACTTGCGAGACATGCTCGGCAAGAATCAGCCCTGGGGTGGGGCTATCAAAGCGCCAAACTGCAGTCGTGTTTGCCGGGTCCAGAGAAGTAATTATTTCGTTGCTAGTAGTATTGAACAAGGGGACAAGTTGGGCCTCGGTGAAATGCATGCGCGAGCCCACCTGATAGGGTGGCGAGCTTAGGAGTTCGACATCAACAACAAACGTGTTCCATTCATGGTACGCGTCGTAGTCGGTGAGGATTTTGTAAACAAGGCTAGCTGGCGCGTCAATTGTCGTGTTGGAGCAAGCCGTGAAAATAGCGTCTGCGGCCCCGTAGCTAGGCGTTGAGAGAATTGGGCATGTCGTTCCGAGGCATGACGTGGCAAAAATGCCAGCAAGGAAAAATAACGCCGATGAAGTCTTCATTTTTGGCTATCGGAACATACTTCAGGTATGGGTGAAGTGTCGCACCAGATTTATGTCACGTTGGAGTTTGATTCAACCTCGGCTTGTTCCGCTGGCTGCAGATTGTGTGAGTACGGAGGCCTATACGTACGGCCTCGCCAAAGTAAGTTTTCTTTTTTCTTTCAATTTTTTTTTTTTTTTTTTTTTTTTTC
>CVMT01000006.1:645273-670835 GCA_000985935.1 Talaromyces islandicus | reverse complement strand
TTTTTTTTTTTTTTTTTTTTTTTTTTCCTCCTCAAAAATGTATGAGATTAATATTCATATATTCATTCCTTCTATAATAGCTCTAAATCATTGCTATAAACTAATAATATTTTGGAATAATTGTCTATAATAAGATGAGTTAAATTTAGCCTGCCCTACTGTGTTGAATTATATTACTTTAAAATATGGGTCTAATCACCTGATCGTTTTCCAAGGGTCGTGTGGATTGAACTATTCGTCTTCAATGAATTCCTTTCCGTCGGCCTGTTCCTCGGGTCGAGCTTCATTGTTTTTAGGATGAATTCATTGCAGGATTAGTCGTGATTGTGTCTCCCGTTATCCGAGATGGATCGATAGGACATACATCCATTAATTTGCACAATTTGGACTATACTCTCAATCGACGGACCTTTTGTGGCCCTTAATTGAATTTATTGCCCGATACTATTATTCAAATGATGTTTTTGTTGAAAGTTGGCCATACTATGGGTGTTGAAGTTCAAAATTATTTACGACCCCGAATTTCCTTTTACGGAAGGTCTAGGGCTCGAGTCGCCTTTAGGTGTGAATGCTGTAATATTTACTACGAATTTCAGGTGTGCGAGGAGAGAATGGTAGTAAAAGCCTCTTGTATTGCGTGCTCTACTAATTAATTTCTAACTATAATCCCAATTGAGTCGTGATATCCCAAACCCAGAAAACGCCAAGCCTTATTAAAATCCTCCTAAAATTGCCCTTCTTTCTCTCATCCTTATTTATTCAACATCAACCTTGATATTATCCTTCGACTTGACGATATCGTATAGATCCTCCTCTTCAGAGTCGTGGGATGGAGTGTATGATGAATGCTCTTCAACTTCCCTGAGCAAATCTCCAGACTCAGTCTCGGAATCGACGTGCATGGTGTCCGTCTCATCCTCGACTTCGATGACTGACGCATGTTTCTCATTGATCTCGCTCGTGTATGGTTGTGTTTCCTTCTCGACATTGTCATCACTGTGATGGGCGTGGGCGTCATCTTCAAGGTAAACCTTCTTTTGGAACTGGGTGGCTTTGCTTTGATTCTTTGGCAGGCGTACAACAAGTATTCCATCGACGAATTTGGCAGATATATTTTCGTTGTCGATGACTGCAGGTGCCTCACGAGTGCCTAGCGGGATATTGCGTCCAAAAACTCCGACTTCGTGGTTTCGTTCTTCAATCACCATGGCCCTGTGAAGTTCTTCACTGAACTCGGGACGATGAATCACACCCGACAAACGCAGGGTGGATTCTTCGGGGTCATAGTCAACGCTCACATCTGATTTGTTTGCACCGGGAAGAGAGACATGGACGACGTATTCGGCAGCAGTGTTGAAGACGTCGGCGCGGGGCACAAAGTCAACGGGGCTGTCAGTCTGGTGGCGTCCTCCAGGACCGAACCAGGCGTGTGCTGGGTCCATTTCAGCGGTAAAGTTTTCGAGAAAGTGGCGGAAATCGAATGGAGCTCCCATACCGCCACGCCCGCCTCGACCGCCGCGGCCTCGATGCATACCACGAGGGTGACCGTGATGGCCGTGGTGTCCGTGGTGATGGCCGCGAGGTCCAAACATGCCCCCACGACCATGTCCGTGAGAGAAGTGTTCTTCGAAGTCTCGTGGCCCAAAGCCTGGATGATGTCTTCCTCGACAGGGAAATCCACCGCGGCTTTCGCCAGGGCGTCTCCCCGGACCACCGAATGGACCGTCTTCAACGCCTGGGGGGAAACTCATGAACCCGAACATGGGCGGGTGTGGAGGTAGCATGCTAGGCATCGTCAAAGTTGGAATGTTGGGAGGGGGACTTGTGTGAAATGCGAAATGACTGTACTAAGGTGGTATAATGATGAATGTTTGAGTATGCGAGAATGAGGAACTGGAGGCGAAGAGATGGAGATCTGGTCCTCTTAAATAAACCAATGCCGAACTTCGTTTTCCTTCTCCGAGAATCTAGATTATTGCAAATGCATATCCCCGAGCTCAGGCAGCTGGCTGCCTGGAGGAGCTGCGTAACGCATGGTGGCGACGGTTGCTCAAAGCAGCCTAGTAGAGGCGGGTAGATTAGATATCATTGCTCCGAAGCTGGAAGCTTCGCGGCAGTTCTGTGGCAGTCCGACCACTCAGCGCCGACATTGTCACACGCCAGGTCCAAGACAGTAACCAAGCCCGGCGAAGACGCGTCAGGTTGGGGTAGTGAAGCAGTCAACTCGCCCGCGTGAGTCAGCCTGCGAGAGGAGTGACGTTTGTGCTCGGGCCCGAGAAGTCGACTTCGGAGCCGACAGAGATCACGGCGGAGATTGCGCACCGCGCGCTCCAGCCACAGCGGTCGTGGTGCGGTGGCTGAACAAGTGTGGCTGAACAGCAGAACTGACGTCTCAAGCAGTCCACACAATACGTAGTCCTCTATCCTCCGCATGCTTCGGTCGGGGCCCGCGATAGGCGGAAGCCAGTGCCCAAAGCAGTTTAGCGGCTGTCACTTGGACTGATCCCGCCCGGGGCTTCCGGCTTATCGATACAGAGTATACTGACTTTCCACCATAAATTATCAGCGATAGCAGGTTGCTGCTGAACATGGCGCGCGACCCTGCGTCTTCAGTATTATCGTCCGTTGCTGTCGACTCGGACACGCCGCAAGCGATGCCTTCTCCTACTCATTCTCCGTCGGATCACGCAGCACCGCTGCTGTCATCTCCCGCGCCAAACGAAGAATCGGCTGAAGAGATCGAGGCCGCCGCGCTGGCGAGAAATAAACACATATGGAGGCTGTGCTTTGCCATCTTTGCTCTCGTGCAGGCGGCAAATGTTGTGTTACGGGCGCCCTTTATTCAACTCAGGGAAGACTCGACTTGCATGGCCGAGTACGGCACAGCCGGGTCGCTGGGAGAAGACTGCAAGGTCCAGGAAGTCCAAGATGAAGTGACGACCTTGACCCAGTGGCAGCAGCTGTTTGACACGGGGCCTGGTGAGCATCTGCCTTTTTATATGCACGCCCATGGAATAATTTCTAATAAATGTAGGGATTTTGTTCGGCGTTTTCTACGGCATGGCCGCCGACCGCTACGGTCGCCGCCCTATATTAGCCCTTGCTCTAGCAGGAATGACCATGGCCACTGTCTGGGCGCAGATGATATGTATGGACCGTACCATGTGTTTGTTTATGCATAACTAACACTCTTAGTGTTCTGGCCTCGTGTCTTCCCAGCAAGGTTGACATGGCTGTCAGTGATATTTCAGCTCGTAGGCGGCGGGAACCTGGTCGTAAATGCGATGGTATTTGCCATGGTATCTGATGTAACACCAGAAGAAAAGAGGTGAGGAGTACTATTTCTGCCTAGACTGAAAACATAGAATTTCTGACAAGACCAGAGCATCAAAGTTTTTCCGGCTATACGGAGTCGCTCTCCTCTCGGACATGATCTTGTCGCCAGCCAGCGAAGCTTTAACTGGTATCCAGCCCTGGTGGCCGGCCCGTTTTGGTTTGATTGCCTTTATCATGGCGCTGTTGGCGACTTGGCTTGTGCTTCCAGAAACCCTGGAAATGTCTGAAGTTTCGCACAGCATCCGACTTGAGGAAGAGGAACTCGACGAGGAGGACGACCCAGTTGTCTACTTGGACGTCCAGAAGAGCACTTTCTGGCGACGAGTGAGAAAGCTTGTTTCGAGGCTGCAAGATCTCAGGCTACTGATAGCTACGCGCCAGCTCCTTTTGCTGGTACCGCTCTTGTCAGTTGGCCAACTGTACGACCAATCAGCCGACTTTTTCAAGAATTACATCTCGAAACGCTATGGCTGGCGAATGTCCCAGGTTTGTGCCCAATATACTTTTGACATGCTGTACCATATTCTCATACCGTGACAGGCAAGCTTCTGGTTGACGTACCGCAATGTTGTCAACCTCATCCTGTTGAGTACAATACTTCCGGGAGTAAGCGAGATGCTTCTGCGCCGCAATTTTGATGGCGGTCGAAAGGACCAGTGGATCTCTCGGGCGAGCATTGTCTGTCTCGCCTTAGGGGCTTTCGTGATTGGGCTGGCCCCGATTATGTCCATCATGGTCACCGGTAAGATCCATCCCCTTTCATTCCACCCAATTTATGATCGTCTACTAATGCGGTTTCTGCAGGTCTGACCATCTTTGCCCTTGGACATGGCTTCGTCCCCGCCGTTCTGAGCCTAGCGACCCCGTTCATCGAACCGGGTCATATCGGAATGCTGTACACAGCCATGACGATTGGTGAGGCGATCGGAAAGCTTGCCAACGAGCCCGTTCTTATGGGCGCGTTTGAGCTCGGAATGAGAGTTGGTGGGTTGCTGCTGGGCTTGCCGTTTGTGGCCACCGGTATCATGTTGACCATCGCGGGTGTCAGCGTGTTTGCTATACGGCTGCCGTCATCCGCCACACATTTGGACTGAGGCTCTGGAATTAATGATTGAATGAATACGTACTACCAACTTGGATATTTCTATTACTTCTGTTTTGGGCATTATTATTGGTGTTGTTGCTGGTGTTGTTTTATTAATACCTAGATGTGTTCTACCACATACTAGACTCGAATTCACAGTTCAACAACCAAGCATGTGCAACCGACTTACATGTCCATCATGGCATGTGAAATCCTGCATCTCCATGTGAGACAATGATAAAATATAATTCATTAAAAATAAAAAGAGCGAGACCGCTGGACCATCAAGATCCAGAGCATTTGGCGGGTAAATCCGGTTGACCCGACTCGGATAATCACGGAACCTTGTTCGCCTGCACCTTGTTCCAATTCTACATAAAAATATGCCACACGAAAAAAGAAGGGATTATTGAATGAAAAAAAGAGGGTTTTCTTTGCGTTCACATGACAGGCCCAATCCTGCTTAACCTTATCGCTGGTGAACGCTTAATCTCAAAAGTTTATTGACATGTGGGCGGGACTTTGACGGTACATAATTATTGGTAGTGATGATATCATGGTGAGGTCCGGTGTATATAATGGGAATCTACTTCTTTTTTTAAACAATTTTTTCAGCACATAACGTTTGAAACACTTTTATTAAATTGGTAAAAGAGGCTAAATATTCAGATACTTGCATGTGAAGACAACGAGCAAGCTTCAATGAGACATCTAGCTGCGCGGTCCTTTCCATCTCTTGGAACAGGACAGCGGTGTTACTTCCTACAGAAGGTCTATCTCTCTGGATATTGGGGCTGCCGGAATCCTCGTCCTGCATCAAATAATACAGCATCTCGGTCTTTCTCATCCAGAGAAACCCCAGCGGTACCGCTCGGTCCTGCCCATCCCAATATCCAGGCTAGTAGTACCATCCAACCCAGAACAACACAACACAAGGGAAAGGAAAAAGTGGTCATCTTGGGTTCTGGCTGGGGCGGATACACACTGTCGCGCAGGATCTCAAGCAGCAAATATGACTGCACCATCATCTCGCCGCGCTCGTACTTTGTCTTCACGCCGCTGTTGACCGACACGGCGGCAGGGAACCTGGATTTCTCGTCGATTGTCGAACCCGTGCGTGACCACAAGACAAAAGTGGACTTCATTCAGGCTGCTGCTAGATCGGTCGATCTCAAGAAAAAAATCGTCATGTGTGAGGCCAGTGTGGTGAAATCCGGGGTCACCGAGTCCCCCCGAGTCGACGAGACTGAGCGCGCATACGAAGAAGGGCCCGAAACAGGAGCAATGCGCGGCAAAGAGCACCTGCGACAGTGGGAGCAAGGTCAAATGTTTGAAATACCGTACGACAAGCTGGTGATTGCAGTCGGATGCGTAAGTCAGACCTTTGACACGCCCGGGGTACGCGAGAACGCCCTGTTTTTCAAAGACATTGGCGATTCGCGCCGGGTCAAGCGGCGAGTGCGCGAGTGTTTTGAGCTCGCCGCGCTGCCCACCACAACAGATGAGATGCAGCGCCATTTACTGCATTTTGCCATCGTGGGCGCCGGTCCCACGGGCACAGAGCTGGCGGCTACGCTGCGGGATTTCATCGCACGGAATATGGATGAGTTGTATCCTGGTTTAAAGGGGAAGGCGAGAATGACGCTGTACGATATTGCCCCGACGGTGCTGAGTATGTTTGACAAGTCGCTGTCGCAGTATGCAATGGAGACCATGTCCAAGGAAGGAATTGACATTCGGACCTCGCACCATATCCAGGAGCTGAGGTGGGGGACACCCAACAGCAGTGCTCCACATGATATGGATCCCAAGGGCTGTCTTACGCTGAAGACAAAGGAAGAAGGCGAGGTTGGTGTAGGAATGTGTGTGTGGGCAACAGGGAACACGATGAACAAATTTGTCAAGAATGCCCTGAACCGGGTGGAAGAGTTTCCGGAAGAGTCTACTAGGGAAAAAGACAGCAACCGTTCCACAACAGGATGGCGCATCAAGAAAGCCCCCAAGGTTGGCGCGCTTCTGGTTGATGGCCACTTCCGGGTGCAGCTGGAGAACGAAGAGAGCAAGCAGACAGCAGTGCTGCAAGACGTCTTCGCGATTGGCGACAACGCGATGCCCGAGACAGGCGCACCGCCGGCCACAGCGCAGGCGACGAACCAAGAAGCCAAATGGCTGGCCGATCACTTTAACAAGGGAGATATCGACCGGGCCGTCGATTTTTCCTTCCGCAACATGGGTACGCTGGCTTACATTGGCAACGCAAATGCTTTAATGCAGATCCCACACGAGAAGAAGGACGGCGGTCGTCGGAATCCGTATCTGCCAGAAGGGCTGACGGGCAGAATGGCCTGGTTGGTGTGGAAGGTGGCGTACCTGAGTATGAGTATTAGCTGGCGAAACCGGATGCGGATTTTGTTCCGATGGGCAAACAATCGTGTATTTGGCAATGATGTGTCGCGGTTTTAGTTGGGCGGTATACGAAAGTTACAAGTTGTATATCGTATTCTCGCAGCATATGAAACCATTATGGTAAATACAGCCATGCCTCATCAATCATGAAAATAAACCATCTGCCTGTGCATGCCTAACGTAATGTTATGAAAACAGAAATATATTACAGTTTAGTAAACACGATGGCTTCTACGTCCGTCGGTGCCGCGCATTCGGCGTGTGCCAGCAGCCTGTCTTCGTTAGTCTGGCCCATCAATTGTACTTCATAAAACGCTTACCTTTTCACCCGGCCGACGTGTCAGGCTGCCTTTCATCTTCAGCATGGCACCAGAGACCTTGTCGCCCATACTGGGCTTGCGGCGGTGATGGTGGACAGGCGCAGGCGCGGTCCGCGTAGTCGTGTGCGGGTGGTGACGAGCATCATGGCGAGTCACTTCGGTTTTGTACGTCTTGCTCTTTGCATTCTGGCCCTTGAGGCGGGTCATCAGGGTGGGTTTGGTGGTTTTGGTGGTGGTATGGCGAGAGCGACGGCCGAACATTTTGAAGGTAGTATCGATATGTGATATGTTCAATCGAATTGAGGTTGAAGAAAGCGTATGTTGTAGTCCATGACAATAGAAGCGTATGCCGTTCTTAAATAAATATAGATCAACTGTTATCTTCAACGTGCGATGCAATACACATCATAACAATCGTGGGTGGCGCTGTCGCAGCCACTTCACTGGACCTGCCACGGCATGCCGATGTGGACCGAGTGGATTCATGACAGGGCCGGTGTCACGCCATTGCGTGGCCCAGATAAAAGATCGACATATCAAGCCACGCAGTATGTCGCTGGCGATGCTAGGGATGTGGCGGGAAAGCTGATTGTAAAGTCTAATGAAAGTCAAATGAAAGTTGTGCCGGGAGACGTGCGGAGAGGTGTGACGTCATGGCAGCAGATCGATCAATATGCACGATACAAGACTTCGTTACTTCATTGCTTTAAATATTTCATTATATCATTACTGTGGCGACTCTGTGATTTACAGGAAATTGCAACATTTGTAATTGGAATTACTTCATAGCATGTCATATCAAGACTCCACGTCCTCGTGACAACTTGGTAATCGTACAAAACACATGGCCCGGTAGCTGGTGCTGTTCACTTCTCACCACTGACATCCTCAATACGGCGTCCCTGTCTGTTTCTCAAATCATGGTGACTGTCGTCTTCAAGCCTCTGCCTGCCTTGGCTATCGTACTGGCGCTCTTCGTAGACGGGTTGTTCGCCCAGGTTTTGCGACAGGCTGCGCTCATAGGTATTGCCCTCTGCGTCGCGATGCGACTCCCGAGCACTGCGGTGACCCCAAGTCTGGGTCTCACCATCGCTGGGGGTGTAGGAGGTGGACGAAGAAGAGGTGAACGAACTGTATGTGGTCTGTGGCATGGTTGGGTCTCGTAGATGTTTGTACTTGAAGTTGTGGATGTAGTTAGGAAGGGTTGAAGGACCCCGTGAAGAATCTTAGGGGTATATATGGACAGTAATGTGACTATTACGTCATAAATTGATGTGATCACCGTCCCCTTCGAGTCGACTCACCCGAGATCCATACATTGTCAAGTCTCTCTTCTAGAATTCTCCACAGATGTTACGGTCTTCTATAGCAAGGGGAAAAAGGGCCAGTTTACTGCGATTATGGAATCTTTTGCGAGAGCCCTCCTAATATCAAGAGCAAAAGACCAAGGGAAATTAGGTTCTCCCATATTGATGCCTTGGCCGTGCATCAGAAGTGGGAACGTCTCTCCTTGCGTTGTAATGGTGGATAGCCTTTACTTTGAGAGTAATAGAGTATTTTCTGTCAGAAACCTAGGTACACCTCTGAGCACTAGTAATTAATGAAGGAAAATAATAGTAAGAAATATCTTAATAGCGAGGCTGGCTAAATGTCGTGGTTGTCGTTATCAGAATTGTTTCCACGCACCATATCTATAAAATACCATCACTCCGCCAAGGCACTTGCGTGGCAATAAGTTATCGGCCCCACACTAATGATACTACGTATTTAGCCGCACTTGTTCCTCGGCGATATATGAAGAACGCGACAACAAGGACGAGACAAACACAAGAGAATGCCCCTGTTACCAAGATTTGGTACCGCCAGCAGAGCGGTGTATAGTCGCGCGCCGTGAGTCGACGCAGAATTTTGCTTTGCTTGTCCCAACCTGACTAATCCTACAATGCAGGCGTAGGGCAGCCACAGCTGCCATTATCCGCTCCCGCAGCAAAACGACAACCACCACCAGCCATTACTTCCAAGCCGGATCCGATTTCGAGCAAACCAAAGCGGCGCGTCCTGAATATAGCCCCAACGAACCGATCAGATACATAAAATCGCCCAATGTCGCCTGGAAAAAGGGCGACGGCGCCAGCGACGGCGGCGCCTCGCTGTCGGCCGGGCACGTCGCGATTGACCCGTATGCGCCAGGGCGCCCATTAGCCAGAAACTACAAACTGCTTGTCTCGGGAATTGCGCCTCGGCCGATTGCCTTTATCAGCACGCGGTCGCAAGATGGCTCGTCGGTCAATCTGGCGCCGTTTAGCTACTTCCAAGTCATCAACCACGACCCGCCGCTGTTCACGGTCAGCTTCGTCGGCTCGATGGACAAGGCCAAGGACACGCTGAAGAACTTACTCGAAACGAAAGAGTGCGTGATCAATATCATCTCAGAACATTTCATGGAAGCAGCCAACGCAACCGCCGCCAACGCGCCGTACGGAGTCTCCGAGTTTGGTCTCGCTGGCCTGCACCAGGCTGAAAGCTCGACCGTCGCGGCACCGCGGGTGCGTGAGTCGGTGTTTTCGATCGAGGGCAAGCTGTTTGAGACCAAGGAGTTTGAGAGCCGGGCCAAACCGGGCAAGAAGACCTCTGTCCTGGCCATCATCGAGGGCACGCGGTTCTGGGTCCGCGAGGATGCCATCAACGAGAGCCAGGATCTCATTGACTTGGAAGTGCTTCGTCCGGTCAGTCGGCTAGGTGGGATCGGATATGGTCGCACGACAGAGGTTGTAGAGATTGAACGGCCGGCTTTCTGATCTTTCTACATGTCTTTGTATACAATCCTACATATGCTTATAGATACAGCCAATTGCGGTCAATGGGCAGATCCATATTATTACAACGCACAGCTGCATGTCAGAGTTTAAACCGTCACGGTACAGTACTCAGCCGAGCCGATGTCCCCGCTCACTCACTAAGGCATGCTAACAGCCACATGCATCCACCGGCCAGAATAGAACGTGGCCGGCAAATAATTATGTCGAAACCGCGTGCGATGTGCATAAAACAAGACGTTCGCTGTCCGGTCGACCCGCTATTCAAACCTTGTCCAAGTGGGGGGAGTCGCAGGGATCAACCAACACTCGCCAGATCAAGATGCACAAGGCATATGGGCCTTATGGGCACGGCATCCTTGGCATCAGGAGATCTCGGCAAACCGTCTTCTCCGGAGTATGCTCACAAGGTTGTGCAGCTGGTATAGGCGTCAAATTCAACATAGATTGCCGGCTCACCGACGGCTCGTCCAACGCAGCGAGCCACGGAAAGGCTGAGGTTTGTTTTCTGTCTCTGCTGCTCGGCTGGAGAAAAGAGGGGACCCCGGCCATATCATACTGACGCGAAAATCCAAAAGTGCGACGTGACGAGCGCTACTGGGGGTACTACTCAGCAAGACTCCATCGCAAGCCAGATCTAGGACGATCCAGGATAAAAGAGACTTGCGGCGCGAGCTGAGAGAGCGTGTGCGTATGACTGAGCCCCGGTGGATGCGATCTGCATCAGTAGTAGGAACATTGGTGATTGTTAGCAATGGTCCGCAAAACCAACGCAACCATCAACAAGATTGATTGATATCAAGTCGAGTTGGCGTAAACAATAATTAATAGTAATAGAGAATAGAGCCCGACAAGGCGGTCAGGGCGGTATTAGCGGCACTAGCGGTAGCGGCAGCGGGCCATCAAGTGACCAGCAGAAAAAAATAACAGTACGTACCGGCAGGGCTAAACTACGTAGTTCGCTCACTACTGCGAACCCTCCCCGACAGCTGCTGCTCGCTCCTTCCCCCTCCCGCGACGCCCTCATCGTCCAGCTCAGCCAACTTCACCACCACTCTGCCCCAGCAGCACGATTCCACCACCCGCACCTCGCGCCAGAGTCGGCCTTTGTTTGTCCTGGATATGAATTGGATGCCTGGCCGGAGCCCATGGAGAAGGACCTTCGATCCTTGAATCACTCGTGTTCCTTTCGTTCCCCCTCACCCGCGCCTAGCCCACGTGCTGCGTCTGCGCGACAGACAGAGAGCCAACGCTACACACAACAAACAAGAGAGTGCTAGAGACAGAAACAAGAGTCTGAGTCAGAGACAGCCACAGAGCACACGGAGCCTCAAATGCTAGAGCTGTCACGGCCCTGCCAGCGCTCGCCATGAGCAACCCTTCTCCCAAGAAGAACGGCAGCAACCCGAGCGACTTTCCTGCTGCCACCACCGCCACAAACACCAACACCACCACCACTAGCAATGCCACTGCACCGCAGCAGCCCCGTCAAATTCGCTTCGTCTCGTCTGATGGCCAGCCCCAAACCAAGCGCCGCCGTGTGACTGCCGCGTATGCGCCCGCCCGCCCGATTTCTTCGTGCTTTTGCCGGACTAACCGCCGTTGTTAATTCGCAGATGCCGCACCTGTCGCAAGCGCAAAATCCGATGCTCCGGCGAACAGCCTGGTTCGTGATCTCCCTTCTGGCTCTGTTCCAGGCCATCACGTGCTCTCTTCTTCTGACCGTTTTCGCAGTATGTAAGACCTGTTCGGATTACGGCCACACGTGTCTCGGCTACAATGATCCCGACAAACCGGACAAACCGGACAAACCCTTTACACAACACACAGTCAAGGATGAACACCCTGCACCTGCTGATGCCGATGATGGCGAGCGGTCGCCGACCACTCCACGAGTGCCAACGTCGATGGCGCCGCCAGACATAGCTAAGTCGCCAAAACCCCCTAGGCCGGCGGCCGTCCTACCCCTGACCAAGGATACCCTCATCAAGGCGACAAAGGAGAATGATAGGCTTGGAGTGGTAGACAGTCCTGAGAGCAGTACGTTGGGTTTGAAAATATAAGAAGACGGGCCAGTCGCTGATGGATTTTCTGGAAGCAGGTCGCACGTCACTGAGCTCGATCAACCGCACTCATGTACCGTACTTTCGGTACTTTGGTCCGACAGCTATTGTTCCGGGTTTCAAGCAAATGGTGCGACTCAACGGGCTTGTAATGCGTGTTCTGGTGGCTAACTGGCATAGGTTGTGCGCGTACGGGACGGCCGAAAAGGGAATCCTTCACAGTCGTCTGGTAGGTCGTCTATAATACATGTCATGTCATTTTACATATCCTAAATGACCTCATCTAGGATCCGTTCCATCCGTCCTCAGTCCCCAACTCGATGCTCCTCGCCCTTCGTTAACTGCCGCGCTGGGAGACGGAGAATCAAACAGCATTCCTTTCTACGACCGCGATGATAACCTCCCAGCAAGCAATTTAATAACACACTTGTGCGATCTCTTCTTCGTGCACCTCGCCTGTAGCTTCCCCTTCTTACAGCGAGATCGATTCATGAAAGACTTGAAAGACAAACGGGTTGATACGATATTGGTGGATGCAGTTTGTGCCTTGGCCGCCAGATTCTCTCCGCATCCGCTCCTGAGCCCTCCACGAGCACGTCCGATCGATGGCGAGGATAATCAACCAGACGTGAAACAGTCGAATAATGGACAACCTTTCGCCCACCGAGCCATGACAGCCGTCGTTGATGCACTGTCTTGTCCCACCCTGTCTGTCGTGCAAGCCTGTTTGTTGCTTGCATATGAGGAATTCGGGTCGAATCACGACAGTGGCCTTTGGATGTACTTGGGTATTGCTATTCGAATGGCTCAAGATCTGGGAATGCAGAAGCTGCAGGGCTTAAAACACAACTATGGACGTACGGGTTTGAGACCCAAAGCAGTTATCATTGGGGAGGCAGGAAAACTGAGCGTGGAGCAATCAGAGAGCCCACAAACATCGAAGAGTGGTGAAAGTAGGGAAGACACAGACGAAGATGGGCGTGCTGTGGAGCGAGAACGAGTCGATACATTTTGGAGCATTTTCTTTCTGGATCGTGTTATCTCATCTGGAACTGGGAGACCGGTCACTTTGCGCGACGAAGACATCGAATTGCACTTCCCCCTTCAATCCGAGTCGATTCTCTCCATTGGATGGCCTGCGCCATTTCCGCCTCTAATCCGCATAATCCATCTTTACGGTCGTGCCACGGACCTTCTAAACGCCATACAAGAAGACAACCACGTCGATGCAGAGACCCTGAAACGATTGTCGGGAATGGAAAGTGACCTGACTGGTATTTATCAACGGCTGTCGCCCAAACTTCATTTCAACACAATAAACTTTCAAACCTACGTCAAGGCTCAGGAGGGCACGAATTTCATTCTTCTGCATTTTTGGTTTCACACATTGATTGTGCTCCTGCATCAGCCAACTCTTCTAAATTCCTTTGGTGGGCGAATCCAGCAGCTCTACCCAAACAGCCGCGAGCTGTCCATGTCTTCAGCGAAAACAATTGCTGATATCCTCTCCTTTTCCGAGCTGATCGACGCTAAAAGTTTCATTGGCAACCCATTTACTAGCCAGCCAATGTATATTGCCGCATGTGCTTTCTTGATGGAGAGCGCATATTACTCGTCGCCTTCTTCTCGATCCGGATCTCCTGGAATACTAGTGACGGACCAGACAAGTGCATTCACCGTTGCTCATATGGACTCTGCCAATGGGCTAGAACGTAAGACTACGACGAAGCACAGTCTCTTGGCTTCTGCAGCAAAGGAAAATTATCAGCGCTGCTATCGCGCACTCCAGTCACTGCAAACTTACTGGGAAGGTACTAAATACATTCTCACGGTGCTCGACCAAAAGGCAAAAGGTATCGGCGACCCGCTTCTCTATACTACGGAAGAGATGCAAAGCACTACGGAGACCCAGGCTGCACAGCCCCTATCGTCGCCAAACTGGCAGCAACCTTCCAGTGGACGGGTGTCTCTAGATCCTGCATCTCGAAGGTTGGAGGCGCTTGGACCAGGTCAGCCCGGTGCTTCACTTGAAGCTGGCTCCCCCAGGATGGACCCTAGCCAAGGTAAGAAACTTCATTATACTTCTTTTTACTATTTACTAACTATTATATCAACAGCAATCGGATGGGCACTCACTGGAGAAATCAATTCCTCGCAGCCCAATCTTAGTCTATTATACCAGCTTCCAGCACCACAAATCGTCGAAGCCTCTGAAGCACAATTGCCAAGTCAAGGTCTTGCAACGGGCAGTACATCCCACTCTAGCGCACCGTACTCGCAGGCTTTGCCCGCATATACATCCAGTGCAGCGCCCCGACCGGCAAACATTCCAACTGCAGTTCCGAAATTCCAGCCTCCCAATGAAGCATTGTTGTCAGCAAATCCTTACACTCCTTCAGGACCTACAACGCCGACGGGGGCCCCGACTGTCTATAACCAGAATTTAACACCGTCACAACTTGCTTCATATGGGTATACAGCACCAGGGTCTACAACGTCTCAGCCGATCTCCAACAATCTTCACATGGTTGCGCCGCCGACGACGCAGCAGATTTCGGACATGTTGATCGAGAGCCAGGATATCGACATGACTTCATTCCACAACCAAGAGGCGTTCCCCTTCACATTTTCCAACGACTTTAATCCGTGGCTTGAGTATCTTCCTGCAGACGTGATCAATTATTTTGGCGATACATCGCAGAACTACGAACCACGACGCGGATGAGTTCCGCAAATGGAGACTAAAAACCCACGATCACGACAACATCAACGACAGCAATCACGATTCAACATGTATCCCGACAAAAAGTTTCTTTTTCTTATTCTTCTCAACTTCATTTCTTCGCGTTTATTACATGACCTTTCTGAGCGATGGCAAAAAGCAACTTGGGTAGGGCGTTGATTGCAAGCATGATGCTGAAACAAGGAGTCTTGGGGTTTTTTGTCTTTTTTTTCTTTACGAAGGCTGCATTCTGTGTTGCGTGTTTAGCGAAACTTGTTGAGTACGGCTTCCATTTTAGGTTCTTCTCGGGCGGAAGGGATTTGTTAAGGCTTTTTTTTATTGGGATTAATTAGTGTATGTATGTATGTGTATGTATGTGGCATGGCATGGCTGATACGAAACCTTTTCTAATGTTTGATGTACTATGTATAAATAACAAGTATAAATAGCATAATGGCTGGAATTTGATGTTCCGAGCGGTTCAATAGCATTCAACGGGTTTATTGATATTACATATAAACCACAGCCGCGTATACGTGAGTGCATGTATGGAAATTAGAAACTGAGAAACTCAAAAAACACGTCACTGCTTCTCATTCAAGCCTGAATCTTCTCGGTGATCAACACGATATCCATCATCTTTACTCGACCTCGCCTGACCCAGCCCCATCATCTCAGGATCCAAACCCGCAGCAGTAGTAGTAGCAGCCATCAACCCTTTCCGACGGAAACCAGGCAGAAGCCACCCTCTCCTATCAATGACAACCACACGGTCATTATCACCTATGAAGAGCGCATCAATCTCTTCAAGAGTGCGTCCTGCCGTCTCCGGGTAAAACAGCCATATGGCAATGGCAAAGACAATGTTCAACACAAAGAAAATCATGTATGTTTTCCATCGAATGTTGGAGATTGACACGGGTGCGATTTGCACAACGAGGAAATTGAAGATCCAGTCACTCGCAGCGGAAATGGCCGCGGAGTGCGTGCGATGCCGTAGAGGCATGATTTCGGGGGCGTATAGCCAGGGGACGGGCAGCCAGCCGATGGCGAAAATGGCTTCGTAGAGGAAGAAGAATGTGAGAGATGCCTTGGCTCGGATGGGGGTAATATCTTTTTGCAAGACACCGGCCTGTCGCTCTAATGAGCTTCTGCATTGCATAGCATAGGACAAGGGAAAAAAAGTGGTGAATACTTACACAGAGGAAGCAAAGAGCACAGCCAAAGGCACCCCAAATGAGAGGCGGCCGACGCCCGGCCTTGTCAAGAAAATAGATTCCGATAAAGGAAAATACCCAGAATGTCAGCCCCAATCCGGCGCCGACGTGTAGTGACGGCTTGTATGCCATGCCAACGTCAGTGGTTAGGGTATGCGGGATATAGTACACCAAAACGTTGATTCCGCTGAGTTGCTGCATTGCTTGAAGGCCTGGTTTTTATTTCTTTTAGATCGATGAATGAAGGGAGGAAACCAGAGGGCAAAACATACATATGGCGAGTATGAAACGGCGTCGGATCTTGAGGGGTCCGCTCTTAAAGCACTCGGTAAATTTCCAAGGACCGCCAGCCACTTCCAAAGCAATAGCTTCGTCTATATCTCTTTTTAAGCATGTCACAGCGGGGTCATCGACTGATAGATCCTTGCCGGTAATTTGAGCGAGAATTTGGTATGCTTCGGAATGACGACCGCCTTGATGTTTCTTAGATCTGATGTATGTAGTTCGGATGAGTGGTATGGTGTGCTTACGAGTACTGAGCCATCTTGGGGATTCAGGAAGCATGGCTGTCCAGAGCACCTGGAAGAAGATAATAGCAATCTGGAAGGCAATAACCAATCTCCATTGGACTGGGCCCGAGGCGTATGACATGCCAATATTGAAGTAGTACGCTACCACAATCCCAAAGGCGATCAGATTCCCTTCGATGCCAACATGAAAGCCGCGAGACTCTGCTGGCACCAACTCGGAAACCCATAATGGAGTTGTCGCAGTGTTGAATCCGTTTCCCAGGCCACTGTCAAGCAACTCATCAGTGACATTGCAGCCACGAGAACGAGATAAAGGACCTACCACACAATGCGCCCAACAATCAACTGAGGTACGCCAAATGCGCTTGCTTGTAAAATGGCGCCAATGCATTGCAGGAACGCGCCTATAAAAATACACTTCTTGCGCCCGAGAGTATTTCCAACAAGGAAGACGATGAGAGCACCGCAGAAGCAACCAATCCTGTTACAGCGAGTTAGTCATGCCTTCTTAACTGCTGAGGAAATGCTAACTCGTAAATTGAACTTATCGTCCCCAGTAGTCCTGACGATGGGTAGTTGAACTGCTTCAAGAAATTGTCCTCTGCAATCAGGCCCTAGAAAACACCGAATAAGGTTAGTGCGCCGACAAGTCCCCAGCACAAAATAGCCATACACTTAAAAAACCCTGGTCATAGCCAAAGAGTAGAAATCCCAGAGCTCCTGCTACTGAGATATTGGCCCTGAGAGCCTTGCCCTGGAGGCCAAACGCGTACTTGGGCAGCCGAGGCTTCATTTCACGAGAACCGGTCATTATTCAAATCTTAATAATATCCTGGTTTTCACGAGATTCTCATCAGGAAACTCTAACAAGAAATGCAGCCATTTGCAAGGTCCAAAAACAGGGACCATCGAGACTTTATCGACCTATTGAATGAGTCATGCTGGAATGGATCGGCGCCCGGCTATGCCCAGTCGGACTCGTGAAGGGGACAGTATACAATCCGAATTGAACTTTGTGTAACAAGAAAAGAGGGACAGAAAAAATGCCGACATATAGCTTTCACGAAGGCGAGGGTGACACAAGATCACTTCCATAGTTGAGCGGATTCCACGCTAGAGTGAACCCTCTCACCGATTTTGCATCCGGGTGTAGAAAGATGCAGATGTACCACTCCTGGTAACATGTGCACAACTGAAGCATGCGATATTGTGAGACGAAGATATTAGAAAAAGTGAAAAAGATAATACTTTCTTGAACTAGGTCAGCTATATATATTAAGTACGAAACCATGTGACCGGGTCACAAGTTTTACACGTTACGGTGAACCTCAGCTGCAGGCCGCATCAGATGAATTAGGAAGTAAGTGCTAAGAACTAAGTAGTATGTTGTAACAGATATTGTGCTGTTAAAGCTGGCTCTGCAATAATGTTGCCGAGATCCAGATGAATAAGGGCACAAAGGACCAGCCTGTTGGTGGACAGCGACCTAACACTCGTCATATACCTTTTTGCATTGATGGGTTTGGGAGTTCCTACTGTCCTGATCTAGATGCGGCTCAGTGCTGAAGTTGTCAGAAACATGCTGCAAAAAACACGGACAAGCACGATCCTCGTTTCGGCACGTTTAGATCACACGGCCTGTGAGGCCTGTCGTCATGGGATGTGAATAACCGACCCTCCTCCGCCTCACAAGTACTGTCCAGTTGCGTACAAGATTCCTTGACCGAAGAAGCATCATCATCCACTGTGTTCTCACAGAGCAAAGTAAGACGGAAGAACCACATTGTCTCTGAATCGGACTGTAACGTGCTCGCTCTGCACTCCAGTGGGACGACAGGTCTGCCTAAGCGAATTTATAGCTTTCATCCGCATTGTCTCAGCTTTGCTCTTTGCCATAAGTTCAAGAACAAGGAAGAAATGCCTGTCGACATCGTTGCTGTTCCAGGCAGGCAGAAATTGAGATGCGGTGATAGACAATTCGGATCCACCTCCGAATAGACTTTCTTGAGGGCGATCTCCGCAAGCTCATCAGCGGGAATCTGAAGTGGACAGACAACAGTGAGTGGGCGGATAAACGGGAATTTTTCGAACTTGGCATCGATAGCCTCCAAGGGACCGTATTGCGGAGGTTGCTCATATCATCGCTACGTGACGGGCTCTAAGGTGTCAATCGGTCAGAATTTTACCTATCAACAGGGGTCCATTGCCAAACTTGCCAAAGCCGTGAGAGGGGGATGTCAAAATCAAGCCGCGGTATCAATCAATGGATGGTAGTCTCCTCGAAAGCTTCATCGACACGTACTCCTAGAAGCTACTGCTGTATGACACCGAGACTGCTGTCCTTCTAACCGGAGGCACAGTTCTCGGGTCGCACTTCCTAGTGATCTCGCTCAGAATTCCGGAGACTAATTACAGTGGCTGTGATAACGAATCACTCACATTTTTCACAATGCTTGGCCCATGGATTTCAACACTTAAGTGATCTCCCCGCGTGCTACAGAGTCTATTGTTGTTTGCTAGAGAGGCGCATGCCCATCAGCGGCCTACAGTGATAGTTCACTTGTGAATGAACAGTCCAGTCCCACAAAGGTAAAAAATAGTTTAATTCGCATATTTTAGGTGTCACGCCGCTTACGATAACCTTGGTCCTTACTATTCAGCGGCCCGAAACTAGTGCCGTCAGCATGGCTCTGATTTGTGATCTAAATAGCAAATAATACGCGCTAAAAACATACGAAGAACGAATAAGTAGTGTAACTAAAGTGGTGTATGTCTACCCTGTAAGCCTGTATGGTAATGTGGAAATTGAGAATTATGGGGGTTCAATATACATACTAATTTTAACTTCATTCTCAAATCCTTCATTATTATACGACCGGTTATGGCCTCTAGAAACATACCAAGCTTCTACGTGACTGCATATCCGTAACGGTGTAACATGATTATGCAACTATATATCAAAGAAATCTACCAGTGTATTTACTATAGCTTCAAGGCGGCTTGTGTACTGTTGCTGTGGCAAAGAAGTGGATAATAAAATGCTCAATTCGTTGGTTATCAGGGCGCAATTTTAGTTCAGGGTAGTTTTACAAAAAGACAATTTGATGATTTCCCTGCTGGCTCTGATCCACATGAACCAAGAAGCATTGAGGCATAAAAAGGAGGAAAATTCCGGATCACGGACGTAGCTTATTGTTTTCGGAGCCATCAGCCTACACTCTTTTGAATAATATCCATTCTTTCACTCATTTTTCTATGTAATATCTGTGTACTATGTTGAGAAACTTTCTCTATCTTCTTCCCTTACTGGGCGCGGCTGTAGTGGCCCAGGATGTGAGGGATAGCTGTCCAGGCTATGCAGTCTCTAATGTCCAGCAATCAGAGGGTACAATCACTGCCGATTTGACACTTGCAGGCACGGCTTGCAATGCCTATGGCACTGATATTCAAAACCTGCAACTTCTCGTTGAATATCAGACGGGTAAGATGAACCCTTACCGTCCAGGGCCTATAACAAGAGCCGGGCTGACTGGTTATCATCTGATCAGACTCGCGCCTGCACGTCAAGATATACGACACAGATGAACAAGTTTATCAAATTCCCACCTCAGTCTTACCGCCCCCATCAGGACAGACAACGTCGTCTGCTAACCAGTCCGACTTGATTTTTACATACATAGAGAATCCATTCGCATTTGTTGTTCAGCGCCGTTCTGATGGCGAAACGCTCTTTAACACTTCTGGCACCAGTCTGATATTCGAAAGCCAATATGTTCGTCTACAGACATCACTTCCCCTAAATCCATATCTCTACGGGCTAGGGGAGGATTCGGATTCTTTCCGGCTTGAAGTAGCTAATTACACCCGCACGCTATGGAACAGTGGTGTAGCATATCTCCCACCGCATGTTGCATTATACGGCAGTCACCCCATCTACTTTGAAATGAGAAACGGTCGGGCTCATGGAGTTTTTCTATCAAACAGCAACGGCATGGACGTCAAAATAACCCAAGCCTCGGAGGATGCATCTTCTCTTGAGTACAACCTGCTAGGTGGCGTGCTGGATCTCTATTTTCTGGCTGGGCCTGCGCCTGCAGACGTTTCCCGTCAATATGCTGGCGTTGTTGGAACGGTATGAGACCCTCTATCTTTTCATTTATTCGCACTTCCCGGCCACTGATCTCCCTTGCGTGTATTAACCGCTTACTAAGTATATGCTGACTGTAATACCAGCCTGCTCAGCAGTCTTATTGGACCTACGGCTTCCACCAGTGCAAATACGGTTACCAGGATATTATGTGGACAGCAGAGGTTGTTTACAATTACTCTCAGGCCGGGATTCCTCTTGAAACTATGTGGAACGATATCGACTATATGGATTTACGACGAACTTGGACAGTTGACCCTGATCGATTCCCTCTTGAGAAGATGCAAGAATTCGTCACATATCTGCATGACCATGATCAACATTATATTGTGATGGTTGATCCCCCAATCTCTGTGAATGATAGTGCCTCCTATACCGCCGCGCAGGATGCTGGTGTTCTTATTAACTATAACGGCTCTGAGTTCCAGGCAGTTATGTGGCCTGGGATTGTGACTTTTATTGACTGGTTTCATCCCAATGCCCAAAGCTTCTGGAGTGGTCAAATTGCATCATTTTTTGATCCATCATCCGGCATAGATGTAGATGGAATATGGATTGATATGAACGATGTGAGTTATCTTATTGATGCCCCTTCTTCTACAAGAGCGATAATGGCTAATGTGAGAAAATAGCCCGCTGATTTCTGCGGCTTTCCCTGCACTGGAAGTACACTCACCGACGGCGCCCAAAGTAATCCTCCCCAGCCGCCGGCAGTCCGTTCAAGTTGGGATCCTCTTCCTGGATTTCCGGTAGATTTCCAACCACCAACTCCGCAGAAGCTGAAGAGAGACTCGTCTACGGGAAATATGACAGGATTACCGGGCCGAAGTTTGCTCTACCCTCCATATGGTCTCGCAAACTCGGGGTCATACCAATTGCTGGGCGCTGGCATCTGGCCAGATGTCCCTCACTCTGGCGGGTATGTGGAATATGATACACACAACCTATTTGCGTCGGGAATGATTGCAAAAACTCGCCAGGGTCTTCTTGACCGCAACTCAAATAACCGTCCATTCATCATCTCACGAAGCACCTTTGCAGGGGATGGCAGAAAAGCAGGACATTGGACAGGAGATAACATGTCTTCCTGGGCCCACTACCTGCTTTCAATCTACCAACATATGGAATTTGCGTCTATCTTTCAAATTCCTACAGTTGGATCTGACGTGTGCGGTTTTAACGATGACACAAACGAGAGTTTATGTGCCCGTTGGGCTATGCTTGGTGCGTGGTATCCTTTCTATCGCAATCATGCAGATTCAGCAGCAGCCCCTCAAGAGTTTTATTTGTGGCCACTTGTTACCGAGGTCGCTAAAAAGGCTATTGCAACCCGCTTCCAGCTTATGGATTACTTTTATACCTCTTTCTATCAGCAGACTTTAGATGGGTCCCCAACGACAATCACTCCTCTATTCTTCCATTACCCCGATGATCCTAATACGCTTGAGATCAGTTATCAATTCTTTTACGGACCTTCGATCCTTGTATCTCCTGTTACCGTTGAAAACGCAACTGACGTGACATTCTACTTACCAGAGGATGTCTTCTATGATTTCTGGACAGGCGAACAAATGCCAGATACTGGTATGGACATTTATTATGACAATGTCACTTATATGGATATCCCAGTCCATATCCGTGGTGGCTCAATTCTACCACTTCGACTTAACGCCGGTCAGGTAAACACCACAACACAGCTACGTGAGCAAGATTTCGAACTGGTCATAGCTCCCGACAATAGCGGTAAGGCTACGGGCAGTCTCTATCTTGATGACGGGATTAGCATCAACTCGACTAGCAGCTTCATGCAAATGACTTATGACAATGGGCATTTGGTTCTTAACGGGACGTTTGGTTATCAAACCAATCTAACTATACAAAGCGCTACAGTTTACGGAACCAACTCGACACCGCCTATCTATCCGGTGAACAAACCGCTTAACTCGGGATGGACTGTTCGTTTCTGATGGATTTAGCCTCACAATATGGATTTGGAACAAGCGGGGGATGTATGGCATTTGTTACTCTCGATCATCGCTTAGGTGTTGGGGGTCGTCCTGTCAGTATGAAGAAATACAACAGCTGTAGAGAGTTCTTCGGTCAAGTCCTACGATTCGTAGACACCATATATACTCGTTCGGATTTCAGAGGCGCTTGGTGTTTCTATCTTGTAGTCAAAGTTAGTGTGCCACTAGTGGGTTCAAGCTTATAAGGTGCAATCTTCCTGGACAAGAATCTCCGCATCAGGGGTGTGCAGGTCTGATGCCTGTCGACTCTGTGGAGCAAGTTATCAAAGGCCATAGAGACTGGAATCTGGCTCATATTATCGATCTGACTGTACTGCTTATTAGAAGAAACTTTTCCCTCAGTAAGATGAGGTTGTTAATATACAGAGTGGTGCCTAAACAGAAAGACCATCTTAAAAGACGTGGTTTTTATGATGATATATCAATAGGCGGGATCCAAGACTAAAGCCATACATAATCGCGGAAAGTCGTTTGAAATTGACATGGTTCATCAAGGTACGCATCCACTGTAACCTGCGACCGTTATTGGGCAGATCCCAAATGGGGCTGGTCGCGCATTTGAGCAGATTTGAGCAACCTTGGGAGACACCCCGATTAGGCTTAGTGGCATAGTGACTGACAATTGCATGTACAAATGAAGACCCAACTCAAGAGAATGTTCATTTGGAATTAATCATTCGCAAAGTATTTAACATACACCTACTCAGACCCATTCATCGCCTCCGTCGCTTCTCATATCGAAACTAATCATGTGCGGTGACATACATCCGCGTGCCAGCAACGGCGGCTTGATAGCTGTGATGCGTTCCCCTACGGGCTCTTCGTCCTCATCAGCATCTTCCTCATCGTCCTCATCCTCTTCGTCGTCGGATAATCAAAATATAAACGAATTCAGAATATTTCTCAATAATAACCGCGAGCGTTCCGGTAGCACATACGCAACATTCGATGTTCCGGACAGAAATACTCTCCACGCTTTGAAAAGCCATCCCTCCATAAGATTACAGATTGAGTGAGTTGTTTTTCAAACTGAACGCTGGAAACTGAAAATACACCTGATACTAACTTACTAACTTATACTAGAAAATCCGGTGATCTTTCCATGCCATCACACTCAGAGCCACTGCACTCTTTCTCACTAAACCCAGCGGGAAAGGAGAGCCTAGAGTTCGAACTACCATCCAAGCTTGATCTTGGGGTATCAAGCATAGGAGTCGTTGGGAGGCTGGTAACGGTTGTATCAGGGGCTGATAGACATAATCGTGGACATATTATTGGAAGGGGCATTCTTGGGTGGAATTAATTGCTTGTTTTCGACTTGTCTTTCATATTACGTGTTATCCGATGTAATGCATACTTTATCCACGTTGCTGTTTCAAATGTTGATTTTCTGGTCCTATAGCTAGCGGTTGCTTATTTTTCTTTCTCTTTCTTTTCAACTGAATATGTCAATTGATAAAGTCTACAACTTCAATGTAATTTCTTTCTCGATACCTCCCAGAAATCTCTCTTCGGCGACCTTCCAGTTGATCACCTTCCAGATCTCACTCACGTATCCGGCCTTGTTGTTCAAATACTGTTGTATTTGTTAGATAACCCATCCAGAAACAAAACCCGATCAACTCACCTGCAAATAATAAGCATGCTCCCACATATCGATCCCAAACAAAGGTACAGCCTCCCCTGCTCCATCACTGGCAGGCGGATCCTGATCCTTGGTTGAGACGATTTCCAGTCGCTTCTGCTGAGCGTTCCTGACAATCAACCATCCCCAACCGCTTCCCTGGATACCAAGAAGGGTCTGCTTAAACTTGTCCACGAATGCATCCACGCTGCCCCACTGCTCGGCAATGGCAGCACCAAGCTTAGGTGCATTTTTAATGTCCGTTTCCGCACTGCCCGCTGGAGCGAGGTTGCGCCAGAAAAGAGAGTGGTTAATGTGACCACCGCCGTTGAATTTTATTTTCTGCTGCAGGCCGATCAAGGCGGGGATGTCATTGGATGCAGTGGCAGTTTGGTGAGCGGCGAGGGCGGCGTTAAGGTTGGTGATGTATGTCTGGTGGTGCTTTTGGTGGTGGAGGGTCATTATCTGTGCAGATATGACTGGTTCAAGTGCCTACCACATGGTGTTAGATTTTCCTTGCAAAGAATGGCACTTGGATTGAAAAGGGAAGACTTGCATCGTATGCGTAGGGCAGAGGGGGCAGCGTGTATGTTGCTGATGAAGCCATTTTGCTATCTATTCTTGCTCGATATTGGTTCAGAAAAAGATGATACACAACAGAAGAAGAAGAGTAAGAATTCAGAGAAAGAGATGGATGTGCTATGATAACTCTCACCTGCGGGGTCATTCCCAGCACTCTCTCAAGGTACTCAGTACTGCCCACCTAATCCGTTAATTCCGATTGCTTCCGTACTACTCTCGCAACCCATGCAGCATTACAAATAAGGCTGTCCAAAAATTTCGTCATCTTGTCCCAAATGTAATACAAGTTGGGCGAATTTGGCGTGATGGGTGTGCCTTCGTTGTTAGGGTTTGCGGTGGGTTGAGAAAGATATTGCCATTTTGGGAAAGATGTGCGCGCGAATTTGAGCACATTTTCCCCAAGCGCAAACGACAAAGACCAAGCATATGCTGCTACAGTATATTGGGTGGCGATTGCTTTGCATATTACGACTCAATAGAATGACAAACTTTAGAAGTTTACGATATTTCCATTGCATCTATCTAAAAGATACGCTGAAATCTGTCCGCCACAGGCATCGATACTGTCAAATACATACAACTGCGCTGTTGTTTTAAGGAGTCGGCTGGTTTTACGCCAGCTCCAAGCCATTACCCGTCTCTGGTACACCAGGTATTTGTTTTTTTTTTTTTTTTTTTTTTTTTTTTT
>CVMT01000006.1:588603-645248 GCA_000985935.1 Talaromyces islandicus | reverse complement strand
TTTTTTTTTTTTTTTTTTTTTTTTTTTTTTGCAAAAGAAAGATGAAAAGAAACGAATGGCAGCCTGTAGGGTTCAGAACGTTTGGGAGAGAGATCGTTACCAACCTAGTAGTCAAATTCCACCGTGTCCACCGCGATCAACGAAGAGGAGTAGCTTCGGGCCATTAAGAATGAGAAAGCCCATACGCAGATGGTAGCCCAGACCTCGCATACCCCACCGCGCTTGGATGCCGTCGGAGGTGTGGTGTGGTAAGTAATAGGGGACAAGCCCCGGCGTGATGTAGACGTTTTCATTTCGATGATTGTTTTTTTGTTTTGTTTTGTTTTGAAAAGGGGTTCGAAATTTCACTCAAGCCGGTGTTGCTGTTTGGGGGAATCCATTCGAGGATACTTGGCGCTTCGTTTCTGATTGAACAGCATCCTATGATTCACAATCAGTATCGTCCCCGTACCATCACAAGTGGAAGAAGTAGCAATGGCACGAGCCGTGCTTTCAGTCATCCAGCTCCAATATTTCGGCTCTATGCGACTTACGTCTACAGCGTCGATGCTTCGTTTGTGTGTAACCGCTGTGGAAGGTTTCTTTGCAACCTTCTTCTTTGGTCGGGTTGGTTTCGTCTCCTCCGGGCGGAAAACGTCATCCGGCAAGTCAAAACTGGTAGTGTTAGATTGTAGGTGAGTGAGATAAGGTAACAAGATCGGATGAACATACTTTCTGACGTGAGTGATGCTGAGATCGTTAATTCCTGGCTGGAAGCCTTGCCATGAAGTACATGTTGATTTGAAGATATTGGCATCACTGGAAATGTCGAGCGACCTTGAAGCACCTGGTTCCAGCGGTTTCAAATCTAGCCCGATATAGTAGGTAGTCGTGTAGATGGTGCGGCTATCCGAGCCGCCGTTACCCGTGGTATCTGGGACCTGAGCATCTTGTGCGCCATTCTCAGCAGCTGCGTTGTGGTTTGGGTCATTGGTTTCATCGGTCGTCTCAGTTGAGGTACCCTTTGCTTGGAATTTGGTGGACCCGTTCTTAACTTGCTCTGCCTCTGCGTCATCTTTCACTACATGTATTCTCTCGAACCCCTTCGGGAAAGGGTGGGCAATGGCGATGGTCGACTTCCTATCCAGTGCACCAACGAGGTGTCTAAGCTTAGACTCTACCAGACCAGACCAAACGGATTGCGCATCTTTTGTTTTGCTGGAAGACGTGATCTGAAGGTAGTACTTGTAGTCCTGCGAGAAAAAAGTGTGAATGGTGAAGAGATCGTTCCATGTCAGCTGTTTGGCGAAGATCTTATCAACGATATCTCCACCTCTTTGCAGCTCACGCAAAATGACAGCCTTGGTCGACAGAGAGATGTTGTGGGTGGCGCACATGGAGGGATACGCGGGGGTGATGATGGGCATCAGATGAAATCGGTCACCGTGATAGATCTACGAAATTAGACACATTTCGGCAGTTGGGTTTCTTTAAAGGGACAAAATAAGATAACACACCTTTGGGTTCCACACTTTCATCTGCAAAGGACCGTCCTCGATTGGCTTTAGCAGTACTGGCTGTGGCCAGGCCCATTTATTCATGATACGAAAAAACTTGCCAACAATGACCGATCCAGTAGCCTGAGGATACAATTGACAAACACGTGCGACCAACATCGCCCATGCAACACCTCCCGGAAACCCCACAATGTTGGCGTAGATAGCACGGCCTTGAAGAAATCAGAGAGAAGATCGGACGAAGGGAAGAGGAACGTACGCTGAGCCCATAGTTTAATCGCCCTTAGTGCCAACCGAAATGTTTTTTGTTGTGGCACCAGTTCCAAGATCTGATCGGTGACCCGAGTTCCGTTGAGCGACCGTACCTCCTTATCATCTAGACCGCGCAGGTAGTCGTTATTTTTGAGATCGAGGTTGAGAGGAATTGAGGGGATGATTAATCGGGCGAAAATTAGATCGAAGCTGATACCAGAGAATTCTAGTTTGATCAGAGGAACGAATGCATCGGGCACGGGCGTTAGCTTCTCGATGGCTCCTGGCGGCGACATGCGCTCGAGGATAGGAGGGAAATCGGAAAAGAAATCTTCAATTAAAACGTGTTTTGGCGCGACAACAAGGGTATCAATGTCAGATCCTATTCTGGTTAGGGCACGGAGGAAGAAACAGACAAAACATAGCCAAACGAACCAGGGCCATAGACACCCAAACGATAACTCCCATATGTACAGATCTTTCCCCCCGATGCTTCAACGGCTGCCTGGGACAAACCTTTTCGCTTACTCACGACCTTGACGAATTCTGTCGTGACTCGCTGCATGAGTTGGAGTGACTGCTTCCTCCGCTCTGTCTCTGATGGCAGTTCGAAGTTGTTCTGGGCTTTTAATTCTGCAATCAAGTCGTCGTTGGCTGCGACTTCCTCCGGAGCCGGAAGTGTCATCGATATCGGGGGTGTCACTCCCCATTGTCGCACTTGCTGCGTAGCCATGGTTGATTATGATGATAAGAGATGATGCAAGTGTTATCTTGGTTGTAATTAAGATTGTTCACGCCAACGCCGACGCCGACCGAAATAATTTGACCGAGAATGACGCCAAATTGGAAGAGGGAAGGAAAAGACACGATTAGTTAGTGGCGCAAATGAAGAAGAGAATGAACAAACGGAAAAACAAGAGAAGGAAACAATTGCGCTGGATGGGTCGCAGAGGGCGTGTGTGACAGGTCGCGAGGAAGAAGAGGCAGGGAGAAGTCGCAGGTTGAATGCGCAAAAGCATCGCGCCCAGCCCCCGCGGCCGTGGCAGTCACGTGCTCTCTGCTTCCTACCGTTGAAAATCGCGATTGCCGGAACGTATGCATTATTACTACAGTATTGTCTACGGAAAAGAGATATGGGCATGATGTACAGCTTATATTATACTACCTGCGTTGACTGCAATATGTGCCTACAGGATGCGGTGGTTGACTATTCAATACTCAATTTATCAGATGCAAAAAACTTCGCCAACTTCTGATCCAGCCATGCGACGTCTTCCTTGCTGTCTCCAGGACCTCCTGCCCAGTCTACGAACTCTGTCAGCGAGCAATCAATATTGCCTAGGATGAGAGCTACTTACGGCCCCAGATCGAAGGGAACACGTCCAGCTCGCCGATCCCGTCCTTCATACACTTCACCTCATATTCGGAATCTTCAGGCCTGTCGACAATGTCTCGTCAGCATCGCAACCTTGCACACTCAATGGCAAACCCACGGAAAATAGAGGTCTGTCTTTCCCGGGAGAACAAGTGTTTTGGCTTTAATGGATGCCAAGGCTAGTTCAAAGTCGCCGTTATATGGCTCTTGCTTGGAGATGTCGGCATGCTGCCAGGTCTGCAGCATGACTAGCATGTTCTCCGGGTCTATAGCGGGTCAATGCGAATGTTTCCCAGTTATCACCTGGATTACGAGTCAAGCATACCCTTGGAGCAAGACCATTTCTCCCAGAAGTTGACCATGAAATCCTCCAGGTTCTTGTAACCTAGAGTGGTTTCGTACACCTTTTCTCTGTAGAAAGCCTGACTGAATCCCCTGTAGATATGGTCAGGACTGGGGGTATATATCACCACTGTCTTGATACGATCGACTTACCATCCAGCGTACACCCGTCCCAAGGCTTTCAGGCCGATGCTCTTCTCCTCGTCTGACCATGTGCGGTAGTTTTCCCCCTCAGTAGTAGGCCAGGCGATTTCCTCTATTTTTGGGGGTGGGATTGACTTGGCACTAAGAAGCGCACTCTTCACGCCCTCCAGCATGACCATGTTATGCAAGGCAACTTTTGCTGCTCCGCAGAATGGAATAGCCAGATCCATGAAGTCAGTGTACTGTGATGCCCATTGGAATGTCTGAGCACCTCCCATAGACCAACCCAGTACTGCACGTAGATGCGTGATGCCAAAATGCTCAACCACGAGCTTGTGCTGGGCTCGCACGTTATCGTACATGGAGACTTTTGGGAAGGGCACATTTTTTGATTCGGGACCCTGGTTCGATGGAGACGAAGACTGTCCGTTGCCAAACAGGGCAGGAATGATTATGAAATAATTCTCAGGGTTGAGCGTCATATTCTCTCCGATCAACCAGAAGTTGTCTGATATAGCTGTTCACGATTTTGTATCAGCACTGCATTTCAACTTGACTTCTCTCTGCAATGGGGAAGAAGCGATTACTTCCAGAAAACCATGTCGGATAGACAATTGGTGGCAATTTGGAGTCACCAAAGGTCTTGAACGCGATGTAAGCGTCGTATATCTTTCCTCCGCTCTGCAGATCCCAGTCGCCGAGCGGAAAGGTCTCAAAGGTCTCGTTTTTTGCCATGATTAAACGATTTTATGAAGTTTTTGTGATCGAAGCGTTAGCGATCACTGCACGTGTATTTGTTGCGAGCCTCCTGGTGGCAGAATGGAGAGTGGCTTATCGGTTACACACGGATCTTATATACTGTAGATATCCCGCTCGGATCATGGGAGGAGCACAGGCGGGGTATCTATGTCATTGATAATGATAACACACGTCCATGTAACATTGGACCTGGACCATCGATAGAGACCTCTATAGTTCTGAAGGTGTCTAATTGGTAATCTGCAAGGTGAATAATATATCGCATTTGTAATTCCCGTATCCCACCGTGGGATACTTAAGGGCCCCCTCCCACGTGATTTCTAGACGCATCTTTTCATACAGCAGTTAATTTATATTCGCGAGAAAATTTACACGCCCACGAATTTAAAATCAAATAGCTGCACATGTGGTTGGTAACCACTAGCTACTGACTCAGATGTGGCAAATTTGTTCCATTCCACTCACTGGCCGACGCTTCCTAAGGGGCTTGGGGAGAACCTAGAAACACTGCTTCAAGTGGGCTTATACCATCTACAAAAACACCATTTAGATAACCATGATACTATTCGTCGAAAATTGCCAATAATTGTTGTGAGCCATCATGGATCCGCAAAGAAAGGGAAAAGTGGGAACGTCAATAATACGAAAAAAAAAAGTAAAAATAAAAATAAAAATAAACCACTGATAAGTGCTGCGCCCTAATTTGGCTCGGCAGCGTTTATAAGGCTGGATGGAAACAACGTATGGACCACAATATTCACTCAACGATTCTCAACTATTATTCGCGACTAAGAAAACAATTTAAACACATCGCATGTCACAAAATGGCTATTACAATTTCCCCGGTCAGGATCGCCGACGTGCGAGCTTCATTTGTCGTGTCGGAGCGCGCGCTCGCTCGTACATCGCAAGTGATGTACGAGATGCCACTCACCGAAGAGACACGCGACATCCACGCCGCGCATCGGACGAAAAAAATGCTCGAGGCCGAGGTGGCGAGCGCCAATAGAGGAAATAATGGGCAAGAAGAGCCAACAGAAAAAGCATTCTCATTCAAAGCTGTCGATACAGAGACTGGCGAAATTGTCGGCGTGTCGCGCTGGACAATTTTCTATCAGGACGAACCAGTGACCAAGACACTAGAAGAAGAAGCTATGCAGGCCATGCTTCCCGCATTGCCACAGGTGCGTACAAAGGCTCTCTATGCCTTTAGAATGTGTCTCGAGCGGATTGGGCGGAAGAGCGTCGCGCTGCCTCCCCTAAAGGAAGGGGAAGATCTGAACTCTGTCAAAATGCGTAGCAAGAGAGTTTACCTGGATGTGCTTGCTGTTGATCCTAGTCATCAGGGCCAAGGGATTGGAAAGGCGTTGTTGCAATGGGGGCTGGACGAGGCAGACCGACTGGGTCTGATTACATTTTTGGAATCGACACGAGAGGGAAGACCACTGTACGAAAAATATGGGTTTGAGCCGACTACGGTTGATACGCTGGAGCTGGCTCCATTTGGCCTCGAGGGTTCCCTTACCCACACGGTTAGACTGTCTTTATCTTCACTGTGTTCTTTGTCGGTAGCTAATCAGACAATAGGGCATGGTCAGGCAACCCAAGACCAAAAACTGAGACATTTCAACTTTGTACTACATAGAAAGGAAAATTGCATTACCGAATCATTGCAGGAAGTGCCCATTTGTTCGCAGCATGATCTCATCATAGTACCCCTGAAATGCCAACCAGCCCTTTTCTGGACTGCCCACTTGCTCAGCAGTAAAAGCAGCTTCCTCATCACTAATCATAATCTTCTTGTGCCCTGAACCAGAAGCAGCAGCGTCGGCCAACAACTGTGCCTGGCAAGTCTTGTCCATACTAATGAACCAGAACGCCGCCTCATCAACGGAATGTCCAACCTGGAGGGACCATTAACCATTCCGTGTTTGAATTGGAATCCGCGGGACCAACTTACGGTAAGTAATCCGTGATTTTGCAAAATGACAGCCTTCCCATTTCCCAATACCTTGGCGATATTCTTGCCTTCTTCGCGGTCCAGCACCACTCCGCCGAAATTGTCGTAGACGGCATGACTTTTGTAGAATCGACAGGCGTCCTGTGTCATCATATCGAGCGGCTTTCCAAACACAGACCACGCCTTTCCGGCAACACTGTGAGCGTGACATGCAGCATGTATATCTGGCCGTGCTTTGTGGATCTATTTTCGTCAGAATCAATCACGGTTCATGCCAGTGCTTTGGTTTTCAGACGGTATGCATACTTCTGAATGAATAGCGAATGCAGCCGCATTTATCGGCTCATCCCCGATAACAACCTGTCCATTCTCATTCACCAGTTCCAAGTCCGACACCGTAATAGTCGCAAAATGCTGCGACAGCGGATTCAACCAGAAATGGTCTGTCAGGATCGGATCGCGCACCGAGATGTGCCCGGCGACGCCTTCATCGAAGCCGCGGTCGGCGAAAATTCGAAACGCTGCAGCCAAGTGCTGCTTGCGATACTGTCTTTCTCCCTCTAGGGTCTCGAATTCCGGATATTTGCGGATTTTAAGCTTCTTGCCTGACGCTGACATACCAAGAGCGCCGACGGTGGCGTTGGCCTTGGACGAGTCGAGGACTGTGGCTGATGGAGACATTTTTGACCCAAGTTGCCCTATAGCTTCCCTTTAAATATGCAATGGACTACGGATTTGTGGGGGTTAACAGATGCTGGTCTTCAATGGACACTCTAAACCGGTATACTTCCCCGCATCGTCGGATTTGTTTCCGGCCGCTAGGGTTCAAACGCTCAAATGTTGTCTGGTCCATCCCGGACTTGCATATTGCTAAACAGGGTATACTTCATGTTTATGACAAGTCCACTAATCTCTCCATAATGAAAAAACCTTTACCATGTCACCTAGTTCCTGCATGAGCTAGAATAGCGTAGAATGCCGATGTTGTCCGTTATCTGCCGGCTTTTGTTTGTCCCCACCGGAAAAGCACGTCAATCAGATTACAAGCCCGAAGAACGGGTTCCATCTTACATTGTTCGTTTTGCCGAGGATAACTGACAGCAAGACTCCTGTCCTCGAAAAGAAGAAATAATACCATTCAAAATGTCCGTTGACCTGCACCGACTCCCGGCATGTCAAGCCGCCCTTAGCCTAGAGAATGACCAACTAAGGGTGGAACAATATGCCAAAGCTCTCCTCGCTCGTATTGCTGCTAGGAACCCTGAGGTGCACGCGTGGGCATATATCGACCATGAGTTCGTACTGAATCAAGCCCGCACGCTCGACAAGATCCCTGTTGAGAAAAGGGGACCTTTGCATGGTATCCCGGTAGCAATAAAAGACATTGCTCTTACGAAAGGTGACACTTGTGAACATGTGATAAAACCCGAATTTTCTTAGTCACTGACTGGAAGAATCTAAGACATGCCAACGCGATATAACTCAGACATATATCGTGGCACAACCGCCTCAAGTGTAGACGCTGCCTGCGTAGCCACGCTTAGGGCTTCGGGAGCACTGCTACTGGGCAAGACTCACACGACCGAATTCGCCGCAACCACCGAGGGCGGACCCTGCGTGAATCCACACAATGCTAAACACACCCCCGGTGGCTCGTCATCTGGATCCGCTGCTGCAGTAGCTGATTTCCAAGCTCCCCTGGCTCTAGGCACTCAGACAGGGGGTAGTGTTGTGCGGCCAGCCTCGTATACCGGCATATATGGGTTCAAACCCACCTGGGGCGCGATATCGAGAGAAGGGCTGGCTCAGTATTCCATTACCTGCGACACCGCTGGTTTCTTTGCGCGGGATATCGATGACTTCAAGCTACTGGCAAAGGCTTTTGATCTTGAAGATATACCTTCAAAAAAGTTCCAGCTCCTAGGGGCCAAAATTGGGTTCTTACGAACACACGTATGGGATCTAGCACCAGCGGGACCTGGTTTGCAAGGGGCATGGGTAAAGGCAAAGGACTTGTTAACTAAACACGGGGCAAATGTTGAGGAAATAGAATGGCCAGACGCCGATTTTGAGAAGCTGACCAAATGGCACTGGGCTATTATGAACGGTGAAGGACGGAGTGCTTTTTACGGGCGTATGTCTTTTTTTATCTTCTCTTTTGTTTTGATATATGACGTGCTAATTCCAACTTAGACTACCAGCTTGACAAGAAAAGCCTGGCTTCCTTGATAGTCAGTCACGTCGAAAACAAAGATAATATATCTCGCGTCAATTTCCTGGAAGCTCTTGACGGCTCCGCATGCCTACGACCTATATGGGATAGTTTCTCTACTCAATACGACGCAATTATCACGCCAAGTGTGCCAGATATAGCTCCAGAGGGGCTCCAATTCACTGGTGATGCACGCTTTTGTCAAGCGTGGAGTTTGTTACACGCTCCCTGTCTAAATTTGCCGGGCTTTGCAGGAGGCAAGGGCCTACCGATTGGGTTGACACTTGTCGCTGGAAGGTTCCACGATCGACAGATGTTGGAGACGGGAAAGATCATTGGGGACATATTTGAAAAGGAAGGCGGATTTGACTCAAAGCTATAACTGAACTTCAACCAGTTGACGTCCTGTCTTCCCTTGCTATAGATAGATATATCTGGTAGTCTAGCAGATAATTGAAACCCTACAGTTTCCCACCCGCAAGCAATCTCCCTCCATCTGTAGGGATAATAGCGCCGTTGACATGAGAACTCGCTCTGCTCGACAAGAACACAACCAGGCCAGCAATATCTTCGGGCTGGCCGAGCCGTCCGTTGGGAGACTGCTGTGCTAGTGACTTCGAGCCACCCTGAAGCTCAATCAACCCATTAGCCATCTTGGACGGATAAAACCCGGGAGCGACGGCGTTGGTCAGGATATGGCGTGGACCCAGCTCGACAGCGAGGGTTTTTGTCAGGCTGATTGCAGCTGCTTTGGAGGCCGAGTAGGCAAAGGTAGCGTTTTTGCCAGTTGTGCCAATGCCCATTCCTGCGACGGAGGCGGTGATTATGACTCTGGATGGGTTTTCGAGAGTGGCTTTTGCTTCTAGGAGAGGAGCAAACCTTTTCATCACAATTAGTACACAGAAACTTTGATCCGGATAAAAACGCACTTTTGCACGGTGTAGAACACTCCCTTGACATTCAAGTCCGTCACTTTGCTAAACGCCTGTTCAGGATACTCATCAAACGACGCTCCCCAGGTGGCACCCGCATTTGCAAAAAGAATATCGACGTGGTCCGTCGTCTTCTTCACCTCGGCCGCCAGCCGTTCAAGCTCTGATACCTTGGAGCCATCAGCAGGCACAGAAATGGCCTGCGCACCGGGCCGCTTGTTGGGCATGGCATTAAGCGCCGCAACAGCCTCGTCACAGGCCGCTGCTTTGCGCGACGAAATGTACACCTTGGAGCATCCAGCCTGCAGAAATCCGCTGGCAACGTGCAGACCGAGACCGCGCGAGCCTCCGGTCACCACGGCGACTTTTCCTTCGAGCGAAAAGATGGAGCCGAACTTGTCCAGCTGGACCTGTGCTTCGGCTTCTCTTGACATTGCGTTTTTCTTTCTTTTCTTTTCTTTTCTTTTCTTTCTTTTATTGTTCCTCTTCGGCCTGGGATGTAGTGTTTGTAGGCAATTAGCTGCTGGGATTAAATTAGTCCAAGGAGGTGAAGACAGCGACAGCTCAATGTGGAGAAATGCGGAGACGCCGATAAGCCATAAAGCTTTGGTGTAGGTAATACTCACCTGGGACAAGTGGGCAGTTCTTGTATTCGTATCGGAAATAGTTCTAGTATTATTACTAGTAATAACTCAAGGAGACTTCGATGTTGGATCGGAAGATTCTTTTTTCAAAAATACTTCCCGTTTGCGCAGGTACATATACAATTCATTCATTTACTGATTTTTAATAATTAATTTCCACCGCCGACGGGTTTGCCGATTTAACCTCGGCATGGATCCGCACCTTGGAAACCGTATGGAGCTAGCGCGCTGTAGGCAACGTGCTATTCTTATTAAGGAAGGATGTTATTCTACTTTGCCGATATACTTTGAAGTAGATTTATCTGAATCACCCGAGGGGGCAGGTAGGTCATGAAATGTATTCATGGTAGATTAAAAGCTGACAGTAACATATAGTGCCGAAATACCACAGCTCTCCTTACAGCTCTTGATCCTAAATAAAAAAAGTCCATGCCGGAAATATATGGGAGCTGGATACTCGCTGCGACCGATTTATAATTTTCAACCGTTGTATGACTATTACACAACCAGAACCGGTCATGCAACCGTAAATTTACTGATATATTACAGATTTCTTAACGTGAAGACGTTTTGAAACGTAAAATAATATTATAGTATAATAAATTTGATACATTACCAATTTCCATTATTTTCTCAAAATTTTGGAACTTTATCAAAAATCTATGACTCTTGAATCATGCAACAATGCATATAGATTTCCAAGATGGTGGCTTGCAAAAAAAGCGCGTCAACCCGCACCCAGTGCGTCTTCTCACGTAAACATCAAGCCTACCCTTACATATATATATATAACTAAGCTTCCCACCCAGTTTACATCAACCCCCGAGTGTCTGGGCCTCGGTACAGTTTCTGGAGTATATGCAATCCCTTAATTTATATAGCCTCACTAATTGACTTGCAGCTCTGACTTCTTGCGCGTGCGCAGGCCTTACAATACCGGTTTTCGCGGGAACGCGGATACCGTTCAGCAACGTTGCGGCAACGTTGTGCGGTTTTGCAACGTTGCAAGAAATCTACACATATATGACCGTTGCAAAAGTCACTACGTATACAAATTTATAAGCGTAGTGACTTTCCGCCACGTATCAGTAATGTGGTGACGTTGCAACCTGCTTATAAGTTGAAAATCACTTACAAGTTGAAAATCGCTTTCAAGTTGAAAACGGCCGGCAATGTTGCAAAATTTGATACGCTTATACTTCCTGATACGTTGCAAATTAAATTACAATTTACATATAAATTGATTGTATTTTTAGTATTCTAAATACAAATTGAGAAGCTACAGTAAGGCCTACAGCGAGAGGCTTGCAGCGAGGCCTGCAGGGTGGCCTACACCGGTTTGGCGTGCCTGAGAAGCTGGTTAGTGAGACCTTATAAGGTGGATTTGACAAACGTACTCAGAAAGCTAAAGCAAGGCCTGCAGGCCTGCGCGTACTAATTTGACCCAATTGAGAAGCCTATAAGCTGATTAGTAAAAAAGGGGATTGTAATGTATTGAGTAAATATGCAGCGAGACCTGCCTGTATGCACTAATTAGTGAGGCCTTGGGGTGCGGTTGGATATATATCTCTGCGTGGTGTTGATATATATATTTGCAAGGGTTGACCCTCTGGGGTAGACGCGTCGACGCGTCTGGTTTGTTTTGTGGGTCCATCAAGTCAAAAAATTAATTTTCATTGGTTCCGCATATAAATTATATGTTGCAGAAGGGTTGTAAGGTTCAGAAAGTATCAAGATTTTGATATGTTGCAGAAATTGGTTACGTATCGAAATTGTATACGTTGTGGTTTTCTATTACGTATCAAAACAGTGATACAGTCAATAAATGGATAACGTATCAATAAAATAACGGTAATGACACTGTTTTTAAATTATAATTGGTTGTATAACCGTTACCAAGCCTCTCAACGTAGCCACGACGTTGCTGAACGGTATCCCCATTCCCGCGAAAACCGGTATTGTAGTGCAGGCCTCGCTGCGGCTTAATTTGTAATTAGAACACTAAAAAGACAATTAATTTCTATATAAATTATAATTTTACTTATAATGCAACTACTACTAACTAGAAATAGTTTACAACTAAAATATAGCTTATATGTCACGGGACCAGCCTCGCTTTCCTGTTCATGCCGTAACATTATAACTAGAAAATAGCTTATAACTCTCAACTATTCTACTGCTATAATCTGTAAATCTGAATATTCTTAATATATTACAGAATATTACCATTCTAATAATTTATTAGTATAATAATATTTATAATAGTCAGGTCTGCTATATATAACTTTTTCTAAGAGTTGGAAGCCATGAAAATGTTACAACAACGTTATCCAGCAGTATCTGGCTCCTATATATTTCCGGTATTGTACGTGTAAGCGCGGCCTAAGACCTAGACCCGAAGCTAAATACGTACTCAATATGCGTGATATTTTCTAGTAATTATCAATAGCAGATAACAATTGTCAACTGGTAGGCAGCCTCAGATTGAGGTTTCTACTTACTGAAGGAAGTGAATGTAGAGAATTTGGGCACAATTGAGAAGTATGCTTGCATCAGACATTTAAACTGTGATCGATAATAACACCGTAGATCAAGGTAGAAGGAGCATAAATGGTTTCCGAACTCCAGTACTTGAGTCACTCATCAAGTAATGGGTTTATTTCTTCTACATGTACTTGTATATGTAATAATACAGTATCGTATTTCAATATGAAACTAAGGTTGTACGTGGTATCTGCTAAGGTAGACAAAAATTCCAAAAAAATTATTGAGCTGGCAGATGCAGTTCAAAAATTGAAAACAGCAGTTGTATCTCCTATACCAACCAAGCCGTTTTTTTTTTTTTTTTTTTTTAAATATCAAAGACCATATCAGTGGCCATATCTATCTATATCGCTGCAAATCCAGGATGCAGTATACACATATTTACATCTTTTAAGGAGAAAAAAGATATTCATATCATGCAAACTACTGGCAGTGTAGGAATGCTGTTGACGGACAGGCTGAAACAAAGTTACTCCCCATCTCGAACCTTCTTACAGCCAAATCACGGACCGCACAAATCATTGAGCATTTCGGCTGATAGTACAAGTTTTGAAGGGCGATTGGGCTCGCTGCCTCGCAGTCCGACTATTTCTGGAGCTCTTTAGCCTCGGGTAAAACCACCCAATTTATTCACCCGTTTTCGTGCATAGTCGCCCTTGGGCTGGCTAGCTACACACAGAGAACTCCATACTACCCACTCCACATGCTATAAAAACACCAAAAAATTGGACAATCCGGTAATCGAAACCGGGACCTCTGTCATGCTAAGACAGCGTCATACCACTAGACCAATCGCCCGCTGGTATTTTTTGCGTCGGAAAAGTACATACTATCTATTTATAGATAAGAGATGTATAAAAAAGGAATTCTAAACTACGCACTCCATATACTCCCAAAAAAGACTAAAAAAAATGGACAATCCGGTAATCGAAACCGGGACCTCTGTCATGCTAAGACAGCGTCATACCACTAGACCAATCGCCCGCTCGTGTTTTTTGAACAAAGATTCCCATTACTAGAGGATTTTAAAAAGCCCCAAAAAAACTTCGTCAAAACTTCTAAATCGAGTGTAGTCGGGTGGGGATATATAACCGGCAGAATCCTCGGGAGCTATACCAAATCGGTTATAGACTCTACCTCGCTCTTGATGCGATTTTTATGGTTTTGGCGTTGGCTACAAAAACCATGGATCTTGACGTTTATATTGAGATTACTCGACGATCTCGATGTTATCAAAGATTCTATATTATAACCATAATTTGCTTCAATTGATATTGGAATAGTATAATTGTATTCCTAATATATCACTGGCACGAATGGGGATTTCTTTAATCGCTACACTGCGTTCCGCGATGATTATTAGTACGAAGTTGCTTTTCAAAAAGAAAGAAATGAAGCTTGGCTTATAAGCTTTTGAAACTCCTGTAGTGAGGCTAATTTGACCAATTTGACCACGCTTCCTGAGTATGCTGTTAAATTGGTCAAATTGGCCTCGCTACAGAAGCGTTCTGCGTCCTACTGGCGTTCATGCGCCATAAAGGTGGGGCTTACACCCCACCTGAACTAGTATTAAATGAGTTGTGGAAGGAATTGATGATTTTTAATAATAGCCAGATTATATGATAGTTATAAGATAGATTGCTCGATGGCTTTTATTAAAAATCGATTTTTTCTACGAAATTTCATCGAATTTTGGCGTTAAGACTACATAATCATAATTAGGTTTTCACGGATGGCAAATACAACTAGACCGCCTTCCTAAAAATAAGAATTTCACCGCCTTCGCGTCCACTACTCTCGATTCCACGAAATTTCCCTTCGGAGCCGCTGCTAAAATCCTCTACCACCTACTCCGCATACTACCAGAAAAAAATCAAAAAATTGAGTGGACAATCCGGTAATCGAAACCGGGACCTCTGTCATGCTAAGACAGCGTCATACCACTAGACCAATCGCCCATTGCTGAGTTAGCAGCGACAGGAAATAATGCTACATATTACTACTCAGTAATTAGCCCTAACTCTGACCCTCGTAAGTACTGGGCAGTGCCGTAAAGCTCTTTCTTATTCGGTAAATATATAAGAAAATGTTAATTCATTAAAGTGAACATCTTATTAATTGATAGTAATAGTTCATCAACTATATATATCCGAAGTGTACTACCATGTAATATTTTCATAATTCAACTTACATGTATCATATGAATCTTTATAGAAAATTGAAATTACGCAGCTTCGAATGTTGTGCAGCATTTTGACTTACTTTATAAGCTATATAAGAAGTAACGGTGCTAAGGTCCTCGCTTTCACCTACATCGCAGTTCAACACAAAAAATACATATAGGGTTTGTAAATTTAATTCCGTTAAGTCTTCCTTTTTTTTCATTCCATTGGCACCATAAAACCAGATGGCTGACTCTTATAAATACCCAAAAGAGCCGATGGAAGGTTTATAGGTTTTTATCTAGGAGCTAATTTATTTTCTGGGTGTAATATTGTGCTTTCGAAATCGGCGATGGAGCCATTCTCATTTTGACTGAATCGACATTGGCGGAATGGTTGCTATAATACTCTATAAGAACTTTCAAAATCTTGTAGGTGCTCCTTCTGCTGGAGCGTGATAACAAGATGGCAACATGACGCTCAACTTCCCATCTCATCTCAATCTCCATTTCTGCCTCTGCCTCCGCCATCTCTGGTTTTGTAGGCCACCGTGCACACAAACATATGCCTAGAATTTCCTAAACTGCCTCCGTGTTTATTTAACTACCATCTATTTCTACCTCTAACTTTCGTATTAACCCTACTCCTAAATATCTAACCAGAAGTTTTCGAAGATGTTAAAGCATTTCAAATTTCCACTAGAGCTATATTGTCTATAATTCTTAACCCTAGTTTGAAAATACACACTGACTTTTCTAGTTTGTGCTCACTCCAGCAATCTTATGTATAATGCCTATATTAATCCTAAAGATCTAAACGAAATCACCTTGTTTCCGGAAGGCATCAAAACTTTCTGCAAAGCATGCCCATATCAAGTTTCTATCAAAGGTGTTGATGCACAATCTGTATATTCCTGTCTGTCTGACGAGGATGAATGTGGCAATGAGGATGAGGCTGACGACAAGGATGGTGAAGTCGACATGGATGAATCAATAACAAACGACATCCAAGAAGAAGCTGGTACGGGGTAGTGAAATCGAAGAATATACCAGGGCTGTGATTGACGAGGTCTGCCGGCGTGATCCTGGTCGGATTTCTCACCTGCTAGCCAATCAGCAGTACCCCAATCAAGCTTTTCAGCCCCCTACTCAACCACAAGGTCTCCATTTGAATAGACCGCCTCTCAAGAATATTGTTAAACACATGCTCGTTAGCATAATGTCTAATCACACTCAAAACAAACGTTATGGAGAGTTTCTTAACACAACAGAAGGGATTGAAGAGATTCTTATTAACGCTTTAACTCCACCTGCCAAGGCAGCGTTTATGGAGCATCCAATCGAATTAGTTAAGTTCATTTTTTATAATATCTTTGCATTAAATCGAGGCTGGTCTATCCTAGTTTAATTGATATCCCTGGTCATTCTGAGGAGAGTGAAGACACTGGGATATACCTCCATATTCTTAAGACGGAGTACTAGTTCTACCTTTATGTTAGGCAAGCATATGAACTCAATACACGGATCGCCTTTCACAATGACCCTGCTAAATGCACCTCTCATCCCTCGCTACATTACAAGTTCCGGGATAAAATCAAGACAATGACTGGATTCAAGACCATTTTTGTAAAGGTTGCGACATTTGAGAATTATCCACAGAGTCCTTACGGACAACCCATCTTGAATCTGGAAGAAATGTTTATAGCGATTGTTCTACAAACATTAAAGCCTTCCAACCTCGAAGTTTGGTTGTAATGATGTTCCACGACTTTGGGCAGAACGAGGCCTAAACGTGGCTCTACCCTTATGGAAAGGGCACAAAATAGAAGGAGCCGAATCCTATGGTGAAATAAAGATGACAGCAGAGGAGTTCACTAAAATGCTTCACGACAAAGATGAACTTTGTAGAGAATACGCTATCCAATTACGTGATACGTATCAAAGTTTTTGTGAACATCCTGACCATCAAGTGCAGGGAATTTGGCTTTCAAACTTCGGAAAATTTCTACGTCTCGAGCTATCTGCAATAGAAAACGCTACACGAAACATCAAAAGACGGTCCAGGATAGTGCGCTTGATTTCCTTGCCCATGGAAAGACAATACAAGTATATGAGACAGGTATTGGGTACCAAGCTACATAATCTCAATATTCGTTCAGGCTTGGGATTCCATGACTTGATTTGGGAGATCACGTTAAGGTAAAACCTAAAAAAGGACATGTCTACCAAAGGAAAGAAACTTCCATCAAATCATACACCAAGCGGAAAAGTTGATGGGAAATTTGCATTTATCAAGCCCGTGTTATTTAACGCACCAACAAATCTATGATATGCCAGCGATGCTATTATAAGTGACCCAGCTAGCCGCTAATAATACCAGCAAACACAGATTATGGGAATGGTATGGGTTCACTAAGACCTTTATCATGTAAAGGGCAATATGCTATAAAACCAATGAATCGCCTGGTGGATGTTTTTGAAGGTATAGATTACTACCAATCTGTGAAGTCAGGGCGTCGACAATTATCTAAAAAGGATATACTAAAGACAGAAGCTCTCTGAAATGTGAATGGGAACCCGTTTGCGAACAACACGGTCGCATTGGTTCTGGATTACGACTTGTGAGAGTTTTGTTTGGAAGGAAGGGGTGCCGCCAGAGGGGATTCATACGGCCTCGTATGGTGCTGATGGGGATGTGGAGCTTATTTTGAGTCAGGGTTGACAAGAGGAAGAGACAAGAGGCATGGCCTGCAAGCCGGCTGGCTGCATGGACAACAGTAGATCTCCTACTGCCGAGGATGGGTGACCAGCTTACCGCCTGCCCTTTCGGGCCCAAACTGATCCTCCGCAAAACCATATTTGGTTAGAGACTTGCAATGAGGTGGCAGAAAACCCGGCAGAATAATAGTCTCCTAGCGAATCGTCTGAGCCTACTGAGATAAAGTAGACCTATCACTGACACGCAACGCAACTTTGAGGGGTAGAGACAAAGGCAAAAGGGCAAAAAAAATGCGGCGTGCTAGCAAACTACGTGTAGTTACCCCACCTAGTTAGCCTTAACAAACAACAAGAAGGTCTTGTGCCAGCCTTGCGACCATCTGCAGCCATAAACCTCCCACTTTCTTCCCATGGTTTTCATTATCTTCTTCTAACACACACTCTCTATAATATCCCACTTTTCACTTGTAAGGTGAGGATCGGATTGTGGTCCTCTCATCAATATGGCCGCTGTACACCAGACCTTATCACTAGTGTTCAACCATCTCGCATTTCCTCCCAAACTTCCTGGGCGTCGAGACACCGACGAGGAAGTTGAGCTGCTCCAGAAAGATCTCGTCAGTAGACTGATCAGTGAAGTCGGGACTCTTAAGCAAAAAACAGACAACGAGGAGACTTGTGCATGGAGCTCAGTGGATGCGTCTCTGAAAATATGCAAAGTATTGAACGACACCCAATTCATCAACCAGGAAACTCTCTTGTATCACCTTAAGTATCTTCAGCCAGGCGGAGATCTCATATTGAACATCGGCTCGCAGAATGCCTGCCTATTCATAAGAAAGTGTCTGTAGGTGTTCCGTGTCCCCATAAACCAGACAACAACCACTCGGTAGCAGTCGTCGCGTTTACTAATTCACATATTAGTGATACGCAAGACATTATCTTCGAAGCATTTGAGACATCCCTGACTTCTGAGCAAACCCTAGCATCGAAAGGAGCCCTGCAATGGGACTTTCCTGGAATCGCTGTGGCCCTTCCCGTGAGCGAGTTTGAGAACCCAGTATTCCAAAAGAATCTGGCAGCGTTTATCGAGAAAGCAAGCATCGAGACCGTAAATGAATTTGTTCCCAAAACGCGAAAAGCAGGCGTGGAAGTTTCAGAGTTTCGTGATACGGTTGACCCCGCGATTATCACTCAGTTCTTGATGACTCTGTTGGAAACAAACGGAAGCCTGGCCCACCCAACACTGTTGCGAAAGAGAACCAAAGACGACGTCTGCTGGGACAATGCAGAGCTGCCGTGGCGCCGAAGCCCATTTTGGCTTATTCTCAGAGTTTGCTCACAACGCATTCTGTATTCACACTTAGGTGCAGAGCGGGGGCGGATACAGTACAAGCTTCTTATGATACTTGTCCTGGTAAAACTTTTGGAAGATTGCTTCGATCAGCTGAGCCTTGAAGATAGCAACTTTCTGAAAACAAAGATTTGCCGCCGTTTTGCAAAATTGGACTTCGAACTTGGAAATTCATCACAGGCTGTTCGCGATACTTACGCTGGTCTCACAGCCACCATCACCCGGGTTTGCCAGAAACCTATCGACACGGCCACAAATCACTTCGAAACGACGTGGAGTACATTTAAACGTGAGATTAGACGTCATGTTCCGCGGGTTCCAAGTAACGCACAACAAGAAGACTTGCGCTTGCGGATGCCGAATAGCTTAGCGTACTTGCGCGAGGTGTTGGAGATCGAGAAAAAACGGCGTTTGTCATACCTTCAAACTGTAGAGCACAGAATTCCAGACCCAAGCAATAGAAAGGAAGTGAGTCAGGAATTTGCGGCATTGAGTGAACGGTATTTGTCTCTAGCTAGGAGAGAAATACTGATCAAAGCCGATGCGCGGGATACCCCGATGGAGATGGATGCATGCGATTCTAGGTGCAAGGAAATTGCGGATGAAATAAACTCTTACATGGATGCTGTTGGAACGGAGTACGAAAGCAACCCCGAGGACATGGGTATTTTCGTTCTCTCCCTGCTTGAGCTGTGGACTCGTATGGACAAATGTGCAGTGGTTGCGTATCCATTCCTCGCAAACTTCCATCCGTGGCTTCAACCTGAGATACTGGACGTGTTGCTACTGACACAACGGCACGACCTGGAGCGTCTCCAAAAGATTCAGCTTTATCTGCATCGACGTTGTGTACAAGCCGTGGACAAGGAGACCACCATCTTTTCCGATCCATCGCCGGGATGTGTGGCTGACGAGTACTTTAACAGTGACATGGGACGAGGTATACACGAGTTGCAACGGAAAATAGAAGCAGCATCACTGGAGGCGCGCAACGGACGGCAGGCTCAGCTTGACAAAGTAAATCGCATGTTCCTGGAACTGACAGAAAGGAAGGCGGCCACTGTTTGTACTCAGAGAAAGCGACCTGACGGGACCCACGATGATCGCGGCTGTGAGTATTGTTACTGTGTCCGCAGGCGATACCGTCTCAAGATAAAAGTCCACGAGAACTTCCTCCCATCCAAGGCTATTCAGAAGAGGGCCGTTGTCTTCGAACTTGGGATACCACAGTCTTTCGACGTCTATCGAGAGGCAACCTGGCGCATCATCGATACACTCTGCAATCCCCCAAGCTCGCCGGCGTCACCACCGCCTCACAAACTGCTGCAAGAGTACGGCCCGTTGAGCACGTATGACAGACGACGACACACTGGGCGCATCACCCTGGCCTCCAGCACCAAGTCGTATCTCGGCACGCACTACCGGTGGCAGAAACTGCCGGCGAAGGCGACACAGATCCTGCTACCATTTGGTATGAAGATGGCGTACTATGACTCAGTGCGCCAGAGGTGGTTGAAGGACGTTCCTCGCACGCTGTCGCTGGCGCACCATTTTGCCCTGAAGCTGCCGTCGAACCTTCCCTTTTCGGCGCTGTACGCGTCTGCCGCCTTCTGCGCCGACGGGCCTGGTCCTTCCTCGTACGAAACCGCGGCCAGCGTCCCTCAATGTCCACCGACGCTCACTGTCCATGAATTTGTCGCCAGCCAGCAGCTCGTCAGTGGCAGACACCGGCGATGGCTTTCCATCCTCACCGAGTTGGGCGCTGCCAATGTCAACTTCAGCCTGCTTGATACCACATATCTCTTTCGCCGGCTCGCGACGCAGGCTGGGCCTCAACGCCCGGACAGCGCCCTCCGAGTCGCCCATGCCTTCTTCGAAGACTCTCACTTTTGTTACAGGTTGGCCGAGCAAATCGACCAGCACGTTGAGATCATCGCGGCTAACTGGCGCGAGACCAACTACATGGAAACGATGCTCATCTTGGCAATTCAATTGTGCGCCCTCTGCTGCCATCAATCATCCTCCCGAGCGTACAACCTCTTGCTGAAAATTCGACGCGTCACACGCTCATGGGTATCTACGCTGCGTCGTGAAATGCGTACCGCGCAGGACGGGGTTTCTGAAAAGGCGGCTCGGTATTGTTTCGTGTCGGCCTTGTTATGCCGCCGAACATTCGTGCTGGAGTCATCGCGGAACCATGATCTGGATGCAGTCGCTTTCCAGTGTTTTGTCGAAGTCACGTCCGCTATGCAAGAGGCCCTAGTGGTTGACATGAGCAAATTCTCAACGGCGACACGCAACATGCTAACTCGCGATATTAAGGCGTCATTTGCCCTAAGCTCGCTGCTTCGCCGGGCTGTGGAGACTCTGCCTGCCATTCTCGGGCGTGCTATCGATATAGTCTGGCCCAATCCAGACGGTGGTGCCCGTATATACTCGGCGTGGAAACTCACGGACTTTTCGAGTGGACTATGGGCTACATCAACCGTCTCAGCCACAGAGTTTTCGGTACACCAAGTAATACAGTATCACCTCCTCGAGGGCCATTTGTTGATCAACGGCACCCCCGTGGGGAAGCTACCGGCAGACATCAGAGATTCCGGGATTCTGAAGGAACTCTTTGGAAACCAGCGCTTGATTTCCTTCCCTTCTGGGATGCCCGGCATGAGCTATGTGCTTGCTGCGACAAAGGACGGCAATCATATCCACCTAGGATACCGGAATGACAAACTAGTCATTCAAGCTCAGAGTTCTAAGTCTATTTTTGAGCTCGTCCCCCGTAACATATTTGTGGGGAGCACCTCCAGCTTTGACTTACCAAGTTCCTTAGTGGATAACTGCTTTCACTGGCTTGACTTGCGGTATGGGATACTCGAAGTCAGGAGGCACCCACGGATCTGGAGTGGTAACACCTGCTTGGTTGATGTCAATAATAGAACAGCTTATCGTCGACAAGATAATTTAATCGATCCTCATAGTAAGCTATTTAAATTGATAGCAAGCATTTTCCACCACTTCGAAGAGCCTAGGATGTTGACGGTTGTTCAGCCGCCCTCTCAGCCTCTCCGGGTAGAGCTAAGACGCATGGACCTAACATTTCATGTCAATCGGCGCAACCTCCTCCAATGCCGACAGTTATCAGCAGAGGTAGACCCCTCGCAGGATGGAGGAACCTTCTATGGACTTCAGAGCATGATCATTCTTCGCAGTATTTTCAACCGTACTCAACGCAGTATTATTACTCCTCTAGGAAAGGTTCGGTGCCAGCGACATGGAATGCATGTGCATGTGACTATAGAGAACGACGGTTCCCATGCCAGATTTGGCGTCGATAATATCCTCGGCCGTCTATCAAGTCCGGCAGAGCCACGCCTTCTTTACCACAAAGCGCTATTGCACGCATTGACATCATGTTTTATTCCTGATCCATTAACTGGACGAACTGGAACAGAGGAAGCTCTTTCATCTTTACAATCGGGCATCTACCAGCCATGGACCCCTCTTGACAAAGATCGATTTCAGATTTTAAGAATGATTGCCAACCTATCTCCCCAACGAAAGTACTATCCGGAGGGAAGACGGTCTCAGCAATGGGTGCACTGGCATCCAGATCTGACAACAACAATCCAGCACGACTCGCTGCAAGGAGCTGTCAGCGCAATTGTTTTAAGATCTCAGCGTTTGGAGAATTTTGACGCACAAGATACAAAAAATGACGCAAGGGAACCTACTACCGTGTCGCACTTGAGAGAACGCGCCATCTGCCGTCGATTCATTTATGAACGCCCCGGTCCTGTATTCCTGGATCCATCTCCTGGTATGGATACACCATGCATTCGACGGGACACTTTATCGTCTTCCAGCCGGTTGTCAAATGTTCGTGAGATTATTGGCTTGCTGAGGCACAAGCCTACTAGACTTCAGACTACGAAGAACCTAATGAAACTACTCGATGGACAACCTGTTATCGGGGGATATACTGCAGGACTATCTCCGAGTTCCCTTGAAGAACGTTTGTCTGGTGAGATTTCACACCAATGGGGTGGCTTGGTCAGACTGTGTAGAGATTCCGAACCTAAGAACGTGTACCACCTCATGTTTGAAGTCGGCTTACTGGCATTTGGGGGAAATGTGACTATGGATCTGCTAAGAACAATAGTTGCATTTTCCTTGCTTGATGACTTGAAGAATGTTAACTATCCTAGATACTCCTCCTTCAGTGAATTTCAAATCAACGCAAGTCCAATGCCTGAGATTTTGATGGCTCTCATGGTCCCATGTTGTGAAGACCACGTAAGAGCCAGTTTGATCGACACAAACAAGAAAAAGAAAAAGAATTTTGTTACTCAGTTGTTCTCGGAAGAACAAGTCGCGAAGCGAGAGCAAGAATGCCTCGAATTTACAGAATCGTTATTGCATCAGTGGCCCTGTCCGCAACCTTCTGGAGCTAACTTTAATCCGATGTATATCGATGTTTCTGTTGCGTTGAAGGCCATTGCTCCAGAGTGGGAACGGCTGTATCAGAATCTCCAGCTTTCCGACCATATCCAAGATGTTCAAAGCATACTGACTCGACAATATAAGAGAAAAAATGACGTCGGGGTCCCTGAACCACAGAAGGTCAGCGAGATATATGGAGGGACTACAAGGAAGTATTTCTCCATCCCACATCTAGGGCGAGATCTTCTCCGCCAGCCCATGTCTAAAATCACCGCCGTCGCAACCTCAAACGGGCTGGACCAGTTTATGGCGAGGAAAAAAGCACCACCTCTAGCAGATACAAAAGCTACACACTTTCGCCAACGGCTTGCCGAAATTACAGAACTTGAGACAATCACAGCGCCTTTTGTGAATTCAATGTGCCTTGTGGAATCCAGCTATGGAAAAGATCTGTGGAAAAGTATAGCGGCGCTGAAAAAAGTCAAAACACCAACGGTTCAAGAGACGGATCTGGATGTTGAATATATCGCAGGTGTCAAATGGCTTAATGGACTTATCGACAACGCTCTCGAGGTCGTTGATCTTACTTATGAACAGCTAACAGCGTCTCTCGTCATTGGTCATCCGTCATTCACGTGGTTACAAAAAGGCAACCTCTGGCCATCCATGGCGCCTGTATCCATACTGGAACAGCTTAGATCAACCTCTAGTTGTGAGTTTGGGCGCAATATGAAAGAGGCATTAGTTGCGTACGGACTTTCTATCGTCAACACCCAGAGACTGATTCGACTCAAAGAGGCATTTGGGAAGGGCGACAAGGCAAAGCTTCACGAAGAGTATCAAAATCGCGGTCATTTAAGCTGGAGTCCACTCAACTATCCAGATTGGCTGTTGTTAGAAATTGATGGTAACTTTCAAATTCGTGAAGAGCAAGTCATCGTTGCGGAAGAAATGATTCATCCTAGTTCTGGCTCAAACTCGGCGTTGCAGATGAACATGGGAAAAGGGAAAACATCAATTATTATACCAATGATAGCATCTGTGTTGGCAGATGGCGTTTCTCTTTCTAGAGTTTTGGTACCGAAGGCCCTACTTTCCCAAACTGCCCAAATTCTGCAAAGCCGACTCGGAGGGCTTCTAGGAAGAGACATTACGCATATCCCGTTTTCAAGGAGAACGCCGACCACGAGCCAGATAATTTCTGAGTATCTGGATCTTCACAACGAGGCACGCTTACGAGCTGGAATAATCTTAGGAGTGCCTGAACACATCATGTCGTTCAAGCTGAGCGGACTTCAACGGGTTTCTGATTCTAGAATAACCGAGGCCGCTGAGATGGTTTCTACTCAACAATGGCTGGAAAGGAATTGCCGGGATGTTCTTGATGAATGTGATTTTACGTTGGCTGTTAAAACACAATTGATTTACCCTAGTGGCGCACAGCTCTCAGTGGACGGGCATCCTGACCGATGGACGGTTATTATGACAGTTCTGGGTCTTGTAGTGCATCATCTGGTCGACCTTGCACGCAATTTTCCTCAAAGCATTGATGTCATGCAGCACACATACACAGAGTTCCCCGTTGCATACTTTCTGAGGGATGACATTGCAACTACCCTTCTCGACAGGCTAGTGGACTCAATATGCTCCGGCCAAACGACAATACTGCCAATGGCAAATTTTAAAGGCGCTGAGAGAGACGCTATCAGGCAATTTATTACTGTAGAGACCGTCGAATCCACGGTCAGTGATCGGATTTCTGTTTTGTTGTCAGATAAACCGAAGCTCGGCAAGAACGTATATTTATTGCGAGGTTTACTTGTCCATGGGATTCTGCTCCTGTGTTTGAAGAAGCGTTGGAATGTGCAATACGGGCTACATCCGAATCGGGACCCAATGGCCGTGCCATTTCATGCAAAGGGGGTTCCATCGGAACAAGCAGAATGGGGCCATCCAGATGTTGCAATCCTATTCACAATCCTTGCCTTCTACCACCAAGGTCTCAGTGTCGCGCAACTCCGTCAAGGATTACAGGCAGTTTTGAATTCTGACGATCCGTCCACTGAATACAATCGATGGATTCAGACTTCGGATACGATACCAGAGCCACTACGATACTGGAATATCATCAATGTGGATGATGAAGGCCAAATTTTGGAACTATGGAGACATTTGCGACTGAAAATGAGAGTCATTAACCATTTTCTTACGAAGTTTGTTTTTCCAATTCATGCAAAACAATTCAACATCAAAATGCAATCATCTGGGTGGGACATACCGCTCTCTGGTTACCTGACTGATCTTTCCCTTGCTAATGGTACTCAAACTCCGAGGCTCACCACTGGATTCAGTGGCACAAATGATAACCGTCGGCTTCTTCCTCTTACCATTCACCAGCGGGATCTTCCTGACCTTCTTCACACGAACGCTGAAGTGCTCACTTACCTTCTTCAAACCAGAAACCGGAGATATATCCAAACCACTCACGCAAATGGTAAAAGGTATTCGGAAATAGATCTTCTTAGGCGTCTGGACGGTGAACGCATTCGAATCCTCATCGATGCCGGTGCTTTCATCTTGGAAATGGATAACAAGACTCTGGTGAAAGAATGGCTGGAACAAGACAGTAGAGCCCAAGCCGCAGTTTATTTTGGCCCAGACAACAAAGCATGGGTCTTATACAGAGCTGGGAAGACTGTTCCACTTATTGCGACTCCATTCGTTGATAACATGGAAAACTGTCTGATCTATTTAGACGAGGCGCACACCCGAGGAACGGATCTAAAACTTCCTCCTTCGGCCACAGGTGCACTGACTCTAGGTCTTAATCAGACGAAAGATCACACAGTCCAAGGTAGAAGGCTCCGTTATTCTCTTGTTTTGTGGGGAGTGCTAACCTGGTATTTCTCATCTAGCTGCGATGAGGCTGCGGCAACTAGGAACAACGCAGTCCATAGCCTTTGTCGCTCCACCGGAAGTCCATCAAAGTATCATGGATGTTCGCCAAAGGCCTTTGGATACACCATTAGACTCATCAGATGTCATTCACTGGCTCTTAGTCCAAACTTGTGCAACAAATCGAGACCTTCAACCGTTATACTTTGCGCAAGGAATGGACTTTTGTCGTAGGATGCAGGGTGCGTCGAAATATCAACTATTTTTGACGAGCCCCAAAGATCGGGCGGCGTTTATAAATGTTCTGCAAAGACGTGAGCATCAGACTTTGGAGGAACTTTACAGCCCGCTTACAAAAACGAACTCCGATCGTGGGATCTCCATAGACAAGGCATTTGCGGAGTTCAAGGGAACGCTTAATTCTTTCGCACATAAGCTGGAAGAAAGCTTTCGACTCATGAGTCTCAGCCCGGGGTCAGTCCAAAGCTCTTCCCTAGAGGAAGTTGAACAAGAACGTGAAGTTACATTCGAGATGGAAGAAGAGAGGCAGTTGCAGCGACCTGGTGCTATGAAGGCACTCAAATTCCCAGGACTTCACCCAGCCATCAGCAACTTTGTAGATACTGGGGTGTTTGATACCGATGAACAGGGTTTCAACGCAGCTGTGGCACTAAGCGCGGTTCAGTTAGGAGCCAGGTACGATAAGAGGACCGCCTCGCTTGTGTCTAACCTTTATGTGTCGCCTGAATTCCTCAAAACGATATTACGCAAAACAGGAATCAAACATGACCACTACCTAGTAAGTTAAGACGGTCATTATTCCACATTTATATTTCCTTTGAGCTAACCTTTCTTGATTTGTCTCAGCGACCTGTCAATTGGCTACTTTGGAGCGAAAAGTCGGAACAGGCGCTTGTCATCATTCCGGAGGAAGCGGAGATCCTGATTCCCAGACTCCGCAAAGCACAGAAGCCAGACGTTCATTTAATTATATACGCAGCACCCGTCACGAAGAGAATGTTACATTTCAATCGGCTTGACTATTATTCATTCCCACGTCTTCCCAAGAATTGGAGCCCGCCTCCGTGGCTTCCTTTTGAAATCGGAATTCTTGCTGGAAGGCTATACTTCGACTTCTCTGAGTATGATCGCCTTTTGAATATTTTGCAGTGTAGAGTTGGGAAATCCACGGATAACTCAGTTTCCAAAATCGATGATGTCTCTGTTGAGCTCAAAAACAATCACAACGAGGGACTCCTCACTTTCCTGCAGGAATGGCTAGCCTTTCGCCGCCAAGGGCAGGACATTTCGCACACTCCAATGGGGTATATGTGCCAAGGACTACCTCTTCGAAACGACCATTCATTTTGGGCATTCACAAAAATCGAAGAGCAGAATGACAAAGCGAACAGCCAATTTTTCGCAGAAGGGCAACGTTTCACAGAAGGCGAGCATGAAGGGTATTACGATAGTGACGATGAGGGAGGATTCATTGATGAAAATGGAGATTTGATCGATTTGGATGAGGAGAATGACACGGTGCAAGCATCTGTGTAGGATTGATTGGATCTAAATGAGAGATGGATATTATAGGGGGGATGAATAGTTCGGGATGTGTGATGTCATCCACAGCCACGGCATTTATGGACTTAACTATCCCTCGATGTTCAAAAGAATCTATTTATTCAGTCTGGCGGTCTGTACATCAAGTTTCTAAGGAATTAGCGGAAATTACCTTTGATTTGAACTCTACAAGTGTATGCAAATTCAGACGGTTGTAATAGTCTTTTCACAAGATACGACAAACAACAAAATTCTTCTATATTTAAAAATTTATTATTAACGAGTTTGCCTAGTAATGCGGGAGTGAATCTATATAGAATCAACTTTTATTTTGATTACTTCTCATTTAATGGCTGAGTTGCTAGTCAATAGGTGGGTCTGTCTCGAGCCGAGGCACGGCTGGCTGCAACCTGCAGAACTAAATCCCCGCATTCTTCGTCGGCCAAAGGAAGAAAGTTTCATCTTTCTTTCAGAAGACAAACACCAACGTACCACGCCTGGGGTTTGAGTTGAGGAAAGATCGTTCAATATGGGCTCACCATCATATATCGATATATCAGTCCGCAAATGGGAACGGCTCAATTCTCTTATTCCATCAGAATGGCGGCTCCACGACAGATACATCCCGAGTGGGATGAAATTATCTCCCTTCGATTCCGTGCATAAACTCGATTGTTTTGAAGGCGACACCGGCAGCTTGCTAGGAGTTCCAAGAGCATGTGGTATTTTGAGCGGAAAAGAAGTAGAGATCACGGAGAAGTGGGATATTCGTGGACTGTTGTATGAGATCGCGGCGAAACGACTAAGTTCAGAAGACGTCACATTGGCGTTTTGCAAGGTTCGTAAAGAGCTTGTCCAATGGGTGTTCAAGTATATGTGAACATAAAGTGCTAAGATAGTTCCAGAGAGCAGCGATTGCACAGCAATTGACGCGATGCTTGACTGAGCCCTTGTTCACCAGCGCTCTTGAACAAGCCCGACACTTGGATGACTATCTTCAGAAGACGGGCAAGCTGTATGGTCCCCTTCATGGGTTGCCGGTGACTGTCAAAGACACATTCAATATAAAAGGCGTTGATTCGACAGTTGGCATCACTGCTCTGGCTTTCAAGCCTGCTAGTCAGGATGCTCCGCTGGTTCAACTTCTCCGCTCACTTGGTGCAATTATCATTGCCAAAACGAATGTGCCTCAGACTATGGCATTTCTGGATAGCGTAAATCATATGTTTGGTCGAACACTAAACCCACTCAACCGCCTGCTTACACCCGGCGGAAGCTCCGGGGGGGAAGGAGTTGCGGTGGTGATGCGCGCCTCAATGATAGGGTTTGGTACTGATATTGGCGGAAGTATTCGTATTCCTGCCATGTGTACTGGATTATAGGGCTTCAAGCCGAGCGTCGGTAGAATCCCATATGGAGGGACAGCAAGTGGACACCCAGATGGCAAGCTCCGTGTTGCCCTGAAACCGGTCGCCGGGCCAATTGGGCGATCTATCCAAGATATCGACACCGTGATGAAGGAGCTTGTACCGAGAGCGGAGTTCTTTGGACATGACTGTATCCCGGCTCTCTGGCCGTCCCTATCTGTACCGAAGAAGAAACTGAGAATCGGTGTTCTGGGTAGTGACGGGCTTGTCAATCCGGTCCCAGTGATAAGCCACATGCTGAAGGAGGTCTCAGGAATTTTAGCTCGAAGCAAAGAATATGATATTGATATTGTAAAAATCACTCCGCCGGCAGTCATGAAAAAGTGTTTGATCACCAGCGCCAGACTTATGGACGTCGATGGTGCAGGACCTCTTCTCGATCTTCTTGCTCAGACTGAAGAGCCCCTGATGCCATACCTACGTGGTCGCACTGTTCGCCGTTCGCCTACATCCATCGACAAACTTTACGCTCTGTGTGCGGAACGTGACCAAATCGAAATTGAAATGCGAAAGAAATTGTGGTCCTGGCCACCGCCGGCTGCTTCTACATCGGAATCTTCAGGGAACCCACTTGACGCCATTATATGCCCTATAGCAGCTCATCCGGTTCCAAAACATGATACCTACGGCAACCTCTCATTTACGACTACCTTTGTCCTGCTAGACTATCCCACTGGCACAATACCAGTCCGTAATCTAACAGAGGCAGATTTGAAGCTCGAGTACAGTGATCAAGACAAGCCATTATCCAAATGGGATGAACAAAATAGAATTTTTTGTGAGTCGATACTTTCTTTCTTGTCTCATCCCTATCTTTTTCACTGCATTCTCTAATGCATGTCGACATCACAGGGAAAACAGATCGAAAAGTGTACTTGAATACGCCCCTCAGTGTACAGGTTGTTGTTCCTCGATTACACGATCATGAGCTTTGTCAAGTGATGGATATGGTTGATACGGCTCTGAAGAGACATTATCTAGGTGACAGCAAAGCCATGCTATAATACTAGTTCTTCGGCACGAAACACTCGAGAAAACCCATGTTAATCAATAGACTGCCGTGGAATAGAATATTTTGGCAAATCAGTGCCTCGCAAATTCCGCTCTGTGGGGTCTCCAGCCATCATCCAGTCAAAGTGCTCGCGTACCCTCAAACCTTACTTCCTATGACATCTTCGAATTTTGTAACTCTAGTGTCAGAAATACTAATATTTTCAAGTTATTCCCACTTTACGTGCATGCTATGCCTATACGCGTTTTTTGAAATTTCATATATTATCATCTCTATATGAACAATAGTAACTACAAATGGCAGGAGGCTTGCATAATATTACCACAGGTCGCTCTCCCCCTTTTCATTTCGCATGTCATTGAACATCCCATAAAAGCTGTTAGGTCTACATATCAGATCTGCGCCCAGATGCTCCATATTTGTGTCGAAGTACTGGTCATCATCACTTCGAATGTGCTCTTCAAGAAGTTGTGATTGCAGTTTTCGGAAAACAAACCCCATTGCTCTTGAGTCAACAAGGCCTTCTCGGCTTGGAAGCCTGTCATGCTTCAATAGTGATAAAGCTTCTTCCAACGTATCGCGATTGGTTGTCTTGATAATCACGTATGTTATAAGTGAAATAAAGGTCGAAGAAAGCGAGAAATATCGGTGATCAGCGAATTGATTTGGCTCCTTGAAACTAGAAAGCAAACGGCCCATGTCGGATATGGTGGCTTTTAAGGTTTTCTCAAACCTTTCCCTGTTTGGGCAGGGCGATTCGAAGTCAGAAGTAGGAGTTTTCTGGGTTAAAGCAGTAAAAAAAATGTGCGATGAAATCTGGAGTAGTAAAGCATGGCTCGCCCAACTAGGGTCTTGTGATCGACAGTAATGGACAAGTTTGTCGATGCCGGCACAATATTTTTTGAATTGTCCAACGAGGACCTCTTTTTCATATATAGCTTGGAGAGGCACATTTTCTATGGGACCGTACGTACAACGTGCCATGGTCTGATGTATCATCCAATTCTCAAGCTTTGTTAATATAGTCTCGGCATGTGTGGGACTAAAAAAAATATCCGGAACGACAGAAACCGTGCCAGAGATCTCTGGGTGAGATACTAGATTCAGTAGTGGTGTCCTTGAGGGGTTACAACGACTAGCTTGTAGATCAAGCCTTGAGAACTGAGAAGTGAGGTGAGTGCACAGTTCTTCAGACGCGGGCTGGTGATTCTTATCCGCCTGGTATCGCTTTAATAAGACGAGACCTTGGTCGAGATGAAATAATGCTTGTTGTTTGTTTCCCAGAAGGGTCTCAAAAGTGTGGAAGAACAAGCTGCAAATAAGGGCTATCTCCAGCGAAGCGTTTGGAGAACCGAGATGGGTCATAAGTTGGCGGTGGCATTTTGTGATCTGCTCGAGGCTCTTTGCTGGTGGAGACCAACCTATGTCGGTGTAGTAGTATTCACCACGCACATGGTCCAAATAAAGTGAACTGAGAGTAACCACGGCATTGCGAATAATCGACTGGTCATGACATCTTTGAAGAATCAGTCTTGTCCACAGTTCCCTGTCAGAGAAGCCAGACAGATTCCCTGCTGCATTAGAGCAGTAGAAATGCAGTAGCTGCCGGTCTGTCCGGCTTCCAGGGACCTTGAAAGGGATGCTATAAGCCTTTATTGGGATATTTAACGACACCCCTCCATCATCCAAGTGGCTGCTTTTATCTGGGGTCGGGTAGCCTTTGCATTCCCGGCCAGCTCGTATACATCTAGCGCAGCTTGGTTTCTGCTCGTCACACTTGACACGTCGTATCCTTGAAGGGGTTGCTATTAGCCACTATTTGCGTTTCTGCAGGAGTGTTTGGAATGGTACTTACTTGCAAGTCGAGCATCCAGACCTTACTTTGGGCATGCTTCGACGAGAATTCATCATTGCTGCAGTGACAGATGTTTCCTCTTGATTGACTTCTTTATTCCGTCCCTTGCTTGATGAAGAGTATCTATTCAAGGCGGGCTTCCATATAAGCTTTTTGGCTTGTCGGACATAGGATGCAAGCCAAGACATCCAACAGTCTCTTCCGTACTCGAAGGCTAGGCGATCGTTGCACTAAAATATACGACAGCTGCCCCCCGTCTAGATCCCTGTGCGTTGGAGGGGCGATTCAGGGACTCCTCGATTGGTGCCTAGGGTGCTCTCGGCCACAAACCGAGAGAGCGCTCGGTGACAATTCAATTTAGGCCTGAACGGAAATCCGCCAAGTGCGGCGCCATCGCTGGCGCTTAATGGCCACAAACATGGTGTGGAGATGCGGAGCACCGCTGATTCGGGGAGTAAATGGTCTGTTCAGCCTTGGTGCTTAGAAAAGCGTCAGTTCCGAACAGACGAATAGGAAGTTGGCTTTGAAATTCGAGAATTTGTAGCTTATCACGTTAGCTTTGTCGATCACCCACACAAAGCCCCGTACGGGTCATTGAACGGGCGCTTAGATGACGCTGTCAGGTCATGATTCACGTCACGAAGGTTGCTCGCATTCTACGGAGTACGTACGGACCTCGTATGGAGTATGTGAAACTAGTTCGTACGTACTCTGTTCTATTATTGTTTGTACACATGGAATGTCCATGTCTTTCTCTCTCTCTCTCTCTCTCTCTCTCTACGGCCGAATTCCGTGGACGAATATTTTACAAAAAATCAAGCTTCTATCGGAGTTAACGCATCCTCTGGTCCGCAGGGCTCAGGCCGAAAAGCTTTCCCGAATTGGAATAGTTTTATTGATGGTTTATAGTATCATAATTATTTGTTTGGGGCGAGGTTATTCAGTATGTGTAAGCGAACTTGCTACCAACTGGCAGTTACAATCCACAGGGAACCAATGGGTGCATCAACCCATCAAGGAAAGTGTGTTGGGGGGGCATCATAGGATGTTGTTACTTTGTGGGCCTCGCGTGGTGACTGTATATAACTAGCGAACGTCTGGCACAAGGCGCACACTACGCGTCACCAAGGGTCCAACTTGTGCTTACCATATCCCTGATCAGTTACATGGCGGTAAAAGATTATCAAATCAGCATGCATAGTTGTGTGGAATAGTACCCGTCACCACTCGAGAGCGTCGACGCCACAAAAGATATCCAAGTCAAAGTGTCCCAAAAGGGAATTGATTGCGGGCCAATAAGAAAACACATTGACGGAGGCTAGTAAGTTTAGAGTTATTAAGGTTGCTTCTTAGAAGTAAAAACAACGCTAGACCCAAACCAGTATGTACTCAAACGTCAGTGAGCAAACCCAAGAGCGACGAATATAGTGCGTGCTAAAATAGTGCTGCGGGATAAGCATCTACATAATTAGAATGCGGCCTGAAATCGGCATCGACTCGCTCCGTAGGCCGCTACTCGCTCCGTATGCCGTGCCTCGCGCCAAGGCTTGATGACAAATGTGACAAATGTGACAAATGACTGAGACGAGTTTCATGCACAGCTATGAGCGGACACTATTCACCCTAACCGTTGGCTCGCTCGGAACCTATTTACACGCCCTATCCGGTCCTTCCATGATTCTAGCTGTGCTACGTACGGGTTGTTTAGAAGTGAATAATTATTCGTATATTCATGGCCAGGAGGTCCTGGTCACCTTATCCAACACCAACTATTTTTGCACCTAATTAGTAACTTGCTAGGTAAGATATTTCTTTACGGAATAAGAAAGGCCCAGAATCTGACGACCTCTTGTGGTCAGACATTTCTTCGCAGGAAGAGAATGCTAGACAAACGTGAAAATCCACTACAGCAAAAAGCCATATTGGCTAGGTGTCAAACTTACATTATATGAAGGTATTCTTAATGTTCGGTAAAAACCCACAGCAGTTACCGTAGTGCACTTCGACCCCAGGCAGGTGAATTAAGGAAACAACTCTGCTTACTAATTTTTTTTTTTTTTTAAAAAAAATATCATTTCCCCAATTTCCCCGGGTGACACTATCTCTGCAATATTTAGGTTTCAGAGCTGAAGATCCTTTTTCTATTGCCCTCTCAGTTGGCAGTAGGCACTACGGGCATCAAATGCCGAAGAATACTGTGTTTATCCAAGTTTATCCCGGCACAGACATACGGGCTAGACTGTTTGGATTAATCCAAGAAAATCATGAGACAGAAAGTGGCTATTATTGCTCGCAGCCCCAGGACGGGTCCTGCAGGTCGATTATTCACCAGAAGTCAACGCCAAGTGTGTCCGATTAACAGCATGCATGACTCTTACCGAGAATTCCTATTAAGGATTCCTTGTTGAGACCGTGGCAACACAATCCACATTTGCTAAATGCAACGTTCTTCAGCTAAGGAACACCCTCTTTATCTACTCTTACCTCTTCTTCTCTCACAGCAAATCAGTGAGTCCCTTGCCAATTCCAAAGAGCGATATGCCTAGTGTCAGATGCCAGTGCTAGCCTAGAGTATGCCGAAAAAGCCCGGTATACGCCTGAGGGGGGTTGTTAGAGATATACGAATTGCCCAGGAGACCTAAAGGCCTTTTATTGTAGTAGTCAAAATCTGAGGCTTCACTGACCGCTGTACTAGGGGACTAAGGAAGACACCTTGGGTGCTCAACCTATGGTATACGCAGGCGCAAATAGCCTATAGCAAGAAACTTGGTATGCCTCTTATTATCTCCTTGATGTCAGTTGTGAACTAGTAAATTAAAGAAATTGCCTCAGTACTACCTTCAATACAGATATGTAATGAACACGAATACGCTCCATACGATCACCACAGCATCAACAATCGATGCAGCGATACACCAGTGACAATATCCAAAGATAACAAACATCAACATATTGTGCGATTTTATTGACTCGGGCAAGGGGTACTCCCGGGTGTTATATATAAGGCCCGGCAGAACGGCTAAAGGCGAGCCGATCTGAGAAAGACGGAAGCAAGATGCCAGGGCTGGGGCGGCATTGCCGATTCGACCGACAGATGAAGCAAACTTTGATGCAAAGAAACTCATCCACAGACTATCTGGGTTTTTGTCGCCAAGATCACTCTTTCTCAGGTTCGTTTAAGAAATAAAGAAGCTCGCCAACACCCAACAATCAATCGCTCAACGTAAGAGAACGCAGACGTCCGTGTATTATGTATCACATCATTGTCACCATGCCACCTCAGCCAAGAATGAATGAAGTGTATATTCTAAGTAGTATGGATGGAGAATGTCAACTAAATAATCGACCCAATCATTCTGCCACTTCCAGACATATAAGGCTTTGGAAAATTCCCAATATTCTGGATACCAACCACTAAATTCCCAATCCAGAATACCGCTGACACGTCCATCCTTGACCACTATGTTTTGAAGCCATAGGTCACCGTGCGTGAACACAGTGCGATGTGCATTTCTGGAAAGCATGGCGGTCAAGAAGCTCCTGATATGGCGCTTAGGTGCATTGATCAGATAGGTATCAACGATAGCATCATTAAAAGCCTGTTCAGAGTCAAAAGGTCCTTATCGAATAGAATATATCAGTAGCTATCAGTATTTTCTGCGACATAAATCTAACCTTGATTGAGAGAATTTGACAAAATTGGGTCTGTGACTGGGCCTCGGTCGATTGACCCCAAATAAGTGCCACCACTGATGCTGCGAAGGTCGCGAAAGCATTGCTTTAGTTGATCAGCGATACAATGTTTGATTGTTTCATCAAATGATTCCCAAACAGTGTCCAACGTCTGACCCTCCACATAACTCACGAATATGTACATATCGAACAGGCTGCCGAAATATTCAATATCTCTCTCAATCGGACCGTACGAGTAACATGCAAAACTTTTGGTACTGGGACTGTCGTCTTCTCCGATACAAAAACCATGCTTTTCGCCTCCATCACTGAGACATGAGGGCCAAACTTGATAACCATACCAGGAGACAGTTTGACTATCTTGACGCCACCCTAGTCGAAAATAGTGTTCTCGTCATCAGTTGTGTCTTTAACAGAGTCTGGATCAGGCGCCAAGAAGTCGGACGTCGATAAAGCAACGTTGGTCCGAGGCGATACATTTGTAACTTTGTTTCGGTCATTGGTACAACGTAATCTAAAATTAAGCAAGTAGGTCGGAATGAACAGTTGACAGGATCTGAATGGTTTAGCCGGAAGGAAATAGCAATTTATACCTCGTGCCCCACACTATCAGTCTTCTCCAACCGTGGCTTGGCCGGGTTCATAGTTCAAATATGTGCGGCCAATGGTACGAGAGCGTCGACTTGGACCAATAAGAGACACACCGCCGGAATAATTCTATTCGAGTTCCGGGGCGTTAGGGTTATTGTCCGTCAGGGCTAATCTTGAGCAAGTCCAAATAAGGGGATTAAACTTGAGGGTTGCGACATATGTTCTTACCAGAGAATTTCGACTTGTTGTGTGATTCTACACCCAAAGTTTGATCTCATCTGTCAAACCCGCGGTATGTGCCTCGACGCAACTGATAATTTGTACTACTGACGTGCTGACTCTACCCGATTAGGCTGCGAAGATTTTATCATGTGTTACGTGCCCCTCTTACGGGCTTCAAATATGCTAATCCTGTGGCGGGAATATTGTTGCATTTTATATTAGCTGTCTGTCTTTATTATATTCTTGTATCCTTTGAGATATGCTTTCTGAGACACCTTACGTACTCGATTATTCTACCGGTCTATTTGTATATGAGTCGACGAGCGTCCGAAATGGCCGATGAATTTGGATTTGTGGCGGACGAGGGAGTCATGTACGACATAAAGGGTGTTACTTCTCTGGGAAGCAGACTATGAAAGGAAAATTAGGGGGAAAGGACAGTCAATTATAATTTACGATCTGGAAGGTGATTATGCGTCTCCTCTATACTAGGAAAATGGTGGTGACTCTTTTAAAGAAGAAAGTACAACTGTCCCTACTAGGCATCAAGTTCGTGTGATTGCAGCTCCTATGATTAGAGCAACGGTGACTTTCATATGTGAATAATTTGTGCCTCTATCTCATCTATTAAAGCTACTCTAGCTTTATGGTCGACTATCAAAGCAATGGAAACGTCATGATTTTAATCTTTTGGGACAAAAATACTCAGGCAATTGGTTGTAATATCAACGCTCCCCAATCTTATTACCTTGTTTTAGAAAATATATCGCTCCTATTTCCATTATTTGCCGCTCTCCATGGCTATTGGAAGGCGCTGGATGAGATGTGGAAGGTTATTAACTAACATAGATAATCCTTTGTAGGCGATTTCTATTCTTTTATGGGCATTCTTTGTGTATTTAATGGCATTTCTATTACTTATCTTAACCTCGCTTTATTAATTTATTTTATCTTGTCTATTATTATCATCATAAGTTATTGGTGCCTCTAAATATCTGTATTTACTTTCTGTAGTATATATATTTAGCTCATATTTCTCTGTTAATAACTTAGCTGTTTGTTGAATAGTCTTTCTTTTTCTAGAGAAACTTGAAGATGCTGAATTATGTTCTATGAACTGCAGTATTTTATATGACACTGTTCTCTGTTAAAAATTGTCTATGTGATGCTATAACTTGCTTATTATTTGACTCTTGGTTTTTGTAAAGCCTAAGGGTGTCTGGAAGGACTATAGGAGGGTAATAGGAACCTACTCTGGTTCAACTAGGAGCCTACTGGGTACCGAGGTGTAGTATAAAAACAGGAGTGTATGTAATTCAATAGAATAATCTCGCTTGAGCCCCGGTATCCGTCGGGATAGGGCCTCAAGCTTATAAGCAGCATCTAGTAGGATTCCCCATTTCCTAATTAGGTGGTATGAAGCGAGAAGAGGGCTAAATCCTTCAATGTGACCTGTCGGTTGGGGTAAATAGCTCATTGCGATACATCAATTGAGGTTATTCCCGGCCGGCGCAAGATCTGCAGCTGGCCGGAGATTCGGCACAGGCTTTCCGAGCCTGGTTCTCACAGTTTTTATCTTGGTTAGATGTTTGTGAGGTATGTTGTATATTGTCTGGTTTGTCTTTAGGTGAATTGTTGTATTACTCTATTTTAGTTTTATGATATTCTGAGCAAATAATGTTAGTATTTAATATATATAATAATAGAAATACTAACTTTTGATAAATTGCTTTATATTGTCTCTTTTTGATATATTTACTATTATTTAAACCTGGTTACGCAAGATCTAATATCTTGGAAATTTTCTGTTTTGATATAATCTTGAACCTTTTGTATAAGCTAATTAAAATTGTTATTTGGAAGTGATGCCAATCTGTTGAATGATATTATGTAAAATATAAGGGGTTTGCAGTTTAATTTTAATAACTCGATTTATCTTGATTTACATTTTTTTGAGATTTTTTTAATGCTGTAATTGATTCTTTGGATTCGCAAATCAGCATCTTTTTTTTATAAGCTGAGAGATGGAGTCTAGTGTGACCAGCAAAGGAGTTTGATTGGTAAGACTGGAAAGTTCTTTTTGTAAAGATATGGTGAGTTGTTTATTGATATTTTGTAACTTTAAGAGATTCTGGTGGAGTGTTTTTATCTGCTTTATGATATTGAAAGATATTGTAAGGAAAATTTGGATGCAATGTGTAAATTGAGTGTGTAAGGATAAGTTGTGGGGAAATGTGATTGGCTTTGTATTAGGTTGAGAATTTAGATTTGAAATTTGATGGCTGGCTCTTCTGTATTTCTTTTGAGCTGGCTGCATTTGGAAACTAAAAATGAGATCTGTTATGTGAGAACTTTACTTGGGATATTGGGGCGTAATTTCATCCTTAGTATTGTATATCATTACCATACTAGTACTGGCCCTTACAGTGAGCTGGCTGCACATGGTGTTTCAAATCAAACCAAGACTGGTACTGTTCCTAAAAATACCGAATCCAGCTAACAGGTGTCTACATCTCGGCAAGAGTTGGAGCATGTTATATTGGTGAGCATGTCCAATCAGAGGAGGGTTCGAATCTGAACTGACTTGATAAATGCTCTATTAACTATTCAAATCGACCATGATCTACAACAAGAGAATTTAAGACATGACATAGGAGAATCTTGCAAAACCAAATAAAAGGGGGGTTGTAAGTGTGAATCTACAGATGAATCTTTCTCCATCCAGAATTATGGACAGATCAAGAAATTTTTTTGCGGCCCTTCAAGTCGTACATGCCGCCTTGGATCGTCGTCGTAACCGGGAGATGTATTTCTGTCCTCCATGGGCATAAAGTTGTGTTTATTGTACAAGGAAGTCGGCTGCGTTTCGAGTTCTTGTATTCGCAAGAGATTGGCGCGCTTATTTGCCGATCTCAACACCACCGGTGGCACCGAGGATACGCTTAATGTCTGTAAAATCATGAGCAATTATTTATATATAGCTTGAGCAAGGGATACATACCTCCGTAGATGGCGAATTGACCAGCAGTGAGAGTACCAACCATGAAGAGACGAGCACCGATACCAGAGTAAGAACCGCGGAGACCGAGTTCCTTACCAATCTTGACAAGACGGGTCATGGTGCCCTCACCAGGAAGACCCTTAGTCTTGTTGATCTTGGAAAGCATAGTGTCGGCGGGTTGGGAGACGAAGGCAGCGGCGAAACCAGCCATCAGACCAGAACCCAGGTTGACAACGGTCTTGGTACCGTCGGAGAGGGAGTCCTTGTCAACAAGTCCATAGACAGCTTCAACAACTTTCTCGTAGACGACGAATTTGGCAACGGTGTATGGGACCCTTTGCTCATTAGCCTACAGCACGAGGGATTGTCTGGAAGAATAGGAAACATACTGCTTGAACAGGATAGGACCGAATCCAGAGTAGAAACCACCGAGACCTTCAGTCTTGGCGATCTTAGAGAAACCGCCGAGGAGACCGTTGGCGAAGGTAGGCTCCGAAACAAGACGAATACGGGTAGCCTCAAGAGGGCAAAGGGCGATGTCAGCGAAAAACTCGGCGGCAGCGGAAGATGCGGCGTAGACGGCGATACGGTTGTTGGAAGCAGTCTCGTAGCCGAGCTGGTTGATGCACTGTTGCTTGAAGAACTCGTATCCACCGAACTTGAAGGCACCCTGGAGGAAGTAACCGGCAGCGGTAGGACCAAGACCAGTCAGCAGAGCGCCGGCACCTTCGTTCTGGATGACCTGGCGGATGCCACCGAAAAGACCGCGGTTGTAGGTGACAGGGTCGAGTTGGATACGGGTCTTGACACTGTTTGGATCCTAGTCAGCAAATGTTCGTTGTCGCGATAAGCGTCGCGTGAGGAGTGTTTTTTCTTTCTTTCTTCCGTCCTAGCCGAAAAACGAGGTCCGAAGGTTGCTAGACAAACGCCTCATTTTCCATTTGGGCATGCGCCGGAATCACGTCGAGCGATGGACACAATAAGTCGAAATGGGATCACTTACACATCAACAGGGGTCAAGGCACCGTGGGTGAGGGAGCAGCAGACGGCACCGGCAAAGGCGAACCGGGAGTAGAGAGCGATGCCGCTCAGCTTCTGGGGCTGGGCAGCCTCAACGGCGATAGGGGAAGGAGCAGACGAAGCCATTGCGATTAGCAGAGATGTGAAGTGCTAACACAAATAGGAGTGGAGTTGGTGATGCGGCGAGGACAGATTGGAGAACCTGGAGTGATGGAGGAAAAAGAGGTTGCGCGATGGCGGAAGGGATGAAGTGGCCGCAGGTTTTGACCCGAAAACTTTTCGCCGGCCAATCGCGGCACGGGGACTGCCCGGGACCGCTGACTGGGCGACCCGCCGGTCACGTGCAAGAGCGGCTTGGCGTTTTTTTTCTTCTTGTTTTTGTTTTGACCTCCCAAAGCAGAAAATCGCCACTTGCGTGAGATTAACCCATGGTACGAACAGCTGGATCTACACTGCAGATCATTCCAAAGGGAACGAGGTGTGCGCTCCCGCTCATCACTGTGCACACTACTTCCGAAATCTCCCATGTCAGTTTCGGGGCTGTCGGTAGACTTAGGCCCGGAGATAGGCGGAAAGGAAAAAAGTGCCACAGTAATAATCATTATAACAACGCTGTTTGAGATGTTTCTCAATGATAACTATATCAATATCAACTGATCATTTTATGCGTCTTAAACAAGCAAACGTTGCGGTAGCCTTGTCAAAGGGTTCCCGCTGTAGAAAATACATGCATAGATCATGTCGGACTGTCGTCGGTCACGCCGTAATCTTACATTACATATGCAACCTCTTTACAGGCGCATCTGAGCTGCTCCGTGCATCCTCTACGCCCAGCACATCAATCTTACTTCGTCAAGAAGCCTCATGACGTATGGATTTCCTCTCTGGAAATCCATCTTTGCTGATTGGTGGAGATTCCAGTCCCACACTGTTCGGATAAAACCCCGAGCCTTATTGTACATTACGCTCTAGTCAAAACAGGATTAGTCTTTTATTGAAGTCCGATTCGAACACATGGCCAGTCAAAGCCCTAACTGCTCTCACTCCGTATCAGTCGATAGTAAAGTCTCTTATGGATGCTAGACTGCTTCGAGGTTAATATATTAATTAAACCTGTCTGGTATTTACGTAAGCTATTTTAGCATCCCCGTGTCAACTGGTAGATCCACTGATCTAGAACGAAAACGTATACGTTCGTAGGTCGACATATTTTATGACTAAATATTCTAGATGTCAAAGGTTCAAACGTTTCTCTTTTGTTAATGTTAACATTTGAAACGTCAACTGGTATTTAATGTTAAATTTGCGATATAAGTAGCACTTGAGGCATCTGGAGCACGCAGGATCTGACGTGTATCTGTTATGTTGTCTCTAGGTCAGATTCAGTGCTGTCGACAGCACCCATTCAACATTTGAAATATTCAATGTTGATATGCAGATAACGATCAAATGCGAACTGCACCATTGAAAATCTCCTGAAAAATAACTGGCTATTTTATACTTTCCTGGACTAAACTGCAAACTATATACTGCAATAATTTTTAAACCCTGAATAGTGTACGCGGTAGCGGTGAGTCGGCCCGCTTGAGATGCTGACGCATCTAAATTGCATCGATGACTCTGTCACCCCAGAACACATATAGACAGGTGCAGGCAAATGTAATCACAAAATGTTTTATAAGTTAACATGCGCAAGCAATTTGACTGTGCCCACAACGATTTACCTTTCACCAATATTAATACTGCTCTTTTGCTCTCTTGATTTACTTTTGAACTAGTAGAGGTGCTTCCATTTCCAAAACAAGTTTTCATTTCCAATAAACGGAAAGCGACGCAATGATGCAACTTGAAGCCTTCATCATCTCCTTGATGGAGATCGGGGCTTATGCTCACAGTCATGGCCATGCCCGGCGCCACCCAGAATTTGATGCTAGGCCTTCAAACACGGCAAAACCACATTTCGGAGGCCAAACTTCACAGACCGGCGATGGCATATCATATTGTGGTAACGCGGGCGAGCCGTATGGCAGTAACATTCTCCTTATCGACGACATCTGGGTGTCTAGCTTCAAATATGTAGCCCAGTTCTATTCCCCACCGGAAACGACCGAATCATGGAATATCGTTGTCTGGAACAAGTGCGGTAAGGACGGCGGTATTAACGGGTTCTTTGGTCAGTGGGTGCAAAACTTTCAAATCGCACCGGGTGAAATAAAGTATGTTGCATTCGACGAGGACACTCAAGGTGGCTGGGGCGCTGCTCCTGGTAGTAGCCCAATTCTTAACGAGTATGGGAGCTGTGCGAGCACCTGGGGTGAGTTTGACTTTGGGAATTCGGCCAACAACGCGTCCGGCTACGATGTCTCGGCAAACCAGGCGCAGAATGCTGGCCTAACTGTCCAAGGCATGCAGATTTGCGCCACTCAAGGCACCAAATGTTCTTCCATTTCAAATTCTGGAACCGTTGTCAATGCATACACCGCCGCTAATTCGAATCAGGATGATATTGCTTCTGTCTTGAGCACTGGCCCGGTAAATCTGAACGTTACCCTTAATTTTTCGGGATAAGTGCTTAGCTGAAGCAATTGTACCCTCCCCATGCCGGGGTTTATGGCATTTACCTTAGATTCATGTTCTTCCCTTCTTTATACCCCACTATTATGATCGATTTCTAAGGTTTTATCATCATAATAGCATATACTACGTCCTTTAGATGGCATACTTCCTATATAATTGATTATAAATTGACAAAAAACTTTGGCATCCCTTGAATCGTGAATATGCTACACCGGAAAACGTATACGTCCATGTTGAATTTCCTTCCGTTGTACAGTAAAACCTGGGATTGAGCAATACCTAGTTTAAGCTGCCCCTTACATTAAGCAACTGAACACCGTGTCAAAAATGATTTTACATAAAAATATACTAGTCCCCCATACCTAGGAAGTTTCTTATTTTTTTGTCCTTTGCCATACAAACTTTTTTGAGAGCGAGATTTTGTTAGTAGATACCGCGTGATCGGTGGTATGTTTCTAAATAATTCTACTTTTAGTAGCAAAAGATATATTTTATATCGTTACTATACAATTAGATCAAGCAACTCCTTATATTAAGCAACCAAAACCCATGCTTGTAAAAATTACTCCTTAGTCTGGGGGTTTACTGTGTTTACACCAACTGAAAGTGCGCTGCAAACATTCGTTCAACGCCTGGGTAGACATATCCGGCACACAGAATCTGCGTATAATGGAGTCGATGAGAACCGTTGAGAGCACTGAAATTTTTTCTCCTCTTTTCCGACTGCTATATTTAAGATTGGATATTGAATTGATAGATACTAATTGATAGTGGCTATAATTAAATCGTGTTCCATTTATGCTTTGGTTCTTAGTAGCTTCCTCTGGTATCGATATTCTCCAATGTGTAGCACCTTTGAAAATTAGTAATACTTCCAAGTTCCACAGTCTCGCGATTGATACCATATCCTCTATGACCCGCGAGACGGCAGCCGCAAAACCACAATTGTATGTGTGTTTTGATCTGGCCAGGTATTGAACACAGCTTCGAATCAAACCGTTATCCTATCAGTCCACAAAATTTATTTGCGTGTAGATAGGATACACCAACAGTTTTAACACATATAAGACCAATAAGATGTTTATGTGCTCGGTCTCCAGGCAACAGCCCCACTCTCACAAGTACTTAAGGAGCCTCACAAATGTCACCTTCACACATTTCTTCGTCGTATCATTTTCTCCCCGCCCCCAAAAAAGAAAAGAAAGAAAAGAAGAAGAAGAACAAAAATCAGGAAGAATAAGACAAAAATAAAATACAAATAAAACCACGAAAAAGAGATAAGAACGTCACCATGGAATCTCGTGGCAGTCTCTTCTCACAAACACTTCTTGACATTACCAATACAAAGCTTGACGAGCTTGCGAAGGGCCGGGCTTCATTCCAAGCCCATCACGACCAAATATTGCGTCTACTAAAAGCTCCCAGCGATGATCCTATAGCCAAACTATCTGCTATGGTCGATGAATTGAAGACCTGCTTTGGGGTCGTCAGTTCCGATGGCCGTATTGTTCGCGGCGGGTCAGGCAATGTGCCCCTGGAGATCACGCTCAGGAACCTTAACCGATTCCTGGCACAGGCGAAATACGACCCTAGTGTATCGCCCAGAATCCTGTCTCGTTGGCAGGACACGTTACTAAGTCACTTGGAGAATCAGTCGCAGAAATACAAGTATGCCTCTTTGTACGCTCAACTGACAACCGAGTGGCTTTCTGCCAAAAAAGACCCTCCTACAGCTCGCCAGGGGGGCGATGGGGACGTTGAAATGGATGAATTTGAGCATGTTTCAAGCAGCAAAAAGCTAGAAGCTCGAGAGGCTTGGGAAAAGTCAGTGTTCGAGGCTCCCAGCATTGATACAGAAACCATTCAGCGGGTGCTGCGGGACCTATTTGAGGCCACCCCAGAGGGCAGAAAACATCTTCCCAAGGCTTTAGAAGTTCTTCGCTCGCATACAGTTCAATTTGAGCGAGCCCTAGCATCCCCTGGAAATTTTAATGCGGCCAGTCTACAGGAAAGTATCAAGAGCCTTCTTGCGTCAGATTTACTTGATGATGAGAAGAAAGACGTCTTGAAAGACTTTTTGAACAATTCCATCACCCTTAAGGAAATATCAGATGTTCTTGATAGGCGACTGAAGTCGATACATGAGTGGTCTTGGGGAAACGAGGTTCTACTTGAACAACGCCGACAAGTCAACGGTTCTTTCAAAATCTATATGCACGAAGACCTTTTACAAGCAATTTTCCTCCACCATATCGGTCTCAAATGGTCCGTATTTTGGAAGAGGACATTGCATCAATTCCAAGGGTCAGAAGGTGTATGGAAATCACCCAGTAACTCAATATCGCAGCTGGAAAGGTTGCGACGACAGTATTTCTTGGGTCCGTTAAATAGCGACAATTGCGTGGTTAGCTCAAAAGAAGCTATATACCGTGACGAATACTTCTTGTATAATCTTCCAACCTCGATGAGTCCGGAAGCATCCAGCGAAGAAGGGGAAGAAGAAGTAGAGGTAGAGCGATTTAGGAAGAAGGCGAAACGTGTGCCTATGATGATGGTACCACAGCCAGCGGCCAGGATGGTGCCACGAAAACCACCGGCCATCCCTGATAACCATAATAGTTGTCCACCAAAACAGCGAAATTCACCAATGGCTACGAAGCAAAAGTTACTGCATCTGCTGTCTACTGACATACTCATCCAAACTCGCCTCCAAGGCGGCATCACTTGCTTCCGCACACAAATCGCTAATCTATTTGCATCACTTCCACATGCAACAATTTCGACTGTTTTATCCTACCTTGGAGTCTCACACAAGTGGATCGGTTTCTTCAAACGGTTCCTCTGTGCTCCATTAAAGTTTATGGACGATCCTTCTTCAGCAGCGCCTCGAGAGCGCGCCAACGGAACGCCTGGTTCACATGTGCTAAGTGAAACATTTTCTGAGGTTGTCTTGTTCTGTCTCGACTTTCAGATCAACCAGGTAACCGAAGGCGAAATTTTGTGGAGACAAGGGGACGACCTCTGGTTCTGGTCTGCTAATCACGAAACTTGTGTCAAAGCCTGGTCAGCATTAAACGAGTTCATCCGGTTGATGGGTTTGGAGGTCAACGAGTCACGCACTGGTTCTGCGCGCATGTGTCGAAGTCCCAAAGACAAATACAGGATCACCCCTGTACATTGCAATGACCTACCAGTGGGAGAAATTCGTTGGGGCATGTTACAGCTGAACCCAAATATTGGTCGTTTCGAAATCGACCAAGAAATGGTCGACGAACACATTTCTGAGCTCAGTCGACAGTTGAAAGGGAAACAAAACAGTGTTTTTGCCTGGATTCAAGCGTGGAATACCTATGCCGCCACTTTCTTCACGTCTAATTTTGGAAAGTCAGCCAACTGCTTTGGTCGCTCTCATGTAGACAACATGCTCGCTACTCATGAGCGCATTCAGCGGCAAGTATTCTCGTCGTCTAGTGGAAGTGAGTCTAGCATAAATGTGGAATCAAAGTCAAATGGGAGCGTCATCGAGTATCTTAAATGGGTCATAAGACATCGTTTTGGTGTCGAGGATATACCCGATGGTTATTTCTACTTTCCTACTGAGCTGGGGGGTCTGGAAGTGCGCAATCCGTTTATCGGACTACTGCAGATCCGGGACTCTGTTTTAGGGGACGCAAATAAACTCCTTGACGACTTCGAATACGCAGAGCGAGAAGCGTATCAAACCGCGAAACTATGGTTTGAGAATGGCACGACGCCCCGAACAGAACGAAACTTTCAGCCTGAAGATGGAAATAAGTTCTTTTCTTTCGGAGATTACATTAAGTATCGCGAATCTCTTCCTGCCGCTCTATCTCCCCAGAATACGTTATTGAGTGTGTATAATTATTTTCTCGAAGAACCTGTACAGGAAGCTGTCGAGATTGCCTACAATAGCGATATCCACTTTGCTCTTAGTGCGTTAGACCCTAATTCAAATGGTATCTTGCAGTCGTGGGAATCCATGGAACCCTACTGGAAGTGGGTTGCCCAGCTTTACGGACCAGACGTGATTGAGAACTTTGGGGGTCTCAGAATTGTCGATTCTGGATTGTTGCCAATTGGTATGGTTAGCCTATTCCGAAGTGGCCGGGTCAAGTGGCAGGATTGATGTTTTGAATTGAGATGATTTTATTTGAGATGATTGGTTGGAAACTGAGCATTCATGATTAATTACAGTATATCGTGCTTCTTCAAATTTCACGCTAGGGTATTATTAACTTTCCTCATTCATAAGAGAAACGCTTCCCCTTAGTGTAATTTCTTCCTAATAAAATTTATACTCGATAACGATACTTTAATTGAATTGATATTTAACTAATTTTTTTTAAGGGGCAGGTTTTACCAGGAATAGAGATGATATGGTTAGGCTATTATCTCACAAAATAGAGGGCTGGCTTTTACATAACTGTATATTTGTTAATATGGACTTAATTAGAGTAAAGAGGGTCTCGTACAAAATACGTACGAAGGCCCACGGAGACATTGCACTTATACTAATGTGATCACTGTAAATTCAATGTTTATAAGAGCTCTGTTATTGGGGATTGGCTAGTTAACGGCTAGGTAGAAAGTTAAAGTATCAACTTCCAGCTCCATCTTCACTTCAAATGTTCACTTCCAAGAAACCCTCGTTCTTCATCTCAATTGAGGAATTTTTCACAAGACATCTCCATAGGCTGCCAAATAATTGTCTGGGTCGTCCTGTGGAAATCAACCAAGCGCATATTACTTGGAAGAGTCCGATGAGGGCATCTGCACAGCAAATACACCACCAAAAGGACCATTCTCGTTGTTGTTAGACACCTTGACAAGGCAAACATTTTTCAAGCCGTTCACAGTGCCACTGCAGCTAGTGCCTGATGGGATCTTAATAGCAAAAGGCTACCGGGAACATTAGCCTCATTCTCTGAAATGGACAGTTGAGAGTGCTCACATAATCTTTGTTGACATTCACAGCATTTCTGCGCTTAGCAACTCCGCCGACCATCCGGCCCATGAGGTCACGCTTGTTCGAAGTCGAAATCCAACCATCATCGCCAGGCACCTGGGTTGTCACATCTGCGGACTTGGCTTGTGACCACTTGGCTGTTGCGGTTTCGTCCACCAAGGCCTCCAGAGGACCGGCCCCATCGGAGGTTACAATATGGAATGTGCCTTTGACAGATCCGCCGCTGCTGACCTGTGGAAGCGTATCGCCAGACAGCGCCATCGATTTTTCGAGATCGCTGATCTGGTTATTACCGGCTTCGTCGGTATAGCCGATGTCATCATCAGTGGTGATGTCCTTCGACCAAAACACAGTAGTGTCGACCTCGGTCTTGTAGTTTGGACCAGGTCCTGGAACGACTGCTCCCCGAACACCGAGTCCGGTGCCATTACCACCGAGGTCACCAGTAACTACTGCTATCTTGCCATGAGCAACAACGAATGGAACGATAGCAAGAGCGAATAGTAGAGCTTGTCGGTACATTTTCAGTGGATTCGGAGAGGCTTTTTTTGTTAAAAGATTTTTGAATATCAAAAACGAATTGAAGGAATATAGAAATTGAATGAATGACACAAGTTATATATAAGGCTACCAGTAGCCAAATAAAGATTGGAGAAGTGAGAATCGAAGTGTTAGAAAGCGAATTGTTGATGTCGATGTGAAGTTATTCGGAAGGGTTTTGACCAGTATTTATACCTTCTGGTCTACGCCTTTCCCCCTCATATCCCGCCCCTCAAACATTTGAAAGTCTCAGTGTCAATTTGATTGTGGCGTGTCTGAAGTTATTTTGGAGGTCCATGGCATCTGTATGTGTTTGCGCTGGTAAGCCTGCAAGCTGTAACGGATAACTTGTAGGCGAGACAAGTTGGCGCATAACGAAACTCAGTGGGTTATGAATTGAATTAGGGTTACTACCTATCTATACTTAGACTGACTTGAGAAGATAGCAGTCGAGAAGGGAATTGACAAAAATAGATAGGTAGGGGCTTTTCATCAATTGATGTGTCGGCTTCTTTGGATATATCCAATCAACTCCCTGGGATTTACTTTTGTGTAGTTATTGTCATACGGAACTGGAACTCTGGCGCTTTCTACAAGCATGTAAATAATTTAAAACTATTATTCAAACACCTATCTATTATTTAAGTCACGGATGTCGATGATTAAGCCAATGTAACCAACTTATCCAATTTCGCTGTCATTACTATTGTTATACTGTCAAGTCGTCAACTGAGCGCCCAGCAAGCCAAGTCATTTCCAAGTGTACTAAAAATACTTTGTCAAGACTTTTTAAAAAAAAAGGAAAAAAACTACATTAAACTGTTAAGTATGCACATGTTCGTAAGTAGGTGATCTTCGGGCTTGTTAATTAATTTGATACGCCCCCAGGGCAAAGCCCGCACTTACAAGCAAAAAACCGACACCAACCCCTCCCGAGAGTTTCATGGATGTCGGACGCTCTATAATAAGCTTATTAAGTCATGAAATGTGATTATATGCATCCAACGCTAATTATCAACTAATGTAATTAAAAATTCCAACCAGCTAATTATGGAATGGCAGTACGGCAGAATGGATACTTCTGCACAATAGGGGCTTTCAGGGTGCTTATTACGGATGTCAAGGCCAGTGTATGTGTAACATTGATATTAGAAAGGAACGAAATAAGAATGTTTATGCCTGTCGATATTGACATGAACATATGAGGAACAAGGTAATGGTTAGACCACGGTAACAATCTCCCCTCCAGATGCATCGTGTATTCCCCATTTTGTAGTAAAACTAGAATGGAAAAGTTCGTGAATTAGATGGTGGCGGCTTTCATTGCAAACTGCCGAGTCAAATGTAATGAAAACCATGCCCAAGTCAAATTCAATCAGACAAACCCAATGCCCGAGGCGGAGAGATGGGAGAAAAAAATATACTTTTTCCAGTTCCACCACACTACCGGGTTACTTTGGTTGGCTTCTCGCCTAAGAGAAGTTCTTCTCCAACTCAACGAAGCACATATCGTCAGGCAAGGCTAGATTGCTGAATTTCTCGCGTGGAAATGGTGACGTTTCACCAGTCTTGTGGTACCCGCGGCGCATGTACCACTCAATTAGGGCTTTTCGCGTTGAGAGCGCGTTCAGCGAGAATTTTTCCGCGCCCCAGGTCTGTTGACAGTAGTCTTCGGCGTAGGCGAGGACTCGGCGTCCAACGCCGCCGCGTTGGTATCGGTCATCCACTGCAATCATGGAAAGGCGACCACAGTCACCGCGCTTGGCTACTTCAATGGAGGCCACGATGGTGTTACTGCCATCCAAGCATATCAGCACAACATTGCCAGGGTTGACAATTTTGTCCATAACTTCCTGCACCTCAATCCGGAAGTTCGATGCCAGCTCAATAAGGCCAGTCCAGCCGGGTCTGCTATCCGCAGTTCGAAACGCAGCTTGCACGAGTTGCTGGATTTGCTCTGCATCGTCCGGGGTAGCAATGCGAAATTGGAGGCTTTCAGTGGCCATTTTGTTGAAGTTCTAATGCGTAGTTCAAATATAGCAGATAGGAAGTGAAAAGATGTTTGTAAACTGATATACTTCTGGCCATGCACCGGGGCCGGCTTTTCTTATATACCCCGCGAACGATGTCATTCGGCGTCCTCGTCGTTCTCCTCGTCAAAGGGCGCGAGGAGCACTGCGATAAGCTTATCCCCAGTCATGGGCGATATATTGGCATTAAAGAAATGTAACCTCTGTCTATCTATAGTTACCAGTTGGCCAAAAATGCCTCATTAATCACCTGAAAGGCGTGAACAATAAGTGACGCCTTCCGACGCCCTGTGACAAATTTGCTGAAGGAACAACAGTTTTCGCAATTGTGAGATTTGTAGCCATCACAATCATAAATTGCGCATATATAATTAGTTAAATAATATAAGATATGGAAGACAAGCTCTCGTCTAATGAAGATGTTAAGTTGTTAACATGAAACGCTGAACCACGCCGTGATTGGCGGTCAGCGTTGCCCGGCACGACGCGGCGACGTCAACACGGCCAGCGCAGCAGAACAACAACACCACAGACAACTTGATCCTTCGCCTTGTTGATGCAAAATCTGCAAATTTCATTAAAAACGCGTTGCACTTTTATTGGTGTCATCAAAGGTAGGTTTCTTTTTGTTTATATCTGTGCTGCATAGCCGACGACTCGATTACGCTACGCATTCCACGCCGGCGGGGATAAGACTCGGTCCACCCAGTATTGTGAAAAATGGACGATTCAACAAACGAGCAGCCCATTGATCAGGAAAACGAACACATAGTTTCTGATGGCGAACTATTGACTACATTCGCAACACCTGAAATCCCAACTGATGTCCTGGACAACGCGGGCAACGCCAGCCACGACGCGTCTCAATTGCTCAACGACAACGCTTCAGACTCGACTTCCTCGTCACGACGCCACTCTGCCAACGATCGAATGCTAGACGACGACCTCGCAGACGGCCACCTAGTGGGTGCCAAGTCTGAATCCAGTCGATCGTCGCTATCTTCAGTCCCTGATTCCGTTGTCGTGCGTTCCAAAGCGGACATGGTTCGCAATCAGGCTCCTCCGGGTACCAGCGACGTCTACGACAGCGATATTAGCTACAATGCATGCGACAAACCCATACAGCAGAAGATCCACGACCGCAATTCCCCTTTCAGACACCCGAGCTCTGTTCGAGCAATGCAGATGTATACCGAAGATGAAGAAGACGAATACATGACCCCGTCGAGGCGACGAGGACCAGGCTACCAAGGCTTGCCATCATCAGTTATGCGTTCGCCCAGATCTCCACTGGCTAGGCGACAAGGTTATCATTCCGCTGGTGGAACACCAAAGAAGCCCGCCGTCAAAACAGAGAATCCACTCGTGTTGCTGCATTGCACCGTCCTTCCACCTACGGTTGTTCTCGCCCCCGGAACTAGACTTCCGGATCGGAAAGTCCTCGAAAACGTATTACCACCGCGCTTTTGGCGACGGTGGAAGCTGCTGGAAGAGAAAATCATTGGTTCGGGATTGCTCCGCGACCGAGGTGTTCTCCTCCAACATCCGCAGGAAGATTACGGGCTATTGGAAGAAAGACTTTTGGAGAGTTTGGAACTGCAACGTCCGAGACTTGAGCACGGTCATTTCGTTGGCGAAGACGACTGTGGGGTATCAGGAAATGAGAGCAATAACGAAGATACTGAGAGTAGCCTGTCTGATACCTCTCATGAACGGTCATGTCCGGATTGTGGATGTCATGTCGGTCAGCATAAAGGTCACAAGAGGTGGGAAGTGAGATTTTACGCAGCCAATGGGCTGATGAAAGAGGGAGCTTGGACGGCTGCTTGGAAGGAGATTGAGCGCATCGATGTACAAGTCAGCCTATGGTTACCGTATGACGTGAAGGTTGAAATCGAGAGCCGAATACAAGAGGAGCAAACAGCCCTTGTGGCAGAAAACGAGCTGAAAGCTGCTCAACTTGCTTCAATAGAGAAGCATCTACCGCAGGAAGAGATTGATGGCCTGGCATATGCTCCTCAACGTGAACGAGATATTCCAGAGTCTCGCCCGACGCCGTACGATATATCAGCCGATCGGCAATTCGAACCCCCTAGTCCGAACGCCTATAGGAAGCCGAATCAAGAAATCGATTTGCATACCCTTCTGATCAACTACATTCGTATCGTGGCAAGCGATCCCAGAAATATCATCACCGTAGCCAGCATCCTCGTTGCCTCCCTCGCCTTGCTATACAGCTCTCAGACCAGACGCAACATGTCCGATGCTATTCGTTTCGGTGATTTTCCAGCAGTTAGTACTCAGGTCTATCATGCGAGTTCTGCTTCTGTCCTAACCCAAGTATCGACAGAAGTCCCTGCTGTTAAAATTGAGGAGTACGTGGAGGGGATTAGTGAGGTTCAACGAGTGGCTCAAGAGGTGAACTACAGTGAACCTCCTATTTACGACACCACCAGCACCGTTTCATCAGTTCAGGCCACTGAGACGCTCATTGAGCAAGTTGCTGAACCGCTGATCGAGGGCGCCGAGCCACAATCAATTGACCATGAGTCCAATACAGTTGCGGATGATTTCGAACCTGAAGAACACCTGCCTCCAAAAGACGAAATTCCCTCTGAGAATCCATCCCCTGTTAAGCAGGAGATAGAAGCCAAGTCCAATACGGTTGCGGATGATTTCGAACCTGGAGAAAACCTGCCTCCAAAAGACGAAATTCCCTCTGAGAATCCATCACCCGATAAGCAGGAGACAGTGGCTTCTATCGAAAGAAACCTGCACACTGAGTTCGAGGTAGAATCAATAGTCTCTTCCAATCATGGTATTGATGTGGAAATTGCTTAATACGGCTTTATGTATTACGACCGATACGATATAGTACGAGGATTGTGCCCATAGCACTATGTAGTTAGTTTTCATTTTACGTAGCTCATCTTTGTTGGATCTGGGTATGGAAGCATTAGCATTAGGCAGTTATGAAAGCGAATTGATTCTCAACATTGACGATATCCACCCCTAATATTCGTTAACCCCGTGATAGTACAGCTAGCATTCAACGTTATGCAATAAGATGGAATAATACATGTAGAAAATCAAACATCAATGAAATATACTCGGCAACCCATGTATCAATATTCCCACCTAGTAGGAGTAGATGTCGTTATTGCTACAATGGAATCCATGTTAGTCATTCACAATCCTCTCAAGCCAAACGCAAAGGAGTGATATGTAAAAGGAATTGACTCACAAATGCCGATCAAATTTCTCTCTTCCATCAGCTCGAGCATTGGCCCAGACACTGACACTCATCTCGAACACCGGAAACGTGCCATAGCCCTTTGAGTCGACTGTCACCGTCGGTTGGCTGATAGTGTTATTAGTAGTACAACCTTCCAATATATCCGTCCACTTCTCGCCCGCATGTCTCTTCCCAACAAACATCTTCTTTTTGGCCGCTTTATCGTTGCTAATCACACAAGCCATGCCCCATGGGTGTCGAGCGTTACCATATCGCACGAAGCCAATGCAATTTTTGTCAGAGAAGTAGTCCCGCTGTTCACCGTAGGCATAGAGCTTCCGTGCCAGAGCCAAAGTTGGAAGACGACCTTCACAGGAGGGAGGAATGGCTGGGCTTTTCCTCCCGCCACAGGAGATACCGTATAGATCACCGTAAAAGATGCACGGGTAGCCTTGCTTGCGAAGAAGGATAAGGGCGTAGGCAATTGCTTTGAAAAATGGCGCTACCGGGGCCTGTATTCTCGCTGTGAGCGTGTTTTCAGACATGCGAGCTATAGCTTACCTCCAGGGCTTGTGATGGTTGCTGTTCATTCAAGTCAGCAGATAAACATCACCAGTTAACAAGCAAGTTGCAATAAACTTACAGTATCGTGATTCATGACAAATGTCTAGAATAAATATTAGCACATGTAGAGCACATATAGAGCACATATAGAGCACATCGGACTCATGAATATACCGACTTACCACTGCTTGCTCTGGCCTGTAGCCTACCAAGGTCTGGTCAAAGATCAAACGTAAGTCCGCTCCTCGTGTTTGAGAAATAGCAGATAGTCTGTTGCAAAGCGGCGCATCAAACAGATGAACCCGTTCTTCTATATCTTCCATGTACTTTTTCAACTCATTTATCTTTCCAGACCAAAACTCGCTCACGATAAACCAATCTGCCCCAAACCTCTGGCGAGCGTGGTCTACCAAAGTCTTTTGAAATCCAGAAGAATAGTGTTTTGCTGCGTCAAGCCTCATACCAGCCAGCGGTAATTGGTGGCCAATCCAGTCTACCCACTTCAAAATATCTTGCCTCACTTCCGGATTGGAATGGTCGAGGTTAGCAAACATGAGATAGTCATAATTACCGTTTTCCTTGCTAACGTCCTTTGCCCAGTCCTTGCCCGGTGCAAATATCTTGTAAATCCCGGTTTTCTTGTCCAGTTCGTCGTAGTCGGTGCCGTTGAAGTGCTGCCAGTGGTACTTCATCTTGCTGTATGTTTCTCCACGACCGGAAAAATCAAACCCCACCCATGCTTTGATTTCTTCAGGTTTTGTAAGGTCAAGGTTTCGATCTTGTTATAGAAAATCAGCGTGAGTAAATTCTTTTGCTACTGTTTATGAGGCTGTTGTGCTACTTACCATGAGGGTCAACTGTCACAGCGAGACACTTTTCGCCATGGTCTGCGCCGGCCTTATGATTTAGGACAGCGTCCCAAATAATTCCTATACCTTGCTCTTGAGCCGCCTTTGCTAGACTCGAAAGTTCTTCTTTTGTTCCCCATTTGGTTCCTACGCTGTCTTTTTGGTCGAATTCGCCGAGATCGTACAGGTCATAAATGTCGTATCCGTTCCCCGCCGGATTCATCGCTTTGCAACCCGGCGGCAAAAGGAGATTGTTGACTCCAATCTCTTTTAAATCGCCAAGTACTTGCTGCAAACGCTGCCAATGGCGACCATCGTGCGGCACGTACCATTCAAAGGCTTCCATCATGAGCGAGTTTTCATCCGAGGAATCCCATGATGGAAGCTTTTCTATTTGCTGCGCCTCTTCTGCGATTTAACAGTCAATTTTGAGCACTCGCGAAGAAGGAAAAAACACATCATTGTTAACAAACCTTCAATTTCCTTCCAGGGCTCTTGCGGCTTTTGCCTGAAAAAGCAAGGGAGCAGAGACTTCATACTAAGATCCATGTCGAGTGGCAGGACAGAGGCAAGAGAAAAAAATTCCGTCACATATAGGAATCATCCATGGCGGGCGTTTAAGACCATTTATTTGGGAGCCGGCCAGGGGTTGACGTCGCCCCTCCTCTCCCTTGCCGAATATTGTGCAGGGCAGTCGGTAATAATTGGACACAGCACAGGAGGCTTTAACTCTCGACTGCCCGTGCCCTGCCTGGATTAGGTATTGTATTTGATAATCGCTCTCCTCGATATAGCGTCCTAAATAGGATCTCTATTCAAGAATAACGCGTTGAACTGCCGTTCAGGTAAGGCTCTCTCCCCTTTGTGCATCCATGGATCGCATGTGGGGGCGACATGTATACCATCATCTCCTCGCCCAATTAGGAAATCTCAGGTGTGGTCATCGCAGACGAGACAGTGGAATTGGACTTGTTTGTTATTTTGTGATATCGCATTCTTCCAAGTTACCAAAAGCTTTTATTTGTAAACTCTCATCGCTCTATCGCTTTGTAATTTGTGAATTGATGGGATTGGGCCGGTACAGTATTTCTTACGGGACGGCCTCCGATTAACCATTTCAATAACCTTACTTTCTCCGATTCCAAATTAACTAGCTGCATGATTGTGCATCCGATTGTATGCGCAAAGTTTTGCGTACCCTATGATTGAACGTTAGGCCTTTTTTTTTTTTTTTTTTTTTTTTTTTTTTTTT